>JAHNEJ010000030.1:0-412117 GCA_022559845.1 Amorphophallus konjac
ATGAGTTGTGATTCATGTGCTTATGACCCTGGCCCTTATATCTCAACATCGTGGTTTGTGGATTCAACATGGTATCAGAGCGGGCCAAATGACCCAACTCCTCTTGTCACCTCCACCCGATTAATGTCCACGGCCCATCTTGGCCGTGAGGGGGAGTGTTAGAATATTTGGCATAGTCCCCCGGCACTAGTCCTGTATTGGTTAAATGAGTTGTGATTCATGTGCTTATGACCCTGGGCCCTTGTATCTCAACATCGCGATTTTGTGGATTCAACGTGGTATCAGAGTCAGACACATCATTCCATTGTACAGAATGCTCACTAGCCAAACAAACTCGACTTCCATTTTCTACCAGCACCTCAACCACATCTTCACCTTTTGATCTTCTACACTGTGACATTTGGGGACTCTATTCCATTGAATCACGTACTGGGGCTAGATATTTTCTCACTGTAGTTGACGATCACAGTCGTTTCACTTGGACATTTCTCTTACGTTTTAAGTCTCAAGCTGCTGCAACCTTGTATCTCAACATCGCGATTTTGTGGATTCAACGTGATATCAGAGTCAGACACATCATTCCATTGTACAGAATGCTCACTAGCCAAACAAACTCGACTTCCATTTTCTACCAGCACCTCAACCACATCTTCACCTTTTGATCTTCTACACTGTGACATTTGGGGACTCTATTCCATTGAATCACGTACTGGGGCTAGATATTTTCTCACTGTAGTTGACGATCACAGTCGTTTCACTTGGACATTTCTCTTACGTTTTAAGTCTCAAGCTGCTGCAACCTTCTGTTCTTTTGCAGCATACATCAAAAATAAATTTGGTGTTACCATTAAGCACATTCGTACAGATAATGGATCCGAGTTCATGAGCAACTTTTTTCAACAATTTCTATCTAACAATGGGATTGTACATGAGCGTACTTGTGTTTACACATCCCAACAAAATGGGTGGTTGAACGGAAGTACCGTCATTTGCTTGAAGTCGCACGCGCTCTTCGTTTTCAAGCTAACTTACCCAAACTTTACTGGGGTGACTGTTTATTAACCGCCACAAACCTCATTAACCGCCATCCAACTAAGCTTCATCAAAATAAATGTCCATATGACATTCTCTTCTCCCAACCTCCTGATCACCATCGTCTTCGTGCCTCCGGGTGCCTCTGTTTTGCCTCAATCGGACATTACGAAAATGATAAATTTAATGCTCGAGCTCGCCGATGTCTGTTCCTTGGTTACCCCCCTGACCAGAAAGCATACCGCCTTCTTGACCTTACCACCAACTGTGTCTTTACCAGTCGAGACGTCATATTCATGAAACCAATTTTCCCTTTGTTACACATCCCGCTCTACCTCCAAACAACACCGTCCTACCACTCCCTCTTCCAGAAACCACCATCTCCACCCCTCCTAACCAAACCATGCCAAGCAGTCCAGAAACATCCACCCCTCACCACCCAATCCCTCTGCTGCATTGCCAACCCGACCGGTGCGCCTACGTCGACAGCCTGCTTACCTCAAGGACTATGTCACTGGACTGGCAGCTGCCCCCCCGCTTCGTCGATGGATCACCACTCACCGTACCCTCTGTCTCACTATTTGTCATATACCTCCTTTTCACCAGCATATACTGCCTTCTTGTCTGCCATCACTACTGCTGCAGAGCCAAGGTCTTTTAGTGAAGCCAGTCATGTTCCTGAATGGCGCCAAGCTATGGATGCCGAACTTCATGCACTTGCGCTCAATAACACTTGGACCATCACCAAATTACCTCCTGGACATCATGCAATTGGCTGCCGATGGGTATATCGTATTAAATACAACTCTAATGGTTCCATGCTCGCTACAAAGCGAGACTTGTCGCCAAAGGCTACACGCAACTTGAAGGGCTGGATTATTTTGATACATATGCTCCTGTTGCTAAAATGGTCACTGTACGTTGTCTATTTCATATTGCTGTCATCAAGGTCTGGCACATGCATCAACTGGACGTCAACAACGCCTTCTTACACGGTGATTTGCATGAAGAGATTTATATGGAACTCCCTCCCGGTCTTCGTCGAAAGGGGGAGCATTTCGTCTGCAAGCTTCATAAATCCATTTACGGTCTAAAGCAAGCATCTCGCAATTGGTTTCAGAAATTTGCCAATGCCCTGCTCACTGTTGGCTTTCAACAATCTCGTGCTGACTACTCTCTCTTCATCCATCGGCGCGGACAATTGCAAACTGTGGTCCTGGTCTACGTTGATGACATAATTCTAACCGGTGATGACTTGCTCACAATCTCTATTATGAAGCTCTTTCTACAATCTCAATTTCATCTCAAAGACCTTGGCTCTCCGAAATATTTTCTCGGCATTGAGGTTGCCCGGTCTAACTCCGGCATCTTCCTCAGTCAGCGGAAATACACTCTTGATATTCTTTCTGATACGGGTCTTCTCGGTGCAAAGCCAGTGGCGACTCCTCTTTCTACAGACCACAATTTGCATTCCTCCACCAGTACTCTCTTAGCGGATGCTTCTTCCTATCGGCGGCTTCTTGGACGGCTTCTATATCTCACTGTTACCCGGCCCGACATCGCCTATGCTGTCAACTTTTTAGCTCAATTCATGTCACAGCCTCGCCGTGACCATTGGCTTGCTACTATACGGATTGTTCGATATCTTAAACAATCTCCCGGCACTGGTATCCTTCTTCGTCTCCTGATACTCTAACTATGAGCATCTATGCTGATGCTGACTGGGCCTCTTGCCCTCTGAGTCGGCGATCAGTCACCGGTTACATAAGTTTTCTTGGGAGCAGTCCTCTATCTTGGCGTTCGAAGAAGCAAGCCACCGTCTCCAGATCATCTGCCGAAGCTGAATACCGTGCCATGGCGGCTGCAGCAGCTGAGGTTCAGTGGCTTCGTTCATTGCTGAGAGACTTCGGTGTCACACCTACTCCAGCTACTCTCTACTGTGATAATCAAGCTGCCTTGCACATCACCGCAAACCCCGTTTTCCATGAACGGACGAAACACATTGAGCTTGACTGCCATTTCATTCGTGAGCATATCCAGGCGGGCCATCTACTTACAGCACATGTGCAATCCACTCAACAGCTTGCTGATATTCTTACTAAGCCGCTTCCAGCCCATCAATTCTCCAATTTGACATCCAAGTTGCTGTGTGAACCCCACGCGCCAACTTGAGGGAAGTCATATCCATCAAACCATTTTGTAATTCTAGAATATTCTTTCATTCTTTGGGTAGGGTGCATCGCACGTCTACATGTCTTACCCTACTCCACTTGTAACTGAGTGACTCTAGAATATTCTTTTGGATGTATGAGCTATAAATATGAAAGGCATGGGTGATGCGGAGATGTCCACTTCTTCCGCACCCCTGTTTCGTCTCACTGAGCTCCGATTTCCATCACTAACATGCACGAGCATGCATATGCATAAGATGCATGAGAACTAATTAAACATGCAAATCCAGAGGAAGAAGCAAAACCAATAATGGAATGCACACAAACGATGACTCTTTGCTGAGAGGCAAAAGAAAGGATGCAAGACTGACTGGTAACTAAAATGTAGAGCATCACTAGTTGAAAATGATATGTGAAAGATAATAGATGTTGCGGGCATGGTTTTGATTGAATCTGGGTTACGTGGTCAAGAGGTGATGAAGATAGGCCTGGCTTAGAAATAGGGCTCGTATCTTGGGCCCACAACCAGACAAGATTGTTTGGGCTGTGGTAGAGAATGGGGAAAACGTGGGCCTGAAGGAGTGTGGGTCTCTGGGTGGTGCGCGATTATGGAGAATGGCTTATTCCGCACCGGCCTACAAACCCGTTTTTGATTGGTCCACATCGTTGGAAGGTGTCTTCGATATAATGACCACATGTAGTCTGATGCTTATCACATGTAGACTCTATGCATTTCCGCAAATTCCAAGGTGAATTGAAAACTAGTGCACATTAGTGAAAAATAATCTATAAGTGTAAAAAATAATCCATGAGTGTGAAAAATTGTCCATAAACTCAAAGGAGTGAACTTATATGGACTATTTTTCACTCTTGTGGGTTATCTTTCACTGAATTGCATTATTTTTCACTCCCACGAGTGTACATGAGGAGTGCATCCAGCTGCGTACGGAGCAGCTCGAGTTATGTGAGGTCAGCGCATCGAAGGTGCATAGCGTCCTTCCAGTGATGCAGATCAATCAAAATGCAGTTTGCAATGCTTGCAGCACACCAAATCAATCTCGTGAGTATGATGAGAGTAGGTGGATTAACTGCGGGCTATGATCTTAAGAGGGCATGTACGAAGCATGTTGGCTTGTTTGGAGTCAGGTTTTTAATGGATTAATGTGCCTTGGTTCCTAGGTAATGGACGGGAAGGCAGATCAGCTAACGGGCCATGGTCACAGAAGATGATGCATGGGCGGTGTATAAACTTCAGCATGGGTAGGGATGTCAACGGGTCAGATATGGTTCGAATAGTGGATTATCTGTTTCCGTATCCGATAAGAAATAATGTATCCGTTTGTTGTTCGTTAAGAATTCGAAAAATGGTATATCCGAAATCATTTTCTAGTATCCGAAAATATGTGATTAACGAGTAGTTAACGGATAATTATCGGTAATAAGAGTACATAAATACTAAAAAATTAATACTAATTTAACTTGATTATAATAAAATTTAAATTGAAAAGAACAAGGGACTAGAACTATCCTAAGCGATTCGATGACCGCCTGTCCAATTGGCCAGTTTAATCTAAAATCCACATGTTGAATAGACATACATTAAGGTCCTCCAACAAAACTGTCTCCCAACCAAAGGAAAGCCATCCATCAACAAGGGTAGAAACCCAGAGAATCAGATATTGGATGCAATTCTTCGACACAATCTGACAGAACATATACCTATAAAAACCACCACTAACAGGGCAATGGTTTTGTGGTTTAACTTAGGAAGAAATTTCTCAGGTTCAACAGCCATAGATGCCAGAAAGGGAGCGAGCCAGGTAGTGGGTCACATGTACCCTATGGATTTATTCATAGCAATGCAATATCTAAACATATGAAACCACTACAAACAAGGTTATGGGTTTTCCACAACTACAGCTTGTTAACAAGATCTTGAAGATCAGAATCTGACTATTGAAAACTTCACTTGACCCCATCAAATTACCAATCTAGGTAGTTGAAATCCCAGATTGAATTTTCAAATAATAGAGGCATGCTTCCCACCTGACAAGAAGTCCAGTGCAATCCTGAACACACTATTTTCAACAAATTGACCCTTTCCCCCTGACTCCTTTTGGATGCATTTTAGTTTGGGCCTTCTAAAGACAAATAAATATTTCCCACCTGACAAAAATTCTTCAACTATTTCATGTACTAATGACCCAAAAGGAAGGGTTGAAGGCATCATTAAGCAACTGCTATAGAAAGATTAAAGAAAAAGTTTAATGCGGTAAAGACAGAAGACAAGGAGATGAGCACCCAAGTCATAATCAAAAGCAGGGAAGAAATTTGCTTCTAACAACCTGTCTCACTTTATTCATGCCTCTGCCATTTATGATGCAGTAAGCTTGGGGATCTCCAAATACTTAACACAGAAAAAGCATCACACTCAGAACATTTCCTACAATCTGTCACTAAATGAGCTTCCACATTACACAATACCCAGATCAGAGATGAACAAAGCCAATGAAACGTTGAAACATCATTGTCAAAGTCCACAGACCAATCATACAATTAAACAAACCAAGAATTTTTTTCCTCACAAGCCACCGTCAGAGATAGAACATTTAATAGTTCTTCAACATTGAGATGAAGAAAAAAAAGCAATAAAGGATCATACAAAGATTCTTTCTGTTACAGTCCTCTCTCCAAACGCATTATCCAGAACAATTTTACGAATGCAAATCAAACACAATGGCTCTCCCCCTTGACTCACCAATAATCTACTACCCCAGTTAAAAAGACTAACGTTTAGTGATAGCCCTTCTCCAGGCTTCAAAAAAACATCAAGGACTACATACTGGAAGGGACATGGAATGCCAAGCATCCAGGAGAGCACCGCAGAGAGGGAGAGCCACCGCAAAGAGGGAGAGCCACCGCAAGGGGGAGAACTGCGAGGGCGCAAGGGGGAGAGCACTAGGGATGTCAATGGTAACCACTGCGAGGGGAGAGAAATACCACGGCGAGGGGGCGAGAGAACCGCCAGCCGCCGCCACGCTCAATCCAGTGCACCACCACCGGTCCACCACGAGGGGGAGAGAGCACCGCCACTGCAAGTGGGAGAGAACCGCCAGCCGCCGCCACGCTTGATCCGGCGCACCGCCACCGGCCCACTGCGAGAACCACCGGTCGTCGCACCTGCGCGTTGCGCACCACACTCCACGGCCTCCACCCCTGCTGTTAGCCTACTGCCGGCTGCCGCTGTGACGCACTGCCGCCGCTGGGTGGGAGGGAATCGGGCTGAGAACATGGAAGGGAAAGCCAGCAAGGGGAGGGTTGTGGTGTGGCGTGTGGGCTCGTGGCCGGGGAGTTGCGAGTTGCGAGTTGCGATGCGACTCGTGAGAATGTGAAACTTGTCATTAGGATTTAGGGTATTCTCTGAATCTACACCGTTAAATTTAGATCTACTCATCTAAGATGTAATATTAATAATATATATTTCATATTATTTAACGATAACGGGCGGATACGGTTCGGAATGAAGTGTATCTGTTTCCGTATCCGCTATGAAATCGGATATATCCGTATCCGTATCCGTTAAGTTATCGGAAAAAAATATATATCCAATTACTGTTCGTTAATTTAACGAAACGGACAGTTAACGAGTTATTGGTTACCATTGACATCCCTAAGCATGGGTGTTCGATGACTAGGCACAGATTGCACGCCATCAGCGTGGCACTAGTCTTCGGCTTTTTTGGCAGCAGTTTTGGGCCCCTATAAGGATGTGGGATCTGAGTGATTAGATGAGAGTTAATGTGACAATCATTTTTTGAAAAAGAAAATGGATAATGGACCCATTTGAGCATAACTGGAAGAGAGCAGCATGAGAGGGAGGGGGAAACGTAGTCATGGTGGGCGATAGGCGCATGTTAATACGAAACCCAACACGTCGTTTGGATCATACAGACATCACGACGATACCTGTGCCCCGTGCTTATCCTGCAGCACTGGATTACGAGACGTGTGTTTGTACGGCGCATATATCAAGATGGGATCTCGATCGTCCATGTAGGTAGATATGCATGGAGTTTCTCCGGCAAAAGCCGGCCTCGTAATCTCATGCAGAGACAAGACCGGCTGTTATTTACAAGGACATTAGCTTACATGAATGGTCGACCTTCGGCCGGCGCAAGAATCTCATGACCCCCCCCCCCCCGCCGCACAGCTAATTGGAGACTTTTACTATGCAGCAAAGAATAAAAAAAAATTGAAGTGACAAAGGAAGAGATGGATATATACACATGACACACATGTGCACTTACACAACAACGCTGCAGACAACACACGAAGTGAGAAGAGAGAGAGAGAGAATGGCCTCTTCTAAGTCAGTGCCCATCGCGTCCCTAGTGCTCGGGCTTCTAACATTGGTGTTTTCTGGCGCTCTCCATCGTCTTCATGGCGAGAAACAAGGTCACTTTCAGTGACGGAGATAAAATCTCGTTCAAGGATGTCATCGGATATAGGTAATCACACGGCACGGCCGTCTGCTGGACTCGTCGAGCATCTCCCTGGTGCTTTCCCCACCCTCTTTTACCCTGTACGTCCTTCACACCAAGATAGCCAAAATTAATGCAGGTATGTACTGGCCGTGGACGCCATTGGATTCATCTACACCTTGCTGCAGGTACCAGCCGCGGTTTACCTCGTGTGCACTGGCAAGCGGGTGACGCGAGGCAATCTTGCGCTGGAGCTGGAGGCGTACTGTGACATGGTAAATAACCCCCCTCCGCATCAGTGAATTCATGGACGACCAGTACTTCTTCTAGAACTACATGCCATCGGGATAACTTTTGATTGGTTTCATGAGACACAGTTCAGTAAATTCAAAGATCAAATATGTCTACCGCAAATTCTGATGCTTGTTTTTATCTTCTAGGAGGGGGGTTAATATAATTCCTAGATGAACGGATGCTTATGAGAGTATAAATCAAACCTAATCTCGTCGATGACCAGAGTTTTACAGAGCTTACTGTAGAGCCTTTTGATTCGAGCGTGAGAGCATCGTGATTTTGGGATGGATCACTTAGATACTTGTAAGTGCTAATAGACCTGGAATTTTAGGTTCAGGAATTGGATATTACAGAGGTTCGTTCAGATTTTTCTTAAACCTGGAATTTTAGGACCTAATAAACACCAATAAAGAGAAGGAATCCCTCCCCAATAACTGTGTGCAGTAGCAATCCTGTGTGGGCTTGGTTACAAAGCACCAAGTCGGCTTCAATATCTTTGACAAGGACATTATTTATTGAATATTCCAAAAAAGATGATGTTTAAATGTTCAACTGAACTGGTGAGATAATGTTTAGATTACTAATTTTCCATTGTTTCCTTTCCCTTCGCCTCCACCCCCCCCCCCCATCATAGGCTGCTCAAGTCTCTTCTAAGTATACAGATCCGTGAGATGACGACGTCATAGCATATATATATATATATATATATATATATATATATATATAGCTGAGAGGCGCTAAGTGTGTAGCTAAATGTGAGTACCATTGTGAATCAATTTGAATTCTGACATATGAAGGATGACTTGTCAAGTTCCAAACACTGTCAAGATCAAATTATCATTTAATTTTAGTTTCTCCTTTTTATTTTTTAATTTTAACTTCATATGTTTCCTAAAATTCCTGTGATCAGATCATCGCCTTCTTGCTTGCCATTGGAGTCGGTGCAGGCTTCGCTGTCACTCTTGATTTCAGAAAGCTTGTTCGGGAGAAGAAAATCCTTGTTGCTTCGGATGCACGATCGACCATTAACAAGTTCTTTCGGGCAGCGGACATCTCTGATGGGTTTCTCTTCCTTGGATTCCTGTGTGCGGCTGCTTTGTCTGCGATTTCTTGCATGGCTAAAAGAAACGAAACCAAGAGAGGCTTCTTCCGATGAGAGGAACAGCGGTCTCTTGGTTTGCGTGAATGCAATGTATTCATCGGCGAAACAAACAAAAAGGAAGCATGTGATGGCTTGATTAATTTGCTTCATTCATTATATTGGATATGATGAGAGCCTGCTAGCTGATTTAAAGTGTAGTCTACATTTCCTTAGACATTCATGGCTATCAAACTCTAAAATTTCCTCTGGTAATCGAAAGCCTCTGAGAGCAGGAAGATATTCTCTCCGCAGAAGGAAAATGAAGTGGAGTCATTTGATTGTATTGCCTCATTCTTGATAATCAGTTAATCACCTGCTGGTACCTAACTTGATATTTATATTAAACTAGTAATATCTGTTGTGTAACTTTTTGAATTTTATAGTCGCAAAGCGAGCAAGAAAAAACACTTGTATCTACGAGCAGATCGTCTGATAGAGGAGCTGAGCGTTGAGTTGAATAGTGTTAATGTCTTGATCCGTAAGTAAACGAAGTTAGAGTTGCACTCACTATTTGAGCCTGTTTGAGACTCTAGGTAGACATTAGTGTTGGATTTGGTCGAGCTGAAAGCATGGCTCTACGTTTACTCTAACTAGATGATCAAGACAAAATAATAAATTTCACAGAAGGCACGCAAGGATTAGAACACTTGAAAGTGGAAAGCTCTATTCTCCTATGTTGTTTTTTTACAAAGGTTTCAAGGCCAATTTATATTTGATTGACATTGCAAAAATAGGTGGGAGATGATGATGATGATGGAAGGGGGAGATGATGACGATGATGATGATGATGGAAGGGAGTAACTCTCCCTTCACCACCACACATGCACATACCCATCTTGTTAATTCCAAGCATGGAGATGGGTCAAAGACCTCCGTAAGATTCTCCTAGATCATAAAAAAGCTTCTAATTTAAGTTTGCGTTTTCCAACATGTCCCCTCAAACTTGAATTTCCTTTATACCAAACATTCATCTAAATTTCATAAATGTGTCACTTGACAAAGTTTTAGTGAAAATGTCTACCACTTGTTCTGTAGTGTTGTAGTTCTTGAGTTACACATTTTTTAGCGTCACATGATCTCGAATGAAATGGAATCTAATATCAATATGCTTACTTCTTCCATGCTCTACTAGATTCTTTGAGAGCTTTATAGCAGACTTGTTATCCAAAAAAAATATTTGTAAGCTCTAACTGGGGATGATATAGTTCCTTCAGTAGATTTCTCAACCATAATGCTTTGCACACAGTAGATGTGGCTGCCACATATTAAGCCTCACAAGTAGATAAGGCCACCACATTTTGCTTCTTGAACTCCATGAAAAGTTGTCGGCCCAAAGAAAAAAATATAGCCAGTGGTGCTCTTCCTTTCATCAAGGTCACCACCCTAATCACATCTGAATAGCCAAATAAGTTGGCTTCTCCATCGGGGCGTTAAACCGACTAAACCGTCCGCCGATGGGGCGTTAAACCGACCAAACCTTTCGCCGACGGGGCGTTAAAACCGACCAAACCTCCCGCCGATGGGGCGTTAAAACCGACTAAACCTTCCGTCATCAGGACGTTAAACCGACTAAACCTTCCGCCGACGGGGCGTTAAACTGACTAAACCTTCCGCCATCGGGACGTTAAACCGACTAAGCCTTCCGCCGACGGGACGTTAAACCGACTAAACCTTTTGCCGACGGAGCGTTAAACCAACAAAGCATTCCGCCGACGGGGCGTTAAGCCGACCGATGTCAAGCCAACAAGCAACTCCACCTGCGGCCTTTGGCCACCCAACAGAATCAACCATTCACTTTGGTTCGGATCCTTTCCCAACCAGAGAATCAAAGAATCAACCTTTCACTCCGGTTCGGGTCCTTCCCCGGCCAGAGAATCAAAAGAATAAACCCTTCCACTTTGGTTCGGATCCTTTCCCGGCCAGAGAATTAAAGAATCAACCTTTCACTTTGGCTCGGATCCTTTCCCGACCAGAGAATTAAAGAATCAACCTTTCACTTTGGTTCGGATCCTTTTCCGGCCAGAGAATTAAAGAATCAACCTCTCACTTTGGTTCGGATCCTTCTCCATCCAGAGAATCAAAAAAGAGACCCTTCTCTTCAGCCTCACATGGCTCGCTACCCAACTCCTTTTGGCTCAGCCATTTCGGTCAAGGCCCACTACCAGGATTAATCCATCCGGCCCATCGCGCTCCCAATATCTCTTGGCTTTTCAGCCTACTTTTTAATATCCCAACTTTGGCTCTTGTAGCCCGCTTCCCAATTCTGGCTCCCGTAGCCTGCTTCCCTTTGGCCTTCGTGGCCTGCTTCCCTCTGGCTCTCATAGCCTGCTTCCCTTTGACTCTCATGGCCTGCTTCCCCTTTGGCCTTCGTGGCCTGCTTCCCAATTCTGGCTCCCGTAGCCTGCTTCCCCTTGGCTCTTGTAGCCCGCTTCCCAATTCTGGCTCCCTGTGGACACCGAAAATTGCACATCCAAGTGTCATGTTCGGCCCAGCATCAACAACGGCGCCGAGTGAAGAAACCCCGGAGAAATCAAGCACAAAAGGCCCCACAGTCCGTGGGCCCCAAAGGAAATCAAACGGGCCATGACTCGTGTCCGCGACGGGCTCAGAACGGGCCCCAAATACACACCCCCCCCGGGGGTGCTCAGCGGCACAGCCCAAGGCTGCTCAGCGGCACAGCCCAAGGCTGTTCAACGGTACGCCCCCAGGTGGGTCACCGGCACACCCCCTTGGGTGCTCAGCGGCACAGCCCAAGGCTGCTCAGCGGCATGCCCCCAGGTGGGTTCACCGGCACACCCCTTTGGGTGTTCAGCGGCACACTCCCTGGGGCTCAGCGGCACGCCCCCGGGTGGGTTCACCGGCACACCCCAAAGGGCCTCCAGCGGCACGCCCTGGAAAGCCTTCAGCGGCACACCCTGCCGCGGCCTTCGCCGGCACACCCCTATGGGGGTTCACCGGCACACCCCAAGGGGGGACCTTCAACGGTACGCCCCCCAAGTGGCTTCACCGGCACGCCCCCTCTGGGTGTTCAACGGCACGCCCTGCAGGGGCTTCAGCGGCACGTCCTGCAGGCCCTTCAGCGGCACAGCCCTTTGAGGCTTCAGCGGTACGGCCTTTGGGGCCTTCAACGGCACGCCCAAAGGGGTTCTTCAGCGGGTACAGCCTACAAAGGCTTCAGCGGCAGGCCTTTTTTGGCCTCTTCAGCGGCACAGCGGTGAAGTTCTTTCAACGGGCGACGTGAGGCCCACGCCCTACGCATCCTTGGCGCGCAGTGGAGCCGTCTGAGGTGGCAAGCCGATCGTTGGGCCACGCAGGCTACCCCACTGACAGCCAGGACGGAGGGGAGTCAAACCCCATCATCACGGGCTGCTTCCCGCCCTCGACAGCCATGCTCGAGGGCTCCCCGCTGCTGAGGGTATAAAAGACGCCGTCTTCCACAGAGAAAAGAGGACGGAGGAGGCAGAGGAAGAGGAGAACGGAAGAAGAAGGAGGGCGAAGGAGGAGGCAGACGCACGGAGACAGACGGGGAGACACACAACACACACCGGAGAAAGAAGAGAAGAAGAGGCCCTCCCGGCCTGAGCTCCGTCCGACGGCCACCGGGAAGAAACAAGAGTAAGAGAGAGAGAGCTTGTTGTATTGGGGGAAAGGGTTGGGGATAGCGGCCGAAGTCTTAGGCCCGGATGTCTTCTTCCCTCTTGTATCCCATTCCTCCTGGCGTTCTTGGTCTTTCTTACTCTTGTCCATGGCCCCATTTGGGGAGTTTGCTTTTGCCATATGTATGAAGGGCCTCGCCCTCTTGATTCTCATGAATGAAAACCACCCTCTCCGGGTTTCTTTTCGATCTTCGATGTTTTAGGCTAGGCTTTGCGGGCTTTTCTGACGGACAATCCGTTCCTCCCTCTGTCTCCTTATTCCTCCGGCGTCTTTAGGGTCCTCCACGTCGATGTAGGTTTCCCCCTTCTGTTGACCTTGGCTCCGTGAGCTCCTCACTCATTCCCTTCTATGGCCATCTACCGTGTTCCCGAGCTTGAGGAGAAGGGGAGGTACCCTTCTTTCCTCCCAACACCCAGTTACTAATGGGCCACTCCCGGCCTTGAAATCCCCCCATCTTTATTCCTCTTTTCCTGAACAGCCACCAAGTACCCCCCCCAGTTGCTAACACCCCTTTTAAGCCTCTCAGTGGTGCACCTTTCCGGCCTTTGGCCGGACACCTTTCCAGCCCTTAGCGGCACGCCCAGATCAGCCCTCAGCGGCACGCCCAGATCAGCCTTCAGCGGTGCGCCCACCCTTGGCCTTCAGCGGCACACCCTGTTCAGCCTCCAACGGCACACCCTGTTCAGCCTTCAGCGGCACACCCTGTTCAGCCTCCAACGGCACACCCTGTTCAGCCTCCAACGGCACACCCTGTTCAGCCTCCAACGGCACACCCTGTTCAGCCTTCAGCGGCACACCCTGTTCAGCCTTCAGCGGCGCACCCCCTGTTCAGCCCTCAGCGGCACACCCCCTGTTCAGCCCTCAGTGGCACGCCCTTCAGTCCCTCAGCTTACTCCTTGTCCAGTCCCAGTCCAGGTCCCTTAGATGTCTTCGGTCTGTCGTTTCTCCTTCGCGTTTTCCGAGTCTCTATAAAGGTGTTGCCCCCCCCCCGGGGCCCACCTCCAGTTGTCGGGTTCCGCCACATCATGTGGACGCGTTCCCTGTATCTCCCTTACGCCCCGGGTCAAGGGGAAATGCTGCCGAATTTTTGTGAGAAACTAATAAACAATAAAAGAGGCAAAAGGAGGCAACAAACAAGCAAGATAACTGACGAAACCTTCCAACTCATCAAACCACTGCCGGCATCACGACGAGAACTGAACCGAGCTAACTAACCACCCGACAGCCCGAGCCTCCGACCCACAAGAAAAGAGATCGAACCGAACAAAGAGAACAAAACACGGGAGGAGTTTTATATAAAACCACACGAAAGTTAAGATAAGAAGAAAAGAAAAGCCTTAAAACAAATAATCAAAAAACTGATCGAGCCTCCACCCTCACGCCCCATTGACCTTCAGCGGTACGCCCCTTTGGCCCTCAGCGGCACGCCCTCATTGACCTTCAGCGGCACGCTCCCTTGGCCTTCAGCGGTACACCCCTTTCAACCCTTCAGCGGTACACCCCCCCTTTCAACCCTTCAGCGGCACACTCCCCCTGAGCCCCCCCCCAGCGGCACACTCCTCCTGGCCCTTTCAGCGGTACACTCCTTCCCTTCGCCGGTACACCCTCAGCCACTGTATAGACTTGGCCAACGTACAGACTTCATGGTGGCCAGTGTATAGACTTGGGCAGTGTATAGACTTAACACTCCAATGTATAGACTTATCCAGCGTATAGACTTAAGCCAGCCAACGTACAGACTTCATGATAACCAGCGTATAGACTTTGGGTAGTGTATAGACTTCACACACCGACGTACAGACTTTATGCTGGGCAATGTATAGATTTTGAGCATCCAGCGTATAGACTTCATATCCCAACGTACAGACTTCATGATGGCCAGTGTATAGACTTAGGCAGTGTATAGACTTCACACCCCCAATGTATAGACTTATCCAGCGTATAGACTTGGGCAGTGTATAGACTTCACACCCCCAATGTATAGACTTATCCAGCGTATAGACTTGGGCAGTGTATAGACTTCACACTCCGATGTATAGACTTGGCCAGTGTACAGACTCCGGGCCAGTCGACGTACAGACTCCAAATTGCAACGCGTAGACTTTGCTCCATTATGCTCCAGTGTACGGACTTTGGGCTTGGCAACGTATAGACTTCGAGCCTGGGGAACGTATAGACTTTATATCACTCCCCCTCCTTCACCGACACACTCTCCAGCGGTACGCCCCTTTGGCCTCCAGCGGTACGCCCTTTGCAGCCCTCACCGGTACACCCCTTCGCCACCCAGCGGTACACCCAATACCCAGCGGTACACTCCCGTCTCTCCTTCGCCGGCACACTCCATGCATGCATATATACATCACGATAAGGGCATCAACAATAGCAAATAAATCAATAAAAATCACGCTAATTGAAGGACTCCAAATGCGCAATATTGATCATAATAAAAGAGGCGGGAGGGGTAATAAAAAATAAATAACAAACCAATGATAATAATAAGAATAATCATGCATAGAAGAAGAGAAATCATCCCGGACAAAGGCACGAATAAATAGTAAACATCAAATCAGAAATCCCAGAAGGTATAACCTAGAAAGCTCTAGATAAAAGACGCTAATGCCCACGCCGCAGCCCGCTCTCTCCCCGGGACCCGGGGCAAAAGGAACAACAACGCTGCCCCTTTAGGTCGAGCCCGAGTCTCGGGAATTCCCCCGATATGGCCGGGCTTTGATCTAACCTCGGGCCGACATCCTAATCGGACCGGATTTGTTTTCTCGTTCCGGATACCTTCCGAACCTTCATTTAAAATTACTGCATGCTCGGCAGACATTTGAAGGGATCTACCTCGATTTTCTCATTGTGGCGCTGCCACGGACTTGTGTCCGAATACAAAAGGTCTACGAGTGGCCGACACGGCCGACAGTTTATGGCCTTAATACAACTTTCAGTGTGACCCATCCCTATCTCTCTCGTATAACTAGTGTTACTCCTTTCGGCTGCGGGGCCTCTAATTTCGGCAATTAATCAAGGGTATTCCCTCGTATGAGGGATGTAAATGACGTCATGACCTTCATGGTGCGACGGGATTCGGTCCCGACACGAACCACACAATCGTCTGACGAAGTCAGATCGAGCGCACCATGGGCTCTCCGGAGCCCGAATAAATTGTCACTCCGGTGACTGGCACGCCCACGCACTTAATAAAACCAACAGACGAACCGGAACAACAGTTTAACGGAAAGTGCGTCCACAACTCTGGCACGCCCGGTGGGACTCATCCACCCTTCATCTCTTTGCCGAAATTAGGGGCCCCACAGCCCCCTTCTTGTAATACTAACTGCGTTATCTTCTTAAATGCAGAAAAAGTAAAGAGAGAGGCATCATGGAGCCGACAATGGGTGTCATCTGCAGCCCTGAGGTTGTGGAGAATCACGTGCGAGGTGGCTACCTGGCGGTACCCCTCACTTTCGGGAGCTTCCCTCCCACCGTGGGTTTCCCCAACTTCCTGGGGGTAGCCTTCGTCCAGATCCTCGACGTGGGAAACGCCCGAGGAGCCTCAAACCAACGCTCCCGCTCCGGGAGCCGTCGAAGCTGCCGCCGGCCGAGCTGTGGCCGAAGACAACAATAGCGTCCACACAACGACGCTCAGCTGCAACGTGCACCACGTGCACCAAACTACCGGCCCGTTCCACCAAGGGTCGACATCCCACCGGAGAAGGCTCCGGAGAAGCAACACCAGCGCCGGATCAGGGCGTCGCGCCTCCAACTCCGGGAAGTCCATGACGGTTGGGGCCCTCCGAGTCCGCCTAGACGGGCAGAGGTCCCAGGTGACACCGGACCGCATCATCCCAACCGTTCCAGTCCGCAACTCCTTTGAAGGACTGGCTAAGCTGAAGGAGAAGACGAGGCCCACAGCCCCGGTCGTAGCACCAAAGAGGACGCCGGGTCACAGGCCGGCTAAACTGAAGCAAGTCTGGGTGCCTAAGGAGACCCAGCCCAACGCACCCGCCCAGGCAGGGCCCAGCATCTTCCGCCCCAGGAGGGCCCGACGCCATGACAGGGTTGAGGTAGTGACCCCCACTCTCCGACCGGCACCTGTCATCCTGGTGCCGTCCGAGGATGTTCATCGCCGTCGCCGAGGGCGCCGGCACAATGCCGCCCGCCCGGCTCTCACGGCCTACTCCCCTCCTGTCGTTGTCACCGATATGCAACCACAGCTTGCTCTTCTAGACCAGGAGTGGGAAGGGATCGAGCAGGCCATGAGAAATTACCTCCGAGGCCCGGGTAGCACCCCCGCTGGCCGCCAGAGACTACTGGGGGCAATGGCCTCCGCCTCCCAGGAAGAAAGGGGGGAGCCCGCACCTAGCATGGAGTCGAGGGCCAGCCCGGAAGAGCCGCGCCAGTCCCCTGTACGGGAGGAAGCGCCGCCCCGACGGTCGGTCTTCGACAGGCTGACATTCCCAGGAGGACCGTCCCAGAGGGCGTCAAAAAAAATAAGAATAAGAAATGGCAGACATTCACCTGCAATATGGCAGGAGTTCATGGTCGGTATGGGGCCTTACCCACCGACCCGGAAGAGCTGGCCAGAATAGCCGCCAGGCTGGGACCCCTTACCAGAAGAAGAAGAGCGGCAGGCGGCGCGACACCCACAGGAGTCGAAGGGGCCCCACCTGAGGAACCCCTCACGGCCCTCACGGCCAATGTAGTCACCACCGGCGACACGAGTGGCGGACCCTCAACATCATTCGAGGACGCCCCGGCCGAAGAGATGGGGGGCATGCCCAGTCTCCCCACAGCTGACCCAGCAATGCTGCTCATGATGCAACGATTCCAGCAGGAAATCGAATCACTTAAAAAGCAGTTGAATGAGCGGAACACGCCACCCCCAATGTCCTGGCAGACCGAGGTCATACCCGAGGTACCCAGGGACAGGGGGCAGTCTTCCGAGGCAGCCCTTCCGGCAACCCTCGATCCCCCTCGGGGGCACGCCCCCGCAACAAGCACATTGCACAGGGGTGACCCCGCCACAGGCTCCGCCTTCACAAGGGTCCCCCATGGCCCTCCGAGCGACCGTGGTAGCCACCCCGAGCGCACAGCCCGCTCATTTCTACCTGAGCCCAGTCGACCCGGCGGCAGTCAGCCGGTTGATGCTCGAGCAGATGATAGACATGAAGTTGGCCGAAAGGGGCGATGGGGATCAGACGCCTTTCGACGTCTACCGAGTACCCTACCCGGCTCAGTATGCTGCCAGGAAGTTGCCGGCTGGCGTCACCAAGCCGCCGAAATTTGAAAAGTTCAATGGGCAAGGATCTCCCAGAGAGCATATTGCCTATTACGTGAACGTCATGGGAGACTTGGCTGCTGATGAGGCCTACCTCCTGAAGTTCTTCGGCTCAACACTCACCGGGCTTGCCTTTGAATGGTACTCCGGCTTGTCGCCCGGGTCGGTGGCCGATTGGCCCGACATGCAGAAGAAGTTCAAAGAAAGATTCTACGTGGCCGAGAGAGAAGTTACCATGACTGAACTCTACGCCACAAGACAGAAGAATGATGAGTCGGCCCTCGACTACATCAAAAGATGGAGGAACCTTAGTATGAGGTGCAAACGCCCCCCGCATCAGGAGGACGCAGTTCAGATCTGCAAGCAAAACTTAAAGAAAGAAATCCTAGAAAGAATGATCGGCACCGAGGTCAAGACATTTGACCGTCTGAACAATGTGGTAGCGGAGATCGAGGCATTCTTGGCCCGATACTCCTCCACCCCGGCCATGTCAAGCCAGAGGGCCAGACAGGCGGAGAAGAAGCCGGCTCCCCCGGAGGTGCATGCACTAGACTTCCAGGCTTTCGAAAAGCAGAAGGAGAAAGCCAAGGGAGCAGCTAACCCTCCGCCGCCCAGAACCACAGAACGGCGAGAAGGCCCCTCACTAAGAGAGAAGATGAGAAACAAGTTGTATTCCTTCTCCCGGGACAAGTCCAAGCTCCTGTTTGAGTGGGCAACCAGCTACAATAAGATCACATTGCCAGAGCCGAAAAGGCCTGGCGACTCAAAGAAGAAGATGACCCGCGCTTCTGTCTGTACCACCGGGTGCTCGGGCATACTATTGAAGATTGCTACGTCTTCAAGGATGTTATTGAGTCCTTAATCAGGGACGGGGAGCTGGACATGGGGGAGCATAAAGTAGACCCCCCGCAGCCACACGAGCTGCCCAGTATAGCCTCCTCCGTCAGTATGATCTCACTATATCAGGAGCTGCCAGAAGAATGGGCGAAGGCCTGTGCCCGTGCCACTTATGAAACCTTTATCATGGCCCCAGCTCAAGACGAAGAAGGGTGGCAGACTGCACCCGAAAAACCAGAAAGGCGCGCGCCTCTCGACCTACCCCAGGAATTCACTCGAGGGTAGCAGCGCCCCTGCCTGCACCGCCCCCGATAAACCCTGTTTGCCACGACACGGCCCCCCCGGCTGGTCATGAGGCGGCCCACTCACAACAGGAAGAGCTCTGCCCCGCTGCGGATGCACAAGAAGACTAGCCCGGCGGTTGAAAGACTCCAGGCTATTATTGATGGGCTCGAAGATTATGAACAGCCCGAAATCCAGCCTGTGGAGCTGAAGGAGTATGTCCCCTGGACGGAGTTCGAATCACTCGAGCTGGCTCCGGGAACAGAAGCTGATGCAGACAAAGAGCCTCCCCTGTGGGGTGAACCTCCTCAAGAGCAGCCACCCGCTGCAGCAGGCAAGAAGAAGAAGAGAAGACCCAGGGGCAAGAAGAAGAAGGAGGTCGTCTTCGCCTGCAATACCCTCTCGGCGCTGTTCGACACCGCTCTCTCCCTGGAAGAGAAAGAAGGAGAGCCACCCCATGAGCCGGCAGAGGTGAATCAAGCTGAGGCGTCCACCTCCCAACACGCCACCAGGTCCGGAAGGAAATGGGGGCGCCCTCCTCAGGACAACCTCAACATCATGCTCAGGGGGGAACGACCATACCAGGTTCCCGAGCCCGAGGTCCGAGGCACCGAGATCCCTCCTCCATCAGACCTCTACCCCGGAGGCACCAAGAGTCAAAGCACCCCGTCATTCGCCGAGTTCCTGTCCGCCCGAGCAGGAAGGCGGGTGCACCCCCAGGGGTCCGCTGCGACCAGTGAAGCAAGCATTCCCCAAGCTTTACCAGCGGCAACTCCTGTCCAGCCAGAGGAAGAATTCAGCGGCACCCCAAACCTCGCCGAATTCATGCGGGCAGCGGAAGAGGCCCGACCGACCCCGCCGGCTCAACAAGCTGCAGCAGAACCCACAAAACAGGCATCCCCTGATCCGGCACCCCAATTCCAGGATGAAGGCAGGCGCAGCAAGCCCGAAGAGATGAAACTGCTCAAGGTACGGGCGGCCGAGCGGATAGTCAGACATCTCAAGAAAATCCCGACCCGTTCACGGTGTGGGAAATGCTGTCCTTGAATGAAGAAACACGGCAAGCCATCATCACCGCACTCCAGACGCCAGCACACCTTGAAGCCTGTTTGGCAGAAATACCACCTGAAGTAGCAGTGGCTTTCACAGAAGATGACATGCTCCTACCGACTTGCAGCCATAACAGGCCCCTCTACATGAAAGGGCAGCTGAACGGCCAGCCTATCAACAGGGTCTTGATCGACCCAGGGGCAGCGGTGAATATACTCCCGTACCGGTATACCAGAAGCACTACTTTGACGTACATCTGGTCGAAGTTAAAAATGTCAAGATTGCCGGCTTTAACCAGAAATGTGAAGTTCCTATGGGGGTCGCAGAGTTCAACTTGACCTTTGATGACTTCACCACCAAGGTCCAGTTCCACGTCATCAACTCCAGCACTTCCTACAAGGCGTTGCTTGGCCGGCCTTGGCTACACCAGAACAGAGTGGTGCCCTCCACCCTGCATCAATGCATCAAGTACCCCTGTGAGGGAAAGGAAGTCAGAATCTTCGCCGACCTCCACCCGTTCGAGGTGTTCGAGTGTCACTTGTCAGATGCTAATCTGTACTTGGAGAAGGCGAAGCAAGCTCCTCAAGTCATCCAAGACAAGGGCAAGAAGAAAATGGAATCAGGGGGCTGGTTTCCTCCGCCGCCCCCAGGCTATGTAGCTCCCCCGCATGTACCATTTATTGCACAAGAAGAAGGGGTATTCAGGGCAGCCCCTCTCGCCATCTACCCCACACCGGGGGCACCCTGCCTCGAAGACCTGCTAGAAGATGTCAGGGTCCCGCCAGGGATCGTCAAGCCGATAGCAGAGATAGAATCCCAAGCAGCTGAACGACTGAAAACCTTCGAGGTGCCTAACTCTGAGGGGCCGCCCACTATTTTCTATGTGGCCGGGGAAAAGCCGGTCAGGGAAGACGATGATTGCCGGTTCCCTGACGAGTTGCATGACCCGCACGTCCCCATCACGGGACTTCCCCACATGACTGACCAGGCAGCCAGAATGGTCAGAAAGCAGAAGATTCCTCCCTACCAGCCCTCCAGCCGGAAGGAAATGTTTGAAAGAATGTGGAACCCACCAAACCTGGATCGACGGTTGCTGAAAATCACCAAGCACCCCGGTCTGGGCTTTTCACTAGAAGATTACTACGAGACTGATGTCATATCGGTCTCAGCATGGCCCGGCGACGACCCCGCAGAAGCTGCAGATTCGCTGGAAACCCACCGAGACACATGTCCCGGGGCCTCGGCCGAAGAGGCACAAGACGAAGAAGTATTCCTGTGGAAGCCTCCCAGCCGCCGCTATATGGAGAAGACCCCCTCCTTTTCCGAAGTGTCGACCTCGAGAGGGCACGCCAGCGAGGCGCCTCCACCCCGGCCGGCCGGCGAAGCAAGGAGCAGTAGCATGGGCCATGCCCCGAGTTCCCCTCGATACGACCCCGTCATGTACGCCTTGTACCATAGGCAGCAACGGGAGATCGAGATGCTAAAAGCACGACTGGCCGAGTTAACCTCGCTAGTCGCCGACCTGATCCAAGGATCTCTTCCCCCATGGGGTGGCCGGATGCCTCGGCCCCGAGGCACCAGTCCCAACACCCCCGCCTTGACAAGGCGGGAAATGAGAGACATGGCAAGCCCGCTGATCGAGCGGCCAACCAGGCAAGGGCTGACACTCCAAGAGAAGCTGCAGAAGCCTTATTCCTTTCCGAGAGAGAAGACCCGGGGCATCTTCGACTGGGCTTGCCATTACGGCAAGGTCTCCCTTCCACGGTCCAAGAGGCCGCAGGACACCCGAAGAAGCGGGAATCCACTGTTTTGCCCTTACCACCAAATACTGGGCCACGCCATTGAAGACTGCTATGTCTTCAAAGACCTTGCTCAAAGCCTCATCAACAGGGATGAGCTTAGAATGGGGGACTACGTGGTAGCCCCGCCACGCCCCCATGTGGCAGACAGCCCCAGGGCAGGAGCCTACACTGTGTCCATCCGATGCCGGGCGCCCGAAGATGCGGCTACCCCAGCCTCTGCAGGAGCGGTCTATGATGAATACACAGAAGAGCCCGAGATGCACTTATGCCCTCCTGAACCTGCGGACCTTACGTACCCGGCGGCTACGACCCTGGGGGACTGCGAGGCAAATGCAACCTCTATGCCCAGTCATGATGAACAAGGGGAGGGAGATGACGTCCTCGAGCCCGAAGACAATGAAGACCAAGACTTCGTGGATTTGTCGCCAGCCCCGCCGGAAATTGAAAATGGCGGCCAGGCCACAGTCGACGAATTGGTTGAAATCAACCTCGGCACAGAAGACAATCCCAGGCCGACTTTTCTGAGTGCTCTCATGCCTCTACAGGAAAGAGAACAATACACAAAGTTGCTGCAAGAATTCCGGGATTGCTTTGCCTGGAACTATGAAGAAATGCCCGGACTGAGCCCCGAGGTGACTCAACACATCCTGTCTATTGATCCCAAAATGGAACCAGTGAAGCAACCTCCCCGGCGCATGAGGCCGGAGTTAACCAGCCAGATCTGCAAAGAGGTCGACAAGCTCATAAACGTCGGCTTCGTGGCAGAAAATCAATACACCACATGGCTGGCCAATATTGTACCGGTGAAAAAGAAGAATGGACAGATCAGGATTTGCGTGGACTTCCGCGACCTGAATAGAGCCTGCCCGAAAGATGACTTCCCGGTGCCTATCACCGAAGTGATGATTGATGCAACCACCGGCCACGAGGCCCTGTCCTTTATGGATGGGTCGTCCGGCTATAACCAAATCTGGATAGCCGACCACGACCGGGTCCATACGGCTTTCCGGTCACCCAAAGGGGTATTTCACTACAAGAGGATGCCCTTCGGCCTCAAGAATGCCGGTGCCACATATCAGCGGGCGATGACCAAGATCTTCGACGAGCTGCTATACGGCAAGGTCGAGTGCTACATTGATGATCTGGTCGTCAAGACGAAGAAAAGAGACGAGCACCTGAGCGACCTCAGGGCCGTCTTCCAAAGGCTCCGGCAGTACGGGCTGAAAATGAATCCCATGAAGTGCGCCTTTGGCGTGTCCAGCGGGAAATTCCTCGGCTTTATTGTCCGGCACAGAGGGATCGAGATCGACCCCCTGAAGATAAAAGCCATCCAGGAGCTGCCTCCTCCGAAGAGTCTGGGGGAGCTGAGGTCCCTACAGGGGCGTTTAGCTTACATCCGCAGGTTCATCTCCAACCTGTCAGGGCGTTGCCAACCCTTCCACAGACTGATGATGAAGAATGCACCCTTCAGCTGGGGTCACGAATGCCAGCACGCGTTCGACCAGCTAAAGGAGTACCTGAAGACCCCACCCGTCCTGGGGGCACCTGTCAAAGGTAGACCGCTTATTCTCTACATAGCGGCCACCGAGTACTCACTGGGGGCAATGCTCGCCCAGAACAATGATGAGGGAAAAGAACAAGCTCTTTACTATCTCAGTCGAAGGTTGGTGGGCGCAGAGGCTAAGTACACCCCGATTGAGAAAATCTGCCTTGCCTTGGTCTTCGCGGTCAAGAAGATGAGGCACTATATGTTGTCCCATGAAGTCAGCCTGATATCCAGGGCCGACCCCATCAAGCACATTCTCCTCCAGCCAGTCCCGAAGGGGCGCCTTGGCAAGTGGGCCGTGCTGCTCATGGAATTTGACATCACTTACGTGCCACAGAAGGCCGTTAAGGGGCAAGCCGTCGCGGACTTCTTCGCAGCACACCCTGTGCCCGAAGACTCTCCGTTGGCCACAGAGCTACCCGAAGATGAAACACTAGAGGTGGATCAAGTGCAACAAGCCGTCTGGCAGTTATACTTCGACGGGGCCTCGAGAACAGAAGCGACCCCGTCTGGGCATGGCAAGGTGCGTGCCGGAGCTGGCATCGTCCTCAAATCGCCAGATGGAGAAGTGATGCACACCTCCTGCTGCATTAGCAAACCCTGCACCAATAATGAAGCAGAATATGAAGCTCTAATCATCGGTCTCCAGGTCGCCCTTCAAATGGAGATCAAAATGCTCCAGGTGTTCGGCGACTCGCTGTTGGTCGTCAAGCAAGTCCAGGGGCAATTTGATGTCCGAAAACCTGAGCTGCTCCCGTATCACACTAAAGCAAAAGGGCTCATGGAGCGGTTCTACCTCCTCGAGATAGGCCATGTCGCCAGAGGGGAGAACGCACAAGCCGACGCATTGGCAAAATTGGCAAGCTCACTGGCAGTGCCTCCAGATGGATCTCTCCATATCCAAGTAATAAACCAACGCCAGGTACCCAGCATGATGGCAGAGGAGTCAGAAGAAGAAGACCTAGAGGTCACTACAGTGGAAGCCGTCAGCCTGCCCGACTGGAGAGCCCCCTTGGTGCAGTGGTTCAAACACCAGCGATTGCCTGACCGAAGAGAAGAAAAGATCAAGCTAGTCAGAACCAAGGATTCTTACGAGCTCCGAAGCGGAATATTATTCCGAATTGTGGCAGACGCCAGAAGGAAGCTGCTCCTCCGATGTTTGTCCACCGAAGAAGCTTGGAGGGTTATGAAGGAGGTCCATGCCGGCATAGCTGGCGCGCACCAGGCGGGACCGAAAATGAAAATTGAAATCAAGAAACTTGGCTATTATTGGCCTGCAATGTTCAACGACTGTTGCGAGTATGCTAAGTCGTGTCAGAGATGCCAGGAGCATGCCACTATACCCAGGAGACCTCCGGCACCATTACACCCAACAGCGCCCAGTTGGCCGTTCGCCCAATGGGGGACGGACGTCGTGGGCCCGGCTACCGACTACTTCTCCCACTGGGCCGAGGCCGTCGCCTTACGAGAGGTCACCGGAGAAGTCGTGGCCAGGTTTGTCCTCCGCAATATTATATTCCGGTTCGGCGTGCCCGACCGGATTGTGTCGGACAACGGCAGCCACTTCCGCAACCAGAAAGTTTACCGGCTAGCAGAAAAATACAAAATTGACTGGAGGACATCGACTCCTTACAATCCACAAGCCAATGGGCTGGCCGAAGCTTTCAATAAGACACTTTGCACTCTCCTGGCCAAGACTGTTAGCTCTAACAAAAGGGACTGGGAAGAAAGAATGTATGAAGCGCTTTGGGCGTACCGAACCGTATACAAGACCCCAACGGGCTGTTCGCCCTTCTCTCTTGTATATGGCTCGGAAGCAATCATCCCCGTCGAACTGGAGATACCGTCCCTCAGGGTCGCCATTCAGCATGGGCTTGTCCCCGAAGGGCAGACCAACACCGAGCGAAGGCTCGATGAACTCTCCAGTCTGGAAGGAAAGCGGCTTCAAGCCCAACAGAATATCCAGGTCTATCAGGCCCGGATTGCACGCGCCTTTGACAAGCTCGTCAAGGAACGCGAATTCAAGAAGGGTGACCTTGTCATGGTCAAGAGAAGAGATCTCATGGCGGCCAACCCTAAAGGTAAGCTAAACGAGAACTGGCTCGGACCCTACGTAGTCCAGAAAGTCTACGAAGGCGGAGCCTATGTAATTGTCAACCACCGCGGGGAGGTTCAATTCCCGCCTCTTAATGGAAGGCACTTGAGGCTGTACCACGCCCCAGCGCCCCCATTCAGGTAATAATATTACTCTTCGCCCCATTTTGGGGCGGATTTGCGTGATTAATGTCCGAATGATTTGGCCACCAGCCGGGTTCCCGAAAAAGGGAAGAAAGGAATAGAAAGAGAAAGAAAGAAGAAGCAAAAAAAAGAGAAAGACAAAAAAGAAGAAGCAAAAAAAAATGGAAAGAGGAAGAGAGAAGAAGCAAAAAAAAAAAAGAAGAAAAAAAATAGAAAGAGAAAGAAAGAAGAAGCAAAAAAAAGAGAAAGACAAAAAAGAAGAAGCAAAAAAATGGAAAGAGGAAGAGAGAAGAAGCAAAAAAAAAGAAGAAAAAAAATGGAAAGAAAAAGAAGGAAGAAGCAAAAAAAAGAAGAAAAAAAAAAGAAGAGAAAAAAAAAAGAGAAAAAAAAAGAAAAAAAAAGAGAAAAAAAGAGAAGCCAGAAAGGGGGAACGCCCCCCATTTCCAGTCACCGCCCCGCATCAGCGGGGGTACCAAAATTGATTTTAAAAGAAAGAAACAAACTCTTCTCTCCGTCTTTCCCGGGCGGTGAGTATCCCTTTGGCTCGGACCTCACGTCCGGGTCATTGACTAGACAAACTCTTCTCTCCGTCCTTCCCGGGCGGTGAGTATCCCTTTGGCTCGGACCTCACGGCCGGGTCATTGACTAGACAAACTCTTCTCTCCGTCCTTCCCGGGCGGTGAGCACCCCTTTGGCTCGGACCTCACGTCCGGGTCATTGACTAGACAAACTCTTCTCTCCGTCCTTCCCGGGCGGTGAGTACCCCTTTGGCTCGGACCTCACGGCCGGGTCATTGACTAGACAAACTCTTCTCTCCGTCCTTCCCGGGCGGTGAGCACCCCTTTGGCTCGGACCTCACGTCCGGGTCATTGACTAGACAAACTCTTCTCTCCGTCCTTCCCGGGCGGTGAGTATCCCTTTGGCTCGGACCTCACGTCCGGGTCATTGACTAGACAAACTCTTCTCTCCGTCCTTCCCGGGCGGTGAGTACCCCTTTGGCTCGGACCTCACGTCCGGGTATTGACTAGACAAACTCTTCTCTCCGTCCTTCCCGGGCGGTGAGTACCCCTTTGGCTCGGACCTCACGTCCGGGTCATTGACTAGACGAACTCTTCTCTCCATCCTCCCCGGGGGGCGAGCACCCCTTTGGATCAGACCTCCCGTCTAAGTCACTGACTAAACGGACCTTTCTATCCGCCACCTCTGAACGGCAAAAGGGGTCTCTGGCCAAGTACCCCTCACTCGAGACCAGCACGCGCTTCCAATATTGCGGCAAAACCAGGGAGTTGCCCGTTCGGTATGGTGGAGTGGTCCCCTCGTCCTCCCCCTGGGAAGGCGAGCACTCTCCTGTACCCTGACATGGGTCCCTGCCTGGTCCTTCCAAAGTGAATCCCCGCAAAGACTCATACCCTGCCAATGGGCCCCTACACGAAAAGGGGGGAAGATACAAGAGCGAGGGAAGAGGAAGGAGAAAACAATATGCACGGAAGAGAAAGAGGGGTGGGAAAGCTCCCTCCGGGATAAATGCATACACCAGGAACGCGTGAAATCATAAATGCTTTGCTCTATTCAAAAGAGGATCAAACTACATGTGCTGCGGGGCATACCCCTGTGTTACATTCAAAAAAAAAAAGAAAGAGAAATTAAGGGATGCAACGCTCAGTCGATGTCCCTGAAGATGTCCTCGAGGGGGAGGATCCCGACGCAAGGGAAGTTCGTCATATCGCGCAGTCGGCCCCTCAATCCCTCAAGACGGGCGAGCTCCGCTTCGACGGACGCCATTTCAACGTCGGCAACGGCAAGAGCTTCCCTCTCCTCTGCCACCGCCCCTTCCGCCTCGGCGAGGCCAAGTTTAGCCGCAGCGAGATAGCCCTCCAGCTTCTCGATCCGGTTCTTGAAGGAACGAACGCTGCCTTCGCCTTCCTCTAGGGCCTTTCCGTGGCGTTCTCTACTGTCGCGTCGGGCCTTTAGGGCCTGCAGATATTCGTCTGCCTGAGCATCAAGGGCGAGCGTTCGTCAGGAGCCTGGGTCTCCAGGAACTCGCGGCGCTTGACATATTTCAATAATAGCAAGACCCGCCGTGACCATTCCCCCAGCGGACAGCCAAGCACTTGCAGCGCCCCCGTTAATTGCGTCACGATGGTATGCACCTCCCGATACGACAGAGAAGCATCGGCGAGAAGCATCGTCCGTAAAGTGATCAGCATCTGACGGACTGGCGCTTCTGAGGACGTGTGACTAACTGAGGGCACGACCGGAGGGGTGAATTCCACGGTGCTGTCCACCTCTGCCCACAGGTCGGTATCTGCCGCCACTGAAGATGAAGGAAGGGCGAGGGTCAAGTCGCCCGGCCGGCGTAGCTCGACGAGAGACTCTTGGCCGACCATTGCCTGGGGAAAGGAAAAGACCATTGCCGAAGCCTCCGGTGCCCCCATCGTTTGGAGGTCACCCTGCCCCCTCTGCCTCCGTCTGGCCCGACTCTGCCACTCCTCCAAGGGGCAGGGGTGCAGGGGCCGTTACCTCGGCTAGAGGAGGAGCTTCGAGTAAGGCCAGGCCCGAAGCCGTCACCCATGAACTCCTCGCTCGCGGCTGAGATCCCTCCAGATGCGCACGGAGCCCCTGCAAATATCTGCTGCAAGAGCGGGTCCTCCATCTGAGCCGGGAGTTTCGGGAAGGGCGGAAGCGGAACCACCAGCTGGGGTAAACGTCCCGCTTCCACGAGCGCAGCCAGTCTCTCTCTCTCCAAGCCCAAGACTGGAGCCGGCCCCTTCACCGCTATCGGGCCAATGCTCGGTCTCCGCTTGGCCACTGCCTTCCGGATACGACCAGGCGCCTTCCCCGATATCGGCATCGCCTGACCATGGGAATGGGAATCAGCTATTCGCCATCTAAAATAAACCATGCAAAAGGGAGACCGTGGAGCCCGCATACTCACCTTGGCCGCTGGGATGATGCTACCTTCAGGCGCGATCTCCCCCTCCTCCAGAGGCTCGCCCGCCGCTCTGGTAGTACCGGAGGGCTCCGCGGGCATTTCCTCTCGAAGGGCGTCGAGTAAAAGAGCCAATTTGCCCATGACGGCATCGGCTCCCGTTGGGCGGTCGATCAGCGCAGCCGAGGCAGCCTCCTCTGTGATCTCAAGTTCGGCCGGTGCTCGAAAATCCTAAAGAAAAAAGGGGGGGGATAAGGTCGTCAGTCAATCACAAAAAAAAGGAAAGGGAGAGCCGGCCCAAACAAGCTCACACTCACAGCGGTCTTCCCCACGAGGCTCGAGGAGCCAGCAAGTAAGGGGGCCCCGAAGGCCGGCTCGGGCGGCTCCGATGCCCCGGACACGCCCTCGTCAGGAGCTACTTCGTCGGAAGAGTAGTTGTAATCTACCTCTTCCCCAGACGGAGACTCGACCGCCGTCGGCTCGGCCTGGACCGGCAGAGGAGCTTCCACCTCAGAGTCTCTGCCCAGCACGTCCTCCCTCGGGCTAGGCGAGGCTCGCGCTCCGATCTTCTTCCTCCTCACATATATCAACGTCGTCGGGAGGTCGGGATCAGGCCCCAATGACTCGGTGGCCACCGCAGCAACGCCTGTCATGCAAAAGAAGATAAGCCAGGGTGAATCTACTGGCCCCTAGGACAAAAAGGGGGGGGAGCTAACCGTGTAGTCGAAAATATTTACCCCCTTCAGTTCCTGCGACACGAGATGACCCGCGGGCTTCCTCAACAGGCAACGCCTTCTCGGGAGTCCCGACCGTACCCTCGCCCGTGAGATAGAAGCGCATCGTCGCCATGCGCGAAGCCGAGGCCAACTCGGGAGGCCGGTCGACCACAGACGACACGGGCGGCCGATGAATCTCACCAGCTTCGTGGCTCGGTTCGGTCCGCGTGGCTTCGAATTCTTCGAAGGACAAGACGGGGGCCATCGGCAGGGCTGCCGTCGGAGCCGGGGATGCCTCGGTTCGCCGCCGTTTTACCGTCTCTCGCCCGGCCACCTTGGCAGCAGCCAGTGCCTTCTTAACGGGCGACTGTGCCCAGGGCCTTCCCGTTGCCTGCGGCAAGGGAGCTGGAGCCGCCGCCGGGGTCGCCTCCGCCGGGACCGCAACTTCGCCCATGTCAGGCGTGGGCACGGGCTCTTCCATAGAAGCTGAAACAAAAGAAGTATCCAGGTGTCAGGGCTCCACTCCAAAATAAAAAGGAGGAGGGAGATTCAAAAGGCACACTAAAGAGCGGGGACGCGGACCGGCAGGTTGACCTGGCTCGGGACGGGCAGCTTCGAATTCCTCGAAAGACGGGACTAGTGGCGCCAGAGGAACAGCCGTCGAAGCCTTAGCCGTGTCTGTCTTCCTCCGCTTTGTATCCCGCTGCTTAGCCGCCTTGGCGGCGTCCACCGCCTTCTTCACAGGCGATTTAGCCCGGGGCCTCTTCGCAGCCTTAGGCAAAGGAGCCGTGGTCGGGGCCAGCGGCGCGGCTTCAAAATACGCAGGCTTCTTCACCAGCCGGAGGAGGTTCCGGTACGTGGCCATCTGCGTGCTGTCGGGATGGTCTGCAAAGAAAAGAGGGGAAAGAACGAACATGCATAACCATTAGTACCTAACTCACCGCGAAAGCCGCAGCGCTGAGGGACAAAACCGAAGAGCAAGAGGGAACTGAATACCATGAGGGCCAGTGTACAGCCGCAGCGTGATCGGCCAGTAGCTCAGGGATATCTCCTTGTCCCGACGTGCCGCCTCCCGGACTAGCCAACAAACGTCCTCAATAGTTTGACACCGGTCCGTGAGGTTGGCCAGATCCGCATGTTTCTTGGAAGAAAGGTGACAGAAAAGATTGAAGTGGTCCATGCCCCACCCATCAGCATAATAATAAGGGATGTGCAGGCGCTTGCCCAGGATGGAGGCCGTCACATCTTCAATCTTCATCCCATTCACCCGGAGGAGGATATATAGCCACGTGGTATCCTTGTAATTCTCGGGCTTCCTCTCCTCCCGCCTCATGAACGTGCGATACAGGCAGGCCAAGTCTCTCTCCGGACGCCAGCTCTTGGCGGGAGTCCCCTCTTCCTCTATGGGGAATGGATAATTGATGAGGTCCAGACGGTCGCTCCCTACCCGGCACAGATCCCTCAGCGTCTTCTGATAGCTGTCCTTCGCCACTGGAGGCAGCTCCACTTTCGGCGTCGGCCTCCTATCCCGGGCTTCCCGACGAGCTATCATATATGTCGCCACCTCCTTCTCTTGCCTGTTCTTGAGCCGAAGAAGATGATCTGGCTCAATGTCAAGTACTGGCACCGGTTGCCGGCTAAGGAATCTCCTTTCGGCGCCATCCCAACAATCGGTCTTGTGCAACCGATAGAAAGCCGTCCGGGCATTCCACCACTTTATATAGTCTTCGGTCACTCGGGGCACGCGACCCGGGGCTGGCACCCTGAAGGAGGCAGAGTCCGCCCGGTGGAAGAAGTCCCACCAGCTTCTAGCGTGCTCGGCGACCGCACTTCCCCGGACGTTCCGCGAAGGCAAGCCGAATTGCGCATGATAAGCAGGGATATGCTGGTCATACCCGAAGTTGCGGCCAAATCGGAAGGGGTAATACGGCTCCAGCAGTACGTTGTCTCCCTTCCGGAACACCAACACGCTCGGGCGGATAGCCAGCGCCCAATCCCTCAGCTCGGGCTCCAGCAACGGGCGCACCACGTTTTCCTGGCTGATAGGGTGGACATACCTCTCCACCTGGTCATCCTTGCATTCCCTCTTATTATTCACGAGGGGGCTTGAATGTGCGGCCAGCGTCCAGAAATGAATGGTACCGGCTGCATCCCGGGGAACCGTGGTCAACCGGCCCCGAATATCATACATCCGCATGGAAGTGGAAGCCGGCTCTGCACTCGCGAACTCCAGCATCCTCGGCACCAGCCCCCAATCCTGAAGGACTCGCGGGGCGAACTCCGGAAACAGTGAACAAACCCACGCGTTGAAGAAATGCAGTGGGCACACGTACCGGGCCTGCCTCGGGAACTGGTGCGTGCTGATGTCTCCCAGTGCCTTATAAATCAGACAGAGCGCCGCCGGGCACAGAGAAAGTTTAACACCCCACGCCATCTGGCACGCCGGGTAGATGGCATCTGGCCGGATCACCGTCTCATCCCCGTACGGCATGGCAAATGAACACAGCCAGTACGTCAGATAGGCGGCACAGTGAGTTTGTGGGTCGACCCCCATCGGATTGGCCCCGCTCCGACGTCCCCTGGAGGGGATCTTCACATCATGCTTGGGCTTCGCACGTTTCTTGCGAGCAACAGCGGTGCCAACGCAAGGAAAATCTTCATACTGCTTCAGCCCATCATAGAAATATTCCAGCCATACCGCCATACGCACCCGTTTCCTATCCCCACGGGCGGGCTGCTTCCCCTTGTGCGACAGCTGGTACAGCTCCCGGTACGCCTTCATCAGGTACCGGTATGAATACCCCAGAGAATAATAGCCGTCCCCGTTAGTCTCGTCTTTGATCAAGTCCGGGAGGCATACTTCTTCATAAGGCTCCCCGTCAATGGGCAAGCCGCTCAGCTGGCTTAGGCTCCACAAATCAAGTGAAGTCTCTCCCTCTGCCGTGTAGAAGGTATTGGTCTCCGCACTAAATACTTCTATCATGCCGCAACAGAGACCCTTGGAGATGGGATAACCATACCGGGAAGCGTACACGCTGTGATAGATGCCAACTCGGACCAGCAACGGGGCGTAGTTGAACAGTACATATTCCGTGAACTCCACCGCCCCTTCTCGGAAGCTGTGGGCGTCTTGAAGCTTCAGCTCCCCGAACCAGCCCAGTGATAGTTCGTACTTGAACCTGATGGCCAAACAGTCCAATATGAACGGCTCCTCCCTATAACCCCATTTCAGGGGAGCCAAGAATAAACCAAATCGGGGCGACTCGCCATGCACCTTCCCCGCAGACATGTCCCACCTTGCTGGCGTGAACTGAGGGGCTCGCACCAATTTATCTTCAGCCGGCAGCACCCCTTCGATCCCCAGGACTGGCTTCCATTCCCGGGCTTCTCCCACCAGATACATCGGAATGCTCCTGGGGACGCTGTACAGCAGACTGTCTCGGGCATGCAGGATCGCCCGCTCGGCCGCCTTTATGACGCGATAATCTCGCCCCTCTCGAGAGCGCAAATGCTTCAGAAATCGAACGAGGTGCCTATCTTTCGGGAAATCCTTCCTGTATTCTTCAGTGGCCCGATCGAATGTGAAGCCGCTTTCAACTCTGACGAGTCTGCGGACGTCCATGCTTTCACAGTCAGACCCCGATGACTCAGCCAAGGCGGCAATCTCCGCGTGCTCTCGATCTAGGTCCTCCACATTGAGCCATGTGACTGCCGGCACGGGACCCCGCGGGATGAGGTCGGCCCCGATAGCAGCAGTAGGAGCAGAGGAACCACTTGAGGCAGCCATTTATCTGCAAAGATACATAAACAGAAGATCAGAATAAGCACATGCGAAAGGAAGTGAAAGACTGTAAAAGAAGGGCTTCGCTACGAGTCAAATAAACAAAATATTGCCAATTTCTAACGAAATTTTGGCAGAGTTTCCCCTAGGCCGAAGGCGTAAGGGAAAACACGGGTGCGCGTCCACAAGGAGTGACGGCCCCAACAAAGCATGGTGGGCCCCAAGAGGCAACACCAGAAGTCCGCCGGTCGAAGGAGTCCTCCTCCTCAGCTAAAACTCCCCCTGGAGACCCTCACCGGTACACTACCCTGGGTGCCTTCACCGGCACACCCGCAGGTGCCCTCCCCGGTACACCCCCAAACAGCCTTCGCCGGCACGCCCCCGAGGGCTTCGTCGGTACACCTCTCGGCCAGTTCCCCGGCACACCCTATGAGGGCTCCGCCGGCACGCTCCTCAGCACGCACACCCCGAGTGCCTTCCCCGGCACGCCCGGTTGGTGGCTTCACCGGCACACGCCGAAGACTGCTCACCGGCACGCCCCGAGCGCTCCCGTGTTCCCCGGCACGCACCCCATCAGGCGCTCCCCGGCACACTTGTGCCCCGCGCTCCCCGGTACACCGGGAAGCCGTCTTCCCCGGCACGCTACCCCGTTCGCCGGCATAGCCCCCGGAACGGCTCTTCTCCGACACAGTCCCCGTGGTGCCCTCCCCGGCACACCCACGGGGGGCTTCACCGGCACACGTGCCCCATGTGCCCTCCCCGGCACACCAACTGAGGCGACCTCCCCCGGTACGCCCGGGAGCGTCGTCACCGACACACCCTACGCCCTCTCCCCAGTGCGCCCTCGAGCCCATTCACCGGCGGCCGCCCACGACGCCGGAGGCACAAGAGAAGACGTAAGAAAGGAAGGGGAGGAACGAAGAAGGGGAAGAGGAAGGAAAAGAGGGAGGGGGGGAGCCTAGGGCTCCGGCGCACCCGAACGGCGAGGAAGACGAGAGAAACGGGAGAGAAGAAGGAAGGGGAAGGAGAGAAGAGGAAGAAAGAGGGAAGAAAAGGAAGAAGAGAGGGGAGGGGGATGGGGGAAGACCCCCACGGCGGTGCCCTCACCGCAGTAACGGCGACGACGGCGGCGGTGGCAGCGTCCGACGAACTGAGAAGAGGAAGAAGAAGGGAGAGAAAGGGGCGCCCCCCGTTCGGTCGTTGAAGAAGGAGAAAGAGAGAGGGAAGACGGGGGGGGGCAGTTCGAAACGGGTGACCGTTCGAAATACCCCCGCCCCCCCTATTTATAGAAAACGAAAAGAGGGGAGAAAAGAAGAAAGAAAAGAAAAAGAAAACGAAAAGAGGGAAGAAAAGAAAAGGAAAAAGAGAAAAAAAAAGAAATACAAAGGGGAAGGAGAAGAACGAATAAAAAACAAGGGGGGGGAGAAAATAAAAAAAAAAGAGAAGAAAAGGAGGGGAAAAAGAGAAGGAGATTAAAAGAGGAAAAAAAAGAAGAAAGGAAAGGGAGGGATAAAAAAAAAAGAAAGGGAATGAAAGGAGAAATAAAAAAAAGAAGAAAGAAATAAGTATATATGTATGATATTAAATATATATATACATATGCATACACGTGTATATGCATACATACTGGTATCTTCTTACGCATCTACTCGCACGTGTCAACGTGTGAGTCAATGTCGTACGATAATAGGTGTCTCCAAAGAACGTTCCATCCCCACGATCTTGGACGGACACGCATTTACACAAGCAAAACAACTCTACCCCTGCAAGGACTCCACTAAGCTCCCAACAGACAAGGCCCTCCCCGGCACCTTAGCCACCCGCATCACACAATATTGCCATCACGGGCCCTACGCCCGGATTGGCAGAACCTCTATCCTTGCGTTGACATTAATCCCTTGCAAACGAATAAGTCCCTTTCCGGCGCAAGGCCCCGTGCCCTAGCCACCCACTCCGCACAATATTGCCATTATGGACCTACGTCCGAATCGGCACAGACTCTCCCGTTGCGCTGGCATTGTCTTCTTGCCAACGAATGAGCCCTACCGTCCGGCGCAAGGCTTCGTGCCCTAGCCGACACTTGCATATCACTCACTCAAAAAAAAAAAAGAAAGAAAGAAAAGAAAATGGGGTTAAAAAATAGAGATATCCCGCCGGACTTTCCCCTATGTGGGGACAAGGGTAAAAATGGCAATAACCCGGCTGTGGCGAAAACCCGAAAGGGCGCTACGGGCAAAATTGGGTACCCCGCCAAGTGAAAACCCGAAAGGGCGCGTGGGCAAAAGTAAGAGGGGGCCGGTACCGGCGAAAACCCGAAAGGGCGCTTGTATCGGTAATATGGTACAAAAAGAAAGAAGAACAAGAAAAATGAAGATATCAACAAAGCATGTCGGTTCCCGGCATCCTGTCGGCACTGACGAAGAGACCAAGAGACCAAGAGACCAACAAAACATGCCAGTTCCCGGCATCTCGTCGGCACTGGCGAAGAGACCAAGAGATCAACAAAGCATGTCAGTTCCCGGCGTCCTGTCGGCACTGATGAATAGACAAAGAGACAACAGACCAGGCCAGCTCCCGACACCCTGTCGGCATTGGCGAAGAGACAAAGAGAGAACAGACCAGGCCAGCTGCCGACACCCCCCGTCGGCACTGGCGAAGAGACAAAGAGAACAACAGACCAGGCCAGCTCCCGACGCCCTGTCGGCACGGGCCAAGAGACCAAAAGACTAAGAGACAACAAAGCATGTCAGTTCCCGGCATCCTGTCGGCACTGGCGAAGAGACAAAGAGATCAACAAGCCATGTCAGTTCCCGGCATCCTATCGGCACTGGCGAAGAGACTAAGAGACAACAAACCAGGTCAGTCCCCGGCATCCTGTCGGCACTGGCGAAGAGACCAAGAGACCAAAAGACTAAGAGACAACAAAGCATGTCGATTCCCGGCATCCTGTCGGCACTGGCAAAGAGACAAAGAGATCAGCATATCATGTCAGTTCCCGGCATCCAGTCGGCACTGGCGAAGAGACAAAGAGAACAACAGACCAGGCCAGCTCCCGACGCCCTGTCGGCACGGGCGAAGAGACCAAGAGAACAAGAGACCAGGTCAGTTCCCGGCACCGTGTCGGCACTGACGAAGAGACAACACACTGCTTCAGTTCCTGGCATTCCGTCGGCACTGATGAAGAGACCAACATACTACCTCAGCTCCCGACGCTCCGTCGGCACTAACAAAGAGACCAACAAACAACAAACCAGGTCGGCTCTCGACACCCCGCCGCCATCGACAAAGAGAGAAGAGACGGAGACACCCGCGGGCACCGCCCGGCTCATCCTTCGCCTGCGATACCCGTGGGTGGGGGGCATTTGTGGACACCGAAAATTGCACATCCAAGTGTCATGTTCGGCCCAGCATCAACAACGGCGCCGAGTGAAGAAACCCCGGAGAAATCAAGCACAAAAGGCCCCACAGTCCGTGGGCCCCAAAGGAAATCAAACGGGCCATGACTCGTGTCCGCGACGGGCTCAGAACGGGCCCCAAATACACACCCCCCCCCCGGGGGTGCTCAGCGGCACAGCCCAAGGCTGCTCAGCGGCACAGCCCAAGGCTGTTCAACGGTACGCCCCAGGTGGGTTCACCGGCACACCCCCTTGGGTGCTCAGCGGCACAGCCCAAGGCTGCTCAGCGGCATGCCCCCAGGTCGGTTCACCGGCACACCCCTTTGGGTGTTCAGCGGCACACTCCCTGGGGCTCAGCGGCACGCCCCCGGGTGGGTTCACCGGCACACCCCAAAGGGCCTCCAGCGGCACGCCCTGGAAAGCCTTCAGCGGCACACCCTGCCGCGGCCTTCGCCGGCACACCCCTATGGGGGTTCACCGGCACACCCCAAGGGGGGACCTTCAACGGTACGCCCCCAAGTGGCTTCACCGGCACGCCCCCTCTGGGTGTTCAACGGCACGCCCTGCAGGGGCTTCAGCGGCACGTCCTGCAGGCCCTTCAGCGGCACAGCCCTTTGAGGCTTCAGCGGTACGGCCTTTGGGGCCTTCAACGGCACGCCCAAAGGGGTCTTCAGCGGTACAGCCTACTAAGGCTTCAGCGGCAGGCCTTTTTGGCTCTTCAACGGCACGCCCAAAGGGGTCTTCAGCGGTACAGCCTACTAAGGCTTCAGCGGCAGGCCTTTTTGGCTCTTCAGCGGCACAGCGTGAAGCTTTTCAACGGCAAGACGACGTGCAGCCCATGCCCTACGCTTCCATGGCGCGCAGTGAGCCGTCTGAGGTGGCAACCGTCCATTGGGCCACGTGAGCTACCCCACTGACAGCCAGGACGGAGGGGAGTCAAACCCCATCATCACGGGCTGCTTCCCGCCCTCGACAGCCATGCTCGAGGGCTCCCCGCTGCTGAGGGTATAAAAGACGCCCGTCTTCCACAGAGAAAAGAGGACGGAGGGAGGCAGAGGAAGAGGAGAACGGAAGAAGAAGGAGGGCGAAGGAGGAGGCAGACGCACGGAGACAGACGGGGAGACACACAACACACACCGGAGAAAGAAGAGAAGAAGAGGCCCTCCCGGCCTGAGCTCCGTCCGACGGCCACCGGGAAGAAACAAGAGTAAGAGAGAGAGAGCTTGTTGTATTGGGGGAAAGGGTTGGGGATAGCGGCCGATGTCTTAGGCCCGGATGTCTTCTTCCCTCTTGTATCCCATTCCTCCTGGCGTTCTTGGTCTTTCTTACTCTTGTCCATGGCCCCATTTGGGGAGTTTGCTTTTGCCATATGTATGAAGGGCCTCGCCCTCTTGATTCTCATGAATGAAAACCACCCTCTCCGGGTTTCTTTTCGATCTTCGATGTTTTAGGCTAGGCTTTGCGGGCTTTTCTGACGGACAATCCGTTCCTCCCTCTGTCTCCTTATTCCTCCGGCGTCTTTAGGGTCCTCCACGTCGATGTAGGTTTCCCCCTTCTGTTGGCCTTGGCTCCGTGAGCTCCTCACTCATTCCCTTCTATGGCCATCTACCGTGTTCCCGAGCTTGAGGAGAAGGGGAGGTACCCTTCTTTCCTCCCAACCACCCAGTTACTAATGGGCCACTCCCGGCCTTGAAATCCCCCCATCTTTATTCCTCTTTTCCTGAACAGCCACCAAGTACCCCCCCCAGTTGCTAACACCCCTTTTAAGCCTCTCAGCGGTGCACCTTTCCGGCCTTTGGCCGGCACACCTTTCCAGCCCTCAGCGGCACGCCCAGATCAGCCCTCAGCGGCACGCCCAGATCAGCCTTCAGCGGTGCGCCCACCCTTGGCCTTCAGCGGCACACCCTGTTCAGCCTCCAACGGCACACCCTGTTCAGCCTTCAGCGGCACACCCTGTTCAGCCTCCAACGGCACACCCTGTTCAGCCTCCAACGGCACACCCTGTTCAGCCTTCAGCGGCACACCCTGTTCAGCCTTCAGCGGCACACCCCCTGTTCAGCCCTCAGCGGCACACCCCCTGTTCAGCCCTCAGCGGCACGCCCTTCAGTCCCTCAGCTTACTCCTTGTCCAGTCCCAGTCCAGGTCCCTTAGATGTCTTCGGTCTGTCGTTTCTCCTTCGCGTTTTCCGAGTCTCTATAAAGGTGTTGCCCCCCCCCGGGGGCCCACCTCCCTGTATCTCCCTTACGCCCCGGGTCAAGGGGAAATGCTGCCGAATTTTTGTGAGAAACTAATAAACAATTAAAAGAGGCAAAAGGAGGCAACAAACAAGCAAGATAACTGACGAAACCTTCCAACTCATCAAACCACTGCCGGCATCACGACGAGAACTGAACCGAGCTAACTAACCACCCGGCAGCCCGAGCCTCCGACCCACAAGAAAAGAGATCGAACCGAACAAAGAGAACAAAACACGGGAGGAGTTTTATATAAAACCACACGAAAGTTAAGATAAGAAGAAAAGAAAAGCCTTAAAACAAATAATCAAAAAACTGATCGAGCCTCCACCCTCACGCCCCATTGACCTTCAGCGGTACGCCCCTTTGGCCCTCAGCGGCACGCCCTCATTGGCCTTCAGCGGCACGCTCCCTTGGCCTTCAGCGGTACACCCCTTTCAACCCTTCAGCGGTACACTCCCCCTTTCAACCCTTCAGCGGCACACTCCCCCTGAGCCCCCCAGCGGCACACTCCTCCTGGCCCTTTCAGCGGTACACTCCTTCCCTTCGCCGGTACACCCTCAGCCACTGTATAGACTTGGCCAACGTACAGACTTCATGGTGGCCAGTGTATAGACTTGGGCAGTGTATAGACTTCACACTCCAATGTATAGACTTATCCAGCGTATAGACTTGAGCCAGCCAACGTACAGACTTCATGATAACCAGCGTATAGACTTTGGGTAGTGTATAGACTTCACACACCGACGTACAGACTTTATGCTGGGCAATGTATAGATTTTGAGCATCCAGCGTATAGACTTCATATCCCAACGTACAGACTTCATGATGGCCAGTGTATAGACTTAGGCAGTGTATAGACTTCACACCCCCAATGTATAGACTTATCCAGCGTATAGACTTGGGCAGTGTATAGACTTCACACCCCAATGTATAGACTTATCCAGCGTATAGACTTGGGCAGTGTATAGACTTCACACTCCGATGTATAGACTTGGCCAGTGTACAGACTCCGGGCCAGTCGACGTACAGACTCCAAATTGCAACGCGTAGACTTTGCTCCACTCTGCTCCAGTGTACGGACTTTGGGCTTGGCAACGTATAGACTTCGAGCCTGGGGAACGTATAGACTTTATATCACTCCCCCTCCTTCACCGACACACTCTCCAGCGGTACGCCCCTTTGGCCTCCAGCGGTACGCCCTTTGCAGCCCTCACCGGTACACCCCTTCGCCACCCAGCGGTACACCCAATACCCAGCGGTACACTCCCGTCTCTCCTTCGCCGGCACACTACATGCATGCATATATACATCACGATAAGGGCATCAACAATAGCAAATAAATCAATAAAAATCACGCTAATTGAAGGACTCCAAATGCGCAATATTGATCATAATAAAAGAGGCGGGAGGGGTAATAAAAAATAAATAACAAACCAATGATAATAATAAGAATAATCATGCATAGAAGAAGAGAAATCATCCCGGACAAAGGCACGAATAAATAGTAAACATCAAATCAGAAATCCCAGAAGGTATAACCTAGAAAGCTCTAGATAAAAGACGCTAATGCCCACGCCGCAGCCCGCTCTCTCCCCGGGACCCGGGGCAAAAGGAACAACAACGCTGCCCCTTTAGGTCGAGCCCGAGTCTCGGGAATTCCCCCGATATGGCCGGGCTTTGATCTAACCTCGGGCCGACATCCTAATCGGACCGGATTTGTTTTCTCGTTCCGGATACCTTCCGAACCTTCATTTAAAATTGCCTGCATGCTCGGCAGACATTTGAAGGGATCTACCTCGATTTTCTCATTGTGGCGCTGCCACGGACTTGTGTCCGAATACAAAAGGTCTACGAGTGGCCGACACGGCCGACAGTTTATGGCCTTAATACAACTTTCAGTGTGACCCATCCCTATCTCTCTCGTATAACTAGTGTTACTCCTTTCGGCCGCGGGGCCTCTAATTTCGGCAATTAATCAAGGGTATTCCCTCGTATGAGGGATGTAAATGACGTCGTGACCTTCATGGCGCGACGGGATTCGGTCCCGACACGAACCACACAATCGTCTGACGAAGTCAGATCGAGCGCACCATGGGCTCTCCGGAGCCCGAATAAATTGTCACTCCGGTGACTGGCACGCCCACGCACTTAATAAAACCAACAGACGAACCGGAACAACAGTTTAACGGAAAGTGCGTCCACAACTCTGGCACGCCCGGTGGGACTCATCCACCCTTCATCTCTTTGCCGAAATTAGGGGCCCCACAGCCCCCTTCTTGTAATACTAACTGCGTTATCTTCTTAAATGCAGAAAAAGTAAAGAGAGAGGCATCATGGAGCCGACAATGGGTGTCATCTGCAGCCCTGAGGTTGTGGAGAATCACGTGCGAGGTGGCTACCTGGCGGTACCCCTCACTTTCGGGAGCTTCCCTCCCACCGTGGGTTTCCCCAACTTCCTGGGGGTAGCCTTCGTCCAGATCCTCGACGTGGAAACGCCCGAGGAGCCTCAAACCAACGCTCCCGCTCCGGGAGCCGTCGAAGCTGCCGCCGGCCGAGCTGTGGCCGAAGACAACAATAGCGTCCACACAACGACGCTCAGCTGCAACGTGCACCACGTGCACCAAACTACCGGCCCGTTCCACCAAGGGTCGACATCCCACCGGAGAAGGCTCCGGAGAAGCAACACCAGCGCCGGATCAGGGCGTCGCGCCTCCAACTCCGGGAAGTCCATGACGGTTGGGGCCCTCCGAGTCCGCCTAGACGGGCAGAGGTCCCAGGTGACACCGGACCGCATCATCCCAACCGTTCCAGTCCGCAACTCCTTTGAAGGACTGGCTAAGCTGAAGGAGAAGACGAGGCCCACAGCCCCGGTCGTAGCACCAAAGAGGACGCCGGGTCACAGGCCGGCTAAACTGAAGCAAGTCTGGGTGCCTAAGGAGACCCAGCCCAACGCACCCGCCCAGGCAGGGCCCAGCATCTTCCGCCCCAGGAGGGCCCGACGCCATGACAGGGTTGAGGTAGTGACCCCCACTCTCCGACCGGCACCTGTCATCCTGGTGCCGTCCGAGGATGTTCATCGCCGTCGCCGAGGGCGCCGGCACAATGCCGCCCGCCCGGCTCTCACGGCCTACTCCCCTCCTGTCGTTGTCACCGATATGCAACCACAGCTTGCTCTTCCAGACCAGGAGTGGGAAGGGATCGAGCAGGCCATGAGAAATTACCTCCGAGGCCCGGGTAGCACCCCCGCTGGCCGCCAGAGACTACTGGGGGCAATGGCCTCCGCCTCCCAGGAAGAAAGGGGGGAGCCCGCACCTAGCATGGAGTCGAGGGCCAGCCCGGAAGAGCCGCGCCAGTCCCCTGTACGGGAGGAAGCGCCGCCCCGACGGTCGGTTTTCGACAGGCTGACATTCCCAGGAGGACCGTCCCAGAGGGCGTCAAAAAAAATAAGAATAAGAAATGGCAGACATTCACCTGCAATATGGCAGGAGTTCATGGTCGGTATGGGGCCTTACCCACCGACCCGGAAGAGCTGGCCAGAATAGCCGCCAGGCCGGGACCCCTTACCAGAAGAAGAAGAGCGGCAGGCGGCGCGACACCCACAGGAGTCGAAGGGGCCCCACCTGAGGAACCCCTCACGGCCCTCACGGCCAATGTAGTCACCACCGGCGACACGAGTGGCGGACCCTCGACATCATTCGAGGACGCCCCGGCCGAAGAGATGGGGGGCATGCCCAGTCTCCCCACAGCTGACCCAGCAATGCTGCTCATGATGCAACGATTCCAGCAGGAAATCGAATCACTTAAAAAGCAGTTGAATGAGCGGAACACGCCACCCCCAATGTCCTGGCAGACCGAGGTCATACCCGAGGTACCCAGGGACAGGGGGCAGTCTTCCGAGGCAGCTCTTCCGGCAACCCTCGATCCCCTCGGGGGCACGCCCCCGCAACAAGCACATTGCACAGCGGTGACCCCGCCACAGGCTCCGCCTTCACAAGGGTCCCCCATGGCCCTCCGAGCGACCGTGGTAGCCACCCCGAGCGCACAGCCCGCTCATTTCTACCCGAGCCCAGTCGACCCGGCGGCAGTCAGCCGGTTGATGCTCGAGCAGATGATAGACATGAAGTTGGCCGAGAGGGGCGATGGGGATCGGACGCCTTTCGACGTCTACCGAGTACCCTACCCGGCTCATTATGCTGCCAGGAAGTTGCCGGCTGGCGTCACCAAGCCGCCGAAATTTGAAAAGTTCAATGGGCAAGGATCTCCCAGAGAGCATATTGCCTATTATGTGAACGTCATGGGAGATCTGGCTGCTGATGAGCCTACCTCCTGAAGTTCTTCGGCTCAACACTCACCGGGCTTGCCTTTGAATGGTACTCCGGCTTGTCGCCCGGGTCGGTGGCCGATTGGCCCGACATGCAGAAGAAGTTCAAAGAAAGATTCTACGTGGCCGAGAGAGAAGTTACCATGACTGAACTCTACGCCACAAGACAGAAGAATGATGAGTCGGCCCTCGACTACATCAAAAGGTGGAGGAACCTTAGTATGAGGTGCAAACGCCCCCCGCATCAGGAGGACGCAGTTCAGATTGCAAGCAAAACTTAAAGAAGAAATCCTAGAAAGAATGATCGGCACCGAGGTCAAGACATTTGACCGTCTGAACAATGTGGTAGCGGAGATCGAGGCATTCTTGGCCCGATACTCCTCCACCCCGGCCATGTCAAGCCAGAGGGCCAGACAGGCGGAGAAGAAGCCGGCTCCCCCGGAGGTGCATGCACTAGACTTCCAGGCTTTCGAAAAGCAGAAGGAGAAAGCCAAGGGAGCAGCTAACCCTCCGCCGCCCAGAACCACAGAACGGCGAGAAGGCCCCTCACTAAGAGAGAAGATGAGAAACAAGTTGTATTCCTTCTCCCGGGACAAGTCCAAGCTCCTGTTTGAGTGGGCAACCAGCTACAATAAGATCACATTGCCAGAGCCGAAAAGGCCTGGCGACTCAAAGAAGAAAGATGACCCGCGCTTCTGTCTGTACCACCGGGTGCTCGGGCATACTATTGAAGATTGCTACGTCTTCAAGGATGTTATTGAGTCCTTAATCAGGGACGGGGAGCTGGACATGGGGGAGCATAAAGTAGACCCCCCGCAGCCACACGAGCTGCCCAGTATAGCCTCCTCCGTCAGTATGATCTCGCTATATCAGGAGCTGCCAGAAGAATGGGCGAAGGCCTGTGCCCGTGCCACTTATGAAACCTTTATCATGGCCCCAGCTCAAGACCAAGAAGGGTGGCAGACTGCACCCAGAAAAACCAGAAAGGCGCGCGCCTCTCGACCTACCCCAGGAATTCACTCGAGGGTAGCAGCGCCCCTGCCTGCACCGCCCCCGATAAACCCTGTTTGCCACGACACGGCCCCCCGGCTGGTCATGAGGCGGCCCACTCACAACAGGAAGAGCTCTGCCCCGCTGCGGATGCACAAGAAGACTAGCCCGGCGGTTGAAAGACTCCAGGCTATTATTGATGGGCTCGAAGATTATGAACAGCCCGAAATCCAGCCTGTGGAGCTGAAGGAGTATGTCCCCTGGACGGAGTTCGAATCACTCGAGCTGGCTCCGGGAACAGAAGCTGATGCAGACAAAGAGCCTCCCCTGTGGGGTGAACCTCCTCAAGAGCAGCCACCCGCTGCAGCAGGCAAGAAGAAGAAGAAGAGAAGACCCAGGGGCAAGAAGAAGAAGGAGGTCGTCTTCGCCTGCAATACCCTCTCGGCGCTGTTCGACACCGCTCTCTCCCTGGAAGAGAAAGAAGGAGAGCCACCCCATGAGCCGGCAGAGGTGAATCAAGCTGAGGCGTCCACCTCCCAACACGCCACCAGGTCCGGAAGGAAATGGGGGCGCCCTCCTCAGGACAACCTCAACATCATGCTCAGGGGGGAACGACCATACCAGGTTCCCGAGCCCGAGGTCCGAGGCACCGAGATCCCTCCTCCATCAGACCTCTACCCCGGAGGCACCAAGAGTCAAAGCACCCCGTCATTCGCCGAGTTCCTGTCCGCCCGAGCAGGAAGGCGGGTGCACCCCCAGGGGTCCGCTGCGACCAGTGAAGCAAGCATTCCCCAAGCTTTACCAGCGGCAACTCCTGTCCAGCCAGAGGAAGAATTCAGCGGCACCCCAAACCTCGCCGAATTCATGCGGGCAGCGGAAGAGGCCCGACCGACCCCGCCGGCTCAACAAGCTGCAGCAGAACCCACAAAACAGGCATCCCCTGATCCGGCACCCCAATTCCAGGATGAAGGCAGGCGCAGCAAGCCCGAAGAGATGAAACTGCTCAAGGTACGGGCGGCCGAGCGGATAGTCAGACATCTCAAGAAAATCCCGACCCGGTTCACGGTGTGGGAAATGCTGTCCTTGAATGAAGAAACACGGCAAGCCATCATCACCGCACTCCAGACGCCAGCACACCTTGAAGCCTGTTTGGCAGAAATACCACCTGAAGTAGCAGTGGCTTTCACAGAAGATGACATGCTCCTACCGACTTGCAGCCATAACAGGCCCCTCTACATGAAAGGGCAGCTGAACGGCCAGCCTATCAACAGGGTCTTGATCGACCCAGGGGCAGCGGTGAATATACTCCCGTACCGGGTATACCAGAAGCACTACTTTGACGTACATCTGGTCGAAGTTAAAAATGTCAAGATTGCCGGCTTTAACCAGAAATGTGAAGTTCCTATGGGGGTCGCAGAGTTCAACTTGACCTTTGATGACTTCACCACCAAGGTCCAGTTCCACGTCATCAACTCCAGCACTTCCTACAAGGCGTTGCTTGGCCGGCCTTGGCTACACCAGAACAGAGTGGTGCCCTCCACCCTGCATCAATGCATCAAGTACCCCTGTGAGGGAAAGGAAGTCAGAATCTTCGCCGACCTCCACCCGTTCGAGGTGTTCGAGTGTCACTTGTCAGATGCTAATCTGTACTTGGAGAAGGCGAAGCAAGCTCCTCAAGTCATCCAAGACAAGGGCAAGAAGAAAATGGAATCAGGGGGCTGGTTTCCTCCGCCGCCCCCAGGCTATGTAGCTCCCCCGCATGTACCATTTATTGCACAAGAAGAAGGGGTATTCAGGGCAGCCCCTCTCGCCATCTACCCCACACCGGGGGCACCCTGCCTCGAAGACCTGCTAGAAGATGTCAGGGTCCCGCCAGGGATCGTCAAGCCGATAGCAGAGATAGAATCCCAAGCAGCTGAACGACTGAAAACCTTCGAGGTGCCTAACTCTGAGGGGCCGCCCACTATTTTCTATGTGGCCGGGGAAAAGCCGGTCAGGGAAGACGATGATTGCCGGTTCCCTGACGAGTTGCATGACCCGCACGTCCCCATCACGGGACTTCCCCACATGACTGACCAGGCAGCCAGAATGGTCAGAAAGCAGAAGATTCCTCCCTACCAGCCCTCCAGCCGGAAGGAAATGTTTGAAAGAATGTGGAACCCACCAAACCTGGATCGACGGTTGCTGAAAATCACCAAGCACCCCGGTCTGGGCTTTTCACTAGAAGATTACTACGAGACTGATGTCATATCGGTCTCAGCATGGCCCGGCGACGACCCCGCAGAAGCTGCAGATTCGCTGGAAACCCACCGAGACACATGTCCCGGGGCCTCGGCCGAAGAGGCACAAGACGAAGAAGTATTCCTGTGGAAGCCTCCCAGCCGCCGCTATATGGAGAAGACCCCCTCCTTTTCCGAAGTGTCGACCTCGAGAGGGCACGCCAGCGAGGCGCCTCCACCCCGGCCGGCCGGCGAAGCAAGGAGCAGTAGCATGGGCCATGCCCCGAGTTCCCCTCGATACGACCCCGTCATGTACGCCTTGTACCATAGGCAGCAACGGGAGATCGAGATGCTAAAAGCACGACTGGCCGAGTTAACCTCGCTAGTCGCCGACCTGATCCAAGGATCTCTTCCCCCATGGGGTGGCCGGATGCCTCGGCCCCGAGGCACCAGTCCCAACACCCCCGCCTGACAAGGCGGGAAATGAGAGACATGGCAAGCCCGCTGATCGAGCGGCCAACCAGGCAAGGGCTGACACTCCAAGAGAAGCTGCAGAAGCCTTATTCCTTTCCGAGAGAGAAGACCCGGGGCATCTTCGACTGGGCTTGCCATTACGGCAAGGTCTCCCTTCCACGGTCCAAGAGGCCGCAGGACACCCGAAGAAGCGGGAATCCACTGTTTTGCCCTTACCACCAAATACTGGGCCACGCCATTGAAGACTGCTATGTCTTCAAAGACCTTGCTCAAAGCCTCATCAACAGGGATGAGCTTAGAATGGGGGACTACGTGGTAGCCCCGCCACGCCCCCATGTGGCAGACAGCCCCAGGGCAGGAGCCTACACTGTGTCCATCCGATGCCGGGCGCCCGAAGATGCGGCTACCCCAGCCTCTGCAGGAGCGGTCTATGATGAATACACAGAAGAGCCCGAGATGCACTTATGCCCTCCTGAACCTGCGGACCTTACGTACCCGGCGGCTACGACCCTGGGGGACTGCGAGGCAAATGCAACCTCTATGCCCAGTCATGATGAACAAGGGGAGGGAGATGACGTCCTCGAGCCCGAAGACAATGAAGACCAAGACTTCGTGGATTTGTCGCCAGCCCCGCCGGAAATTGAAAATGGCGGCCAGGCCACAGTCGACGAATTGGTTGAAATCAACCTCGGCACAGAAGACAATCCCAGGCCGACTTTTCTGAGTGCTCTCATGCCTCTACAGGAAAGAGAACAATACACAAAGTTGCTGCAAGAATTCCGGGATTGCTTTGCCTGGAACTATGAAGAAATGCCCGGACTGAGCCCCGAGGTGACTCAACACATCCTGTCTATTGATCCCAAAATGGAACCAGTGAAGCAACCTCCCCGGCGCATGAGGCCGGAGTTAACCAGCCAGATCTGCAAAGAGGTCGACAAGCTCATAAACGTCGGCTTCGTGGCAGAAAATCAATACACCACATGGCTGGCCAATATTGTACCGGTGAAAAAGAAGAATGGACAGATCAGGATTTGCGTGGACTTCCGCGACCTGAATAGAGCCTGCCCGAAAGATGACTTCCCGGTGCCTATCACCGAAGTGATGATTGATGCAACCACCGGCCACGAGGCCCTGTCCTTTATGGATGGGTCGTCCGGCTATAACCAAATCTGGATAGCCGACCACGACCGGGTCCATACGGCTTTCCGGTCACCCAAAGGGGTATTTCACTACAAGAGGATGCCCTTCGGCCTCAAGAATGCCGGTGCCACATATCAGCGGGCGATGACCAAGATCTTCGACGAGCTGCTATACGGCAAGGTCGAGTGCTACATTGATGATCTGGTCGTCAAGACGAAGAAAAGAGACGAGCACCTGAGCGACCTCAGGGCCGTCTTCCAAAGGCTCCGGCAGTACGGGCTGAAAATGAATCCCATGAAGTGCGCCTTTGGCGTGTCCAGCGGGAAATTCCTCGGCTTTATTGTCCGGCACAGAGGGATCGAGATCGACCCCCTGAAGATAAAAGCCATCCAGGAGCTGCCTCCTCCGAAGAGTCTGGGGGAGCTGAGGTCCCTACAGGGGCGTTTAGCTTACATCCGCAGGTTCATCTCCAACCTGTCAGGGCGTTGCCAACCCTTCCACAGACTGATGATGAAGAATGCACCCTTCAGCTGGGGTCACGAATGCCAGCACGCGTTCGACCAGCTAAAGGAGTACCTGAAGACCCCACCCGTCCTGGGGGCACCTGTCAAAGGTAGACCGCTTATTCTCTACATAGCGGCCACCGAGTACTCACTGGGGGCAATGCTCGCCCAGAACAATGATGAGGGAAAAGAACAAGCTCTTTACTATCTCAGTCGAAGGTTGGTGGGCGCAGAGGCTAAGTACACCCCGATTGAGAAAATCTGCCTTGCCTTGGTCTTCGCGGTCAAGAAGATGAGGCACTATATGTTGTCCCATGAAGTCAGCCTGATATCCAGGGCCGACCCCATCAAGCACATTCTCCTCCAGCCAGTCCCGAAGGGGCGCCTTGGCAAGTGGGCCGTGCTGCTCATGGAATTTGACATCACTTACGTGCCACAGAAGGCCGTTAAGGGGCAAGCCGTCGCGGACTTCTTCGCAGCACACCCTGTGCCCGAAGACTCTCCGTTGGCCACAGAGCTACCCGAAGATGAAACACTAGAGGTGGATCAAGTGCAACAAGCCGTCTGGCAGTTATACTTCGACGGGGCCTCGAGAACAGAAGCGACCCCGTCTGGGCATGGCAAGGTGCGTGCCGGAGCTGGCATCGTCCTCAAATCGCCAGATGGAGAAGTGATGCACACCTCCTGCTGCATTAGCAAACCCTGCACCAATAATGAAGCAGAATATGAAGCTCTAATCATCGGTCTCCAGGTCGCCCTTCAAATGGAGATCAAAATGCTCCAGGTGTTCGGCGACTCGCTGTTGGTCGTCAAGCAAGTCCAGGGGCAATTTGATGTCCGAAAACCTGAGCTGCTCCCGTATCACACTAAAGCAAAAGGGCTCATGGAGCGGTTCTACCTCCTCGAGATAGGCCATGTCGCCAGAGGGGAGAACGCACAAGCCGACGCATTGGCAAAATTGGCAAGCTCACTGGCAGTGCCTCCAGATGGATCTCTCCATATCCAAGTAATAAACCAACGCCAGGTACCCAGCATGATGGCAGAGGAGTCAGAAGAAGAAGACCTAGAGGTCACTACAGTGGAAGCCGTCAGCCTGCCCGACTGGAGAGCCCCCTTGGTGCAGTGGTTCAAACACCAGCGATTGCCTGACCGAAGAGAAGAAAAGATCAAGCTAGTCAGAACCAAGGATTCTTACGAGCTCCGAAGCGGAATATTATTCCGAATTGTGGCAGACGCCAGAAGGAAGCTGCTCCTCCGATGTTTGTCCACCGAAGAAGCTTGGAGGGTTATGAAGGAGGTCCATGCCGGCATAGCTGGCGCGCACCAGGCGGGACCGAAAATGAAAATTGAAATCAAGAAACTTGGCTATTATTGGCCTGCAATGTTCAACGACTGTTGCGAGTATGCTAAGTCGTGTCAGAGATGCCAGGAGCATGCCACTATACCCAGGAGACCTCCGGCACCATTACACCCAACAGCGCCCAGTTGGCCGTTCGCCCAATGGGGGACGGACGTCGTGGGCCCCTTACCCGCATCTTCCACAGGCGGCAAATACATTCTGGCGGCTACCGACTACTTCTCCCGCTGGGCCGAGGCCGTTGCCTTACGAGAGGTCACCGGAGAAGTCGTGGTCAGGTTTGTCCGCCGCAACATTATATTCCGGTTCGGCGTGCCCGACCGGATTGTGTCGGACAACGGCAGCCACTTCCGCAACCAGAAAGTTTACCGGTTAGCAGAAAAATACAAAATTGACTGGAGGACATCGACTCCTTACAATCCACAAGCCAATGGGCTGGCCGAAGCTTTCAATAAGACACTTTGCACTCTCCTGGCCAAGACTGTTAGCTCTAACAAAAGGGACTGGGAAGAAAGAATGTATGAAGCGCTTTGGGCGTACCGAACCGTATACAAGACCCCAACGGGCTGCTCGCCCTTCTCTCTTGTATATGGCTCGGAAGCAATCATCCCCGTCGAACTGGAGATACCGTCCCTCAGGGTCGCCATTCAGCATGGGCTTGTCCCCGAAGGGCAGACCAACACCGAGCGAAGGCTCGATGAACTCTCCAGTCTGGAAGGAAAGCGGCTTCAAGCCCAACAGAATATCCAGGTCTATCAGGCCCGGATTGCACGCGCCTTTGACAAGCTCGTCAAGGAACGCGAATTCAAGAAGGGTGACCTTGTCATGGTCAAGAGAAGAGATCTCATGGCGGCCAACCCCAAAGGTAAGCTAAACGAGAACTGGCTCGGACCCTACGTAGTCCAGAAAGTCTACGAAGGCGGGGCCTATGTAATTGTCAACCACCGCGGGGAAGTTCAATTCCCGCCTCTTAATGGAAGGCACTTAAGGCTGTACCACGCCCCAGCGCCCCCATTCAGGTAATAATATTACTCTTCGCCCCATTTTGGGGCGGATTTGCGTGATTAATGTCCGAATGATTTGGCCACCAGCCGGGTTCCCGAAAAAGGGAAGAAAGGAATAGAAAGAGAAAGACAAAAAAGAAGAAGCAAAAAAAATGGAAAGAGGAAGAGAGAAGAAGCAAAAAAAAAAGAAGAAGAAAAAGATAGAAAGAGAAAGAAAGAAGAAGCAAAAAAAGAGAAAGACAAAAAAAAGAAGAAGCAGAAAAAGGAAAGAGGAAGAGAGAAGAAGCAAAAAAAAGAAGAAGAAAAAAATGGAAAGAAAAAGAAGGAAGAAGCAAAAAAAAGAAGAGAAAAAAAAAGAAGAGAAAAAAAAAGAGAAAAAAAAAGAAAAAAAAAGAGAAGCCAGAAAGGGGGAACGCCCCCCATTTCCAGTCACCGCCCCGCATCAGCGGGGGTACCAAAATTGATTTAAAAAGAAAGAAACAAACTTTTCTCTCCGTCCTTCCCGGGCGGTGAGTATCCCTTTGGCTCGGACCTCACGTCCGGGTCATTGACTAGACAAACTCTTCTCTCCGTCCTTCCCGGGCGGTGAGTACCCCTTTGGCTCGGACCTCACGGCCGGGTCATTGACTAGACAAACTCTTCTCTCCGTCCTTCCCGGGCGGTGAGCACCCCTTTGGCTCGGACCTCACGTCCGGGTCATTGACTAGACAAACTCTTCTCTCCGTCCTTCCCGGGCGGTGAGTATCCCTTTGGCTCGGACCTCACGTCCGGGTCATTGACTAGACAAACTCTTCTCTCCGTCCTTCCCGGGCGGTGAGTACCCCTTTGGCTCGGACCTCACGTCCGGGTCATTGACTAGACAAACTCTTCTCTCCGTCCTTCCCGGGCGGTGAGTACCCCTTTGGCTCGGACCTCACGTCCGGGTCATTGACTAGACGAACTCTTCTCTCCATCCTCCCCGGGGGGCGAGCACCCCTTTGGATCAGACCTCCCGTCTAAGTCACTGACTAAACGGACCTTTCTGTCCGCCACCTCTGAACGGCAAAAGGGGTCTCTGGCCAAGTACCCCTCACTCGAGACCAGCACGCGCTTCCAATATTGCGGCAAAACCAGGGAGTTGCCCGTTCGGTATGGTGGAGTGGTCCCCTCGTCCTCCCCCTGGGAAGGCGAGCACTCTCCTGTACCCTGACATGGGTCCCTGCCTGGTCCTTCCAAAGTGAATCCCCGCAAAGACTCATACCCTGCCAATGGGCCCCTACACGAAAAGGGGGGAAAGATACAAGAGCGAGGGAAGAGGAAGGAGAAAACAATATGCACGGAAGAGAAAGAGGGGTGGGAAAGCTCCCTCCGGGATAAATGCATACACCAGGAACGCGTGAAATCATAAATGCTTTGCTCTATTCAAAAGAGGATCAAACTACATGTGCTGCGGGGCATACCCCTGCGTTACATTCAAAAAAAAAGAAAGAGAAATTAAGGGATGCAACGCTCAGTCGATGTCCCTGAAGATGTCCTCGAGGGGGAGGATCCCGACGCAAGGGAAGTTCGTCATATCGCGCAGTCGGCCCCTCAATCCCTCAAGACGGGCGAGCTCCGCTTCGACGGACGCCATTTCAACGTCGGCAACGGCAAGAGCTTCCTTCTCCTCTGCCACCGCCCCTTCCGCCTCGGCGAGGCCAAGTTTAGCCGCAGCGAGATAGCCCTCCAGCTTCTCGATCCGGTTCTTGAAGGAACGAACGCTGCCTTCGCCTTCCTCTAGGGCCTTTCCGTGGCGTTCTCTACTGTCGCGTCGGGCCTTTAGGGCCTGCAGATATTCGTCTGCCTGAGCATCAAGGGCGGCGCGTTCGTCAGGAGCCTGGGTCTCCAGGAACTCGCGGCGCTTGACATATTTCAATAATAGCAAGACCCGCCGTGACCATTCCCCCAGCGGACAGCCAAGCACTTGCAGCGCCCCCGTTAATTGCGTCACGATGGTATGCACCTCCCGATACGACAGAGAAGCATCGGCGAGAAGCATCGTCCGTAAAGTGATCAGCATCTGACGGACTGGCGCTTCTGAGGACGTGTGACTAACTGAGGGCACGACCGGAGGGGTGAATTCCACGGTGCTGTCCACCTCTGCCCACAGGTCGGTATCTGCCGCCACTGAAGATGAAGGAAGGGCGAGGGTCAAGTCGCCCGGCCGGCGTAGCTCGACGAGAGACTCTTGGCCGACCATTGCCTGGGGAAAGGAAAAGACCATTGCCGAAGCCTCCGGTGCCCCCATCGTTTGGAGGTCACCCGCCCCCTCTGCCTCCGTCTGGCCCGACTCTGCCACTCCTCCAAGGGGCAGGGGTGCAGGGGCCGTTACCTCGGCTAGAGGAGGAGCTTCGAGTAAGGCCAGGCCCGAAGCCGTCACCCATGAACTCCTCGCTCGCGGCTGAGATCCCTCCAGATGCGCACGGAGCCCCGCAAATATCTGCTGCAAGAGCGGGTCCTCCATCTGAGCCGGGAGTTTCGGGAAGGGCGGAAGCGGAACCACCAGCTGGGGTAAACGTCCCGCTTCCACGAGCGCAGCCAGTCTCTCTCTCTCCAAGCCCAAGACTGGAGCCGGCCCCTTCACCGCTATCGGGCCAATGCTCGGTCTCCGCTTGGCCACTGCCTTCCGGATACGACCAGGCGCCTTCCCCGATATCGGCATCGCCTGACCATGGGAATGGGAATCAGCTATTCGCCATCTAAAATAAACCATGCAAAAGGGAGACCGTGGAGCCCGCATACTCACCTTGGCCGCTGGGATGATGCTACCTTCAGGCGCGATCTCCCCCTCCTCCAGAGGCTCGCCCGCCGCTCTGGTAGTACCGGAGGGCTCCGCGGGCATTTCCTCTCGAAGGGCGTCGAGTAAAAGAGCCAATTTGCCCATGACGGCATCGGCTCCCGTTGGGCGGTCGATCAGCGCAGCCGAGGCAGCCTCCTCTGTGATCTCAAGTTCGGCCGGTGCTCGAAAATCCTAAAGAAAAAAGGGGGGGATAAGGTCGTCAGTCAATCACAAAAAAAAAGGAAAGGGAGAGCCGGCCCAAACAAGCTCACACTCACAGCGGTCTTCCCCACGAGGCTCGAGGAGCCAGCAAGTAAGGGGGCCCCGAAGGCCGGCTCGGGCGGCTCCGATGCCCCGGACACGCCCTCGTCAGGAGCTACTTCGTCGGAAGAGTAGTTGTAATCTACCTCTTCCCCAGACGGAGACTCGACCGCCGTCGGCTCGGCCTGGACCGGCAGAGGAGCTTCCACCTCAGAGTCTCTGCCCAGCACGTCCTCCCTCGGGCTAGGCGAGGCTCGCGCTCCGATCTTCTTCCTCCTCACATATATCAACGTCGTCGGGAGGTCGGGATCAGGCCCCAATGACTCGGTGGCCACCGCAGCAACGCCTGTCATGCAAAAGAAGATAAGCCAGGGTGAATCTACTGGCCCCTAGGACAAAAAGGGGGGGGAGCTAACCGTGTAGTCGAAAATATTTACCCCCTTCAGTTCCTGCGACACGAGATGACCCGCGGGCTTCCTCAACAGGCAACGCCTTCTCGGGAGTCCCGACCGTACCCTCGCCCGTGAGATAGAAGCGCATCGTCGCCATGCGCGAAGCCGAGGCCAACTCGGGAGGCCGGTCGACCACAGACGACACGGGCGGCCGATGAATCTCACCAGCTTCGTGGCTCGGTTCGGTCCGCGTGGCTTCGAATTCTTCGAAGGACAAGACGGGGGCCATCGGCAGGGCTGCCGTCGGAGCCGGGGATGCCTCGGTTCGCCGCCGTTTTACCGTCTCTCGCCCGGCCACCTTGGCAGCAGCCAGTGCCTTCTTAACGGGCGACTGTGCCCGGGGCCTTCCCGTTGCCTGCGGCAAGGGAGCTGGAGCCGCCGCCGGGGTCGCCTCCGCCGGGACCGCAACTTCGCCCATGTCAGGCGTGGGCATGGGCTCTTCCATAGAAGCTGAAACAAAAGAAGTATCCAGGTGTCAGGGCTCCACTCCAAAATAAAAAGGAGGAGGGAGATTCAAAAGGCACACTAAAGAGCGGGGACGCGGACCGGCAGGTTGACCTGGCTCGGGACGGGCAGCTTCGAATTCCTCGAAAGACGGGACTAGTGGCGCCAGAGGAACAGCCGTCGAAGCCTTAGCCGTGTCTGTCTTCCTCCGCTTTGTATCCCGCTGCTTAGCCGCCTTGGCGGCGTCCACCGCCTTCTTCACAGGCGATTTAGCCCGGGGCCTCTTCGCAGCCTTAGGCAAAGGAGCCGTGGTCGGGGCCAGCGGCGCGGCTTCAAAATACGCAGGCTTCTTCACCAGCCGGAGGAGGTTCCGGTACGTGGCCATCTGCGTGCTGTCGGGATGGTCTGCAAAGAAAAGAGGGGAAAGAACGAACATGCATATACCATTAGTACCTAACTCACCGCGAAAGCCGCAGCGCTGAGGGACAAAACCGAAGAGCAAGAGGGAACTGAATACCATGAGGGCCAGTGTACAGCCGCAGCGTGATCGGCCAGTAGCTCAGGGATATCTCCTTGTCCCGACGTGCCGCCTCCCGGACTAGCCAACAAACGTCCTCAATAGTTTGACACCGGTCCGTGAGGTTGGCCAGATCCGCATGTTTCTTGGAAGAAAGGTGACAGAAAAGATTGAAGTGGTCCATGCCCCACCCATCAGCATAATAATAAGGGATGTGCAGGCGCTTGCCCAGGATGGAGGCCGTCACATCTTCAATCTTCATCCCATTCACCCGGAGGAGGATATATAGCCACGTGGTATCCTTGTAATTCTCGGGCTTCCTCTCCTCCCGCCTCATGAACGTGCGATACAGGCAGGCCAAGTCTCTCTCCGGACGCCAGCTCTTGGCGGGAGTCCCCTCTTCCTCTATGGGGAATGGATAATTGATGAGGTCCAGACGGTCGCTCCCTACCCGGCACAGATCCCTCAGCGTCTTCTGATAGCTGTCCTTCGCCACTGGAGGCAGCTCCACTTTCGGCGTCGGCCTCCTATCCCGGGCTTCCCGACGAGCTATCATATATGTCGCCACCTCCTTCTCTTGCCTGTTCTTGAGCCGAAGAAGATGATCTGGCTCAATGTCAAGTACTGGCACCGGTTGCCGGCTAAGGAATCTCCTTTCGGCGCCATCCCAGCAATCGGTCTTGTGCAACCGATAGAAAGCCGTCCGGGCATTCCACCACTTTATATAGTCTTCGGTCACTCGGGGCACGCGACCCGGGGCTGGCACCCTGAAGGAGGCAGAGTCCGCCCGGTGGAAGAAGTCCCACCAGCTTCTAGCGTGCTCGGCGACCGCACTTCCCCGGACGTTCCGCGAAGGCAAGCCGAACTGTGCATGATAAGCAGGGATATGCTGGTCATACCCGAAGTTGCGGCCAAATCGGAAGGGGTAATACGGCTCCAGCAGTACGTTGTCTCCCTTCCGGAACACCAACACGCTCGGGCGGATAGCCAGCGCCCAATCCCTCAGCTCGGGCTCCAGCAACGGGCGCACCACGTTTTCCTGGCTGATAGGGTGGACATACCTCTCCACCTGGTCATCCTTGCATTCCCTCTTATTATTCACGAGGGGGCTTGAATGTGCGGCCAGCGTCCAGAAATGAATGGTACCGGCTGCATCCCGGGGAACCGTGGTCAACCGGCCCCGAATATCATACATCCGCATGGAAGTGGAAGCCGGCTCTGCACTCGCGAACTCCAGCATCCTCGGCACCAGCCCCCAATCCTGAAGGACTCGCGGGGCGAACTCCGGAAACAGTGAACAAACCCACGCGTTGAAGAAATGCAGTGGGCACACGTACCGGGCCTGCCTCGGGAACTGGTGCGTGCTGATGTCTCCCAGTGCCTTATAAATCAGACAGAGCGCCGCCGGGCACAGAGAAAGTTTAACACCCCACGCCATCTGACACGCCGGGTAGATGGCATCTGGCCGGATCACCGTCTCATCCCCGTACGGCATGGCAAATGAACACAGCCAGTACGTCAGATAGGCGGCACAGTGAGTTTGTGGGTCGACCCCCATCGGATTGGCCCCGCTCCGACGTCCCCTGGAGGGGATCTTCACATCATGCTTGGGCTTCGCACGTTTCTTGCGAGCAACAGCGGTGCCGACGCAAGGAAAATCTTCATACTGCTTCAGCCCATCATAGAAATATTCCAGCCATACCGCCATACGCACCCGTTTCCTATCCCCACGGGCGGGCTGCTTCCCCTTGTGCGACAGCTGGTACAGCTCCCGGTACGCCTTCATCAGGTACCGGTATGAATACCCCAGAGAATAATAGCCGTCCCCGTTAGTCTCGTCTTTGATCAAGTCCGGGAGGCATACTTCTTCATAAGGCTCCCCGTCAATGGGCAAGCCGCTCAGCTGGCTTAGGCTCCACAAATCAAGTGAAGTCTCTCCCTCTGCCGTGTAGAAGGTATTGGTCTCCGCACTAAATACTTCTATCATGCCGCAACAGAGACCCTTGGAGATGGGATAACCATACCGGGAAGCGTACACGCTGTGATAGATGCCAACTCGGACCAGCAACGGGGCGTAGTTGAACAGTACATATTCCGTGAACTCCACCGCCCCTTCTCGGAAGCTGTGGGCGTCTTGAAGCTTCAGCTCCCCGAACCAGCCCAGTGATAGTTCGTACTTGAACCTGATGGCCAAACAGTCCAATATGAACGGCTCCTCCCTATAACCCCATTTCAGGGGAGCCAAGAATAAACCAAATCGGGGCGACTCGCCATGCACCTTCCCCGCAGACATGTCCCACCTTGCTGGCGTAAACTGAGGGGCTCGCACCAATTTATCTTCAGCCGGCAGCACCCCTTCGATCCCCAGGACTGGCTTCCATTCCCGGGCTTCTCCCACCAGATACATCGGAATGCTCCTGGGGACGCTGTACAGCAGACTGTCTCGGGCATGCAGGATCGCCCGCTCGGCCGCCTTTATGACGCGATAATCTCGCCCCTCTCGAGAGCGCAAATGCTTCAGAAATCGAACGAGGTGCCTATCCTTCGGGAAATCCTTCCTGTATTCTTCGGTGGCCCGATCGAATGTGAAGCCGCTTTCAACTCTGACGAGTCTGCGGACGTCCATGCTTTCACAGTCGGACCCCGATGACTCAGCCAAGGCGGCAATCTCCGCGTGCTCTCGATCTAGGTCCTCCACATTGAGCCATGTGACTGCCGGCACTGGACCCCGCGGGATGAGGTCGGCACCGACGGCGGCGGCAGGGGCAGAAGAACCACTTGGGGCAGCCATTTGTCTGCAAAGATACACAAATAAGAAGATCAGAATAGATCACAAGTAAAAGGACTGCGAAGGGGCTTTGCTACAAGTTAGATGAACGAATATTGCCAATTTCTGACGAAATTTCGGCAGAGTTTCCCTTAGGCCAGAGGCGTAAGGGAAAACACGGGTGCGCGCCCACAAGGAGTGACGGCCCCAACAAAGCATGGTGGGCCCCGAGAGGCAACACCAGAAGTCCACCAGGCGAAGGAGTCTTCTTCCCTAGTCAAGAATCCCTTTGGCCCCTTGGCCGGCACAGCTCCCCCTGATGCCCCCTTCACCGGCACAGCCTATTAAGGCTTCCCCGGCACACTGCCCACGGGCTCTTCCCCGGCACAGCCTCCTGCATCCTTCGCCGGCACGCCCCGAGGGCTTCGCCGGTACACCCCTCGGCCTGCTCCACCGGCACGCCCGAAGACTGCTCACCGGCACGCCCCGAGCGCTCCCCGGCACACTCGTGCCCCGTGCTCCCCGGCACGCCCCGAGTGCCTTCCCCGGCACGCACCCCAGCGGGCGCTCCCCGGCACACCCACGGCTGCCTTCCCCGACACGCCCCATGGGCGGCTTCCCCGGCACACTCCTGGCAGCCTCCCCGGCACGCCCAGGAGGACCGCTTCCCGGTACGCCCCCCTCAACTCCCGCTTGCCGGCACAGCCCATTAAGGCTTCCCCGGCACGCCTCAGTGCCTTCCCCGGCACGCCCAGGAGCTCTCTCGCCGGCACGCCCAAGAGGCCTTCCCCGGCATGCTTTGAAGCGTCTTCGCCGACACAGCCCTCGGGGCACTTCCCCGGCACACTTCTAGCTTCCTTCCCCGGCACGTCCTCAGTGCCTTCCCCGGCACGCCTACGACGGCCTCCCCCGGCGCACTCTCAGGCCCTCTCCCCGGTGCGCCCTCGAGCCCATTCACCGGCGGCCGCCCACGACGCCGGAGGCACAAGAGAAGACGTAAGAAAGGAAGGGGAGGAACGAAGAAGGGGAAGAGGAAGGAAAAGAGGGAGGGGGGGAGCCTAGGGCTCCGGCGCACCCGAACGGCGAGGAAGACGAGAGAAACGGGAGAGAAGAAGGAAGGGGAAGGAGAGAAGAGGAAGAAAGAGGGAAGAAAAGGAAGAAGAGAGGGGAGGGGGATGGGGGAAGACCCCCACGGCGGTGCCCTCACCGCAGTAACGGCGACGACGGCGGCGGTGGCAGCGTCCGACGAACTGAGAAGAGGAAGAAGAAGGGAGAGAAAGGGGCGCCCCCCGTTCGGTCGTTGAAGAAGGAGAAAGAGAGAGGGAAGAAGGGGGGGGGGCAGTTCGAAACGGGTGACCGTTCGAAATACCCCCGCCCCCCCTATTTATAGAAAACGAAAAGAGGGGAGAAAAGAAGAAAGAAAAGAAAAAAAAACGAAAAGAGGGGAGAAAAGAAGAAAGAAAAGAAAAAAAAAGAGAGGAAAAAGGGAAAAAAGAAGAAGGGAGAGAAAAAGGGGGGGATAGAAGGGGAATAAAAGAAGAAAATAAAAGAGGGGGGGAAGAAAATAAAAGAGAGACAAAAGGGGAAGGAAGGAAGGAGAAATAGAAAGAGATAAAAAAAGAGAGAAGAAAATAAAAGGAGAAAATAAAAAAAGGGGAAAATAGAAGGAGGGGAAGCAAAAAAAATATATATGTAAGATATTGAATAAATAAATATATATATATACATATGTGTATATGTATGTATACCCATATATGTGTACACATTTACATATTCATCCGCTCACATACGTAGAGGAGTAAGCCGGTAACATCGAGTAATAAATGTTCCCGAGGAAAACGTTCCATCCTCATAATCCCAGTAGGACGAACGTCTGCAGAAGCAAAGACGACTCTACCCCCGCAACCCTATCTTGGTCATGGCACCACTACCCTACCACCGAAACAAGCCCGTCCCTGGCACATCGCCTCGGGCCTCAGCCACCACCCACTCCATACAATATCGCCATCACGGGCCTTACGCCTGGATCGGTAGAACCTCTATCCTTGCGTTGGCATTAGTCCCTTGCCAACGAATAAGTCCTTTTCCGGCGCAAGGCCCCGTGCCCTAGCCGCCCACTCTGCACGAATATGGCCATTACGGACCCTACGTCCGAATCGGCACGAACTCTCCCGTTGCGCTGGCATTGTCTTCTTGCCAACGAATGAGCCCTACCCTCCGGCGCAAGGCCTCGTGCCCTAGCCGACACCTGCATGTCACTCACTCAAAAAAAAAAGAGAGAAAATGAAATAAAATGGGGGTTAAAAATAGAGATACCCCGCCGGACTTGTCCCTACACGGGAACAAGGGTAAAAATGGCAATAACCCGGCCGTGGCGAAAACCCGAAGGGGCGCTACGGGCAAAATTGGGTACCCCGCCACGGGAAAACCCGAAAGGGCGCGTGGGCAAAAGCAAGAGGGGGCCGGTACCGGCGAAAACCCGAAAGGGCGCTTGTATCGGTAATATGGTACAAAAAGAAAGAAGAACAAGAAAAGACGAAGATATCAACAAAGCATGTCGGTTCCCGGCATCCTGTCGGCACTGACGAAGAGACCAAGAGACCAAGAGACCAACAAAACATGCCAGTTCCCGGCATCTCGTCGGCACTGGCGAAGAGACCAAGAGATCAACAAAGCATGTCAGTTCCCGGCGTCCTGTCGGCACTGATGAATAGACAAAGAGACAACAGACCAGGCCAGCTCCCGACACCCTGTCGGCATTGGCGAAGAGACAAAGAGAGAACAGACCAGGCCAGCTGCCGACACCCCGTCGGCACTGGCGAAGAGACAAAGAGAACAACAGACCAGGCCAGCTCCCGACGCCCTGTCGGCACGGGCCAAGAGACCAAAAGACTAAGAGACAACAAAGCATGTCAGTTCCCGGCATCCTGTCGGCACTGGCGAAGAGACAAAGAGATCAACAAGCCATGTCAGTTCCCGGCATCCTGTCGGCACTGGCGAAGAGACTAAGAGACAACAAACCAGGTCAGTCCCCGGCATCCTGTCGGCACTGGCGAAGAGACCAAGAGACCAAAAGACTAAGAGACAACAAAGCATGTCGATTCCCGGCATCCTGTCGGCACTGGCAAAGAGACAAAGAGATCAGCATATCATGTCAGTTCCCGGCATCCAGTCGGCACTGGCGAAGAGACAAAGAGAACAACAGACCAGGCCAGCTCCCGACGCCCTGTCGGCACGGGCGAAGAGACCAAGAGAACAAGAGACCAGGTCAGTTCCCGGCACCCTGTCGGCACTGACGAAGAGACAACACACTGCTTCAGTTCCCGGCATTCCGTCGGCACTGATGAAGAGACCAACATACTACCTCAGCTCCCGACGCTCCGTCGGCACTAACAAAGAGACCAACAAACAACAAACCAGGTCGGCTCTCGACACCCCGCCGCCATCGACAAAGAGAGAAGAGACGGAGACACCCGCGGGCACCGCCCGGCTCATCCTTCGCCTGCGATACCCGTGGGTGGGGGGCATTTGTGGACACCGAAAATTGCACATCCAAGTGTCATGTTCGGCCCAGCATCAACAACGGCGCCGAGTGAAGAAACCCCGGAGAAATCAAGCACAAAAGGCCCCACAGTCCGTGGGCCCCAAAGGAAATCAAACGGGCCATGACTCGTGTCCGCGACGGGCTCAGAACGGGCCCCAAATACACACCCCCCCGGGGGTGCTCAGCGGCACAGCCAAGGCTGCTCAGGCCAAGGCTGTTCAACGGTACGCCCCCAGGTGGGTTCACCGGCACACCCCCTTGGGTGCTCAGCGGCACAGCCCAAGGCTGCTCAGCGGCATGCCCCCAGGTCGGTTCACCGGCACACCCCTTTGGGTGTTCAGCGGCACACTCCCTGGGGCTCAGCGGCACGCCCCCGGGTGGGTTCACCGGCACACCCCAAAGGGCCTCCAGCGGCACGCCCTGGAAAGCCTTCAGCGGCACACCCTGCCGCGGCCTTCGCCGGCACACCCCTATGGGGGTTCACCGGCACACCCCAAGGGGGGACCTTCAACGGTACGCCCCCAAGTGGCTTCACCGGCACGCCCCCTCTGGGTGTTCAACGGCACGCCCTGCAGGGGCTTCAGCGGCACGTCCTGCAGGCCCTTCAGCGGCACAGCCCTTTGAGGCTTCAGCGGTACGGCCTTTGGGGCCTTCAACGGCACGCCCAAAGGGGTCTTCAGCGGTACAGCCTACTAAGGCTTCAGCGGCAGGCCTTTTTGGCTCTTCAACGGCACGCCCAAAGGGGTCTTCAGCGGTACAGCCTACTAAGGCTTCAGCGGCAGGCCTTTTTGGCTCTTCAGCGGCACAGCGTGAAGCTTTTCAACGGCAAGACGACGTGCAGCCCATGCCCTACGCTTCCATGGCGCGCAGTGAGCCGTCTGAGGTGGCAACCGTCCATTGGGCCACGTGAGCTACCCCACTGACAGCCAGGACGGAGGGGAGTCAAACCCCATCATCACGGGCTGCTTCCCGCCCTCGACAGCCATGCTCGAGGGCTCCCCGCTGCTGAGGGTATAAAAGACGCCGGTCTTCCACAGAGAAAAGAGGACGGAGGGAGGCAGAGGAAGAGGAGAACGGAAGAAGAAGGAGGGCGAAGGAGGAGGCAGACGCACGGAGACAGACGGGGAGACACACAACACACACCGGAGAAAGAAGAGAAGAAGAGGCCCTCCCGGCCTGAGTTCCGTCCGACGGCCACCGGGAAGAAACAAGAGTAAGAGAGAGAGAGCTTGTTGTATTGGGGGAAAGGGTTGGGGATAGCGGCCGATGTCTTAGGCCCGGATGTCTTCTTCCCTCTTGTATCCCATTCCTCCTGGCGTTCTTGGTCTTTCTTACTCTTGTCCATGGCCCCATTTGGGGAGTTTGCTTTTGCCATATGTATGAAGGGCCTCGCCCTCTTGATTCTCATGAATGAAAACCACCCTCTCCGGGTTTCTTTTCGATCTTCGATGTTTTAGGCTAGGCTTTGCGGGCTTTTCTGACGGACAATCCGTTCCTCCCTCTGTCTCCTTATTCCTCCGGCGTCTTTAGGGTCCTCCACGTCGATGTAGGTTTCCCCCTTCTGTTGACCTTGGCTCCGTGAGCTCCTCACTCATTCCCTTCTATGGCCATCTACCGTGTTCCCGAGCTTGAGGAGAAGGGGAGGTACCCTTCTTTCCTCCCAACTACCCAGTTACTAATGGGCCACTCCCGGCCTTGAAATCCCCCCATCTTTATTCCTCTTTTCCTGAACAGCCACCAAGTACCCCCCCCCAGTTGCTAACACCCCTTTTAAGCCTCTCAGTGGTGCACCTTTCCGGCCTTTGGCCGGTACACCTTTCCAGCCCTTAGCGGCACGCCCAGATCAGCCCTCAGCGGCACGCCCAGATCAGCCTTCAGCGGTGCGCCCACCCTTGGCCTTCAGCGGCACACCCTGTTCAGCCTCCAACGGCACACCCTGTTCAGCCTTCAGCGGCACACCCTGTTCAGCCTCCAACGGCACACCCTGTTCAGCCTCCAACGGCACACCCTGTTCAGCCTTCAGCGGCACACCCTGTTCAGCCTTCAGCGGCACACCCCCTGTTCAGCCCTCAGCGGCACACCCCCTGTTCAGCCCTCAGCGGCACGCCCTTCAGTCCCTCAGCTTACTCCTTGTCCAGTCCCAGTCCAGGTCCCTTAGATGTCTTCGGTCTGTCGTTTCTCCTTCGCGTTTTCCGAGTCTCTATAAAGGTGTTGCCCCCCCCGGGGGCCCACCTCCAGTTGTCGGGTTCCGCCACATCATGTGGGCGCGTTCCCTGTATCTCCCTTACGCCCCGGGTCAAGGGGAAATGCTGCCGAATTTTTGTGAGAAACTAATAAACAATTAAAAGAGGCAAAAGGAGGCAACAAACAAGCAAGATAACTGACGAAACCTTCCAACTCATCAAACCACTGCCGGCATCACGACGAGAACTGAACCGAGCTAACTAACCACCCGGCAGCCCGAGCCTCCGACCCACAAGAAAAGAGATCGAACCGAACAAAGAGAACAAAACACGGGAGGAGTTTTATATAAAACCACACGAAAGTTAAGATAAGAAGAAAAGAAAAGCCTTAAAACAAATAATCAAAAAACTGATCGAGCCTCCACCCTCACGCCCCATTGACCTTCAGCGGTACGCCCCTTTGGCCCTCAGCGGCACGCCCTCATTGGCCTTCAGCGGCACGCTCCCTTGGCCTTCAGCGGTACACCCCTTTCAACCCTTCAGCGGTACACTCCCCCTTTCAACCCTTCAGCGGCACACTCCCCCTGAGCCCCCCCAGCGGCACACTCCTCCTGGCCCTTTCAGCGGTACACTCCTTCCCTTCGCCGGTACACCCTCAGCCACTGTATAGACTTGGCCAACGTACAGACTTCATGGTGGCCAGTGTATAGACTTGGGCAGTGTATAGACTTCACACTCCAATGTATAGACTTATCCAGCGTATAGACTTGAGCCAGCCAACGTACAGACTTCATGATAACCAGCGTATAGACTTTGGGTAGTGTATAGACTTCACACACCGACGTACAGACTTTATGCTGGGCAATGTATAGATTTTGAGCATCCAGCGTATAGACTTCATATCCCAACGTACAGACTTCATGATGGCCAGTGTATAGACTTAGGCAGTGTATAGACTTCACACCCCCAATGTATAGACTTATCCAGCGTATAGACTTGGGCAGTGTATAGACTTCACACCCCCAATGTATAGACTTATCCAGCGTATAGACTTGGGCAGTGTATAGACTTCACACTCCGATGTATAGACTTGGCCAGTGTACAGACTCCGGGCCAGTCGACGTACAGACTCCAAATTGCAACGCGTAGACTTTGCTCCACTATGCTCCAGTGTACGGACTTTGGGCTTGGCAACGTATAGACTTCGAGCCTGAGGAACGTATAGACTTTATATCACTCCCCCTCCTTCACCGACACACTCTCCAGCGGTACGCCCCTTTGGCCTCCAGCGGTACGCCCTTTGCAGCCCTCACCGGTACACCCCTTCGCCACCCAGCGGTACACCCAATACCCAGCGGTACACTCCCGTCTCTCCTTCGCCGGCACACTCCATGCATGCATATATACATCACGATAAGGGCATCAACAATAGCAAATAAATCAATAAAAATCACGCTAATTGAAGGACCCCAAATGCACAATATTGATCATAATAAAAGAGGCGGGAGGGGTAATAAAAAATAAATAACAAACCAATGATAATAATAAGAATAATCATGCATAGAAGAAGAGAAATCATCCCGGACAAAGGCACGAATAAATAGTAAACATCAAATCAGAAATCCCAGAAGGTATAACCTAGAAAGCTCTAGATAAAAGACGCTAATGCCCACGCCGCAGCCCGCTCTCTCCCCGGGACCCGGGGCAAAAGGAACAACAACGCTGCCCCTTTAGGTCGAGCCCGAGTCTCGGGAATTCCCCCGATATGGCCGGGCTTTGATCTAACCTCGGGCCGACATCCTAATCGGACCGGATTTGTTTTCTCGTTCCGGATACCTTCCGAACCTTCATTTAAAATTGCTGCATGCTCGGCAGACATTTGAAGGGATCTACCTCGATTTTCTCATTGTGGCGCTGCCACGGACTTGTGTCCGAATACAAAAGGTCTACGAGTGGCCGACACGGCCGACAGTTTATGGCCTTAATACAACTTTCAGTGTGACCCATCCCTATCTCTCTCGTATAACTAGTGTTACTCCTTTCGGCCGCGGGGCCTCTAATTTCGGCAATTAATCAAGGGTATTCCCTCGTATGAGGGATGTAAATGACGTCGTGACCTTCATGGCGCGACGGGATTCGGTCCCGACACGAACCACACAATCGTCTGACGAAGTCAGATCGAGCGCACCATGGGCTCTCCGGAGCCCGAATAAATTGTCACTCCGGTGACTGGCACGCCCACGCACTTAATAAAACCAACAGACGAACCGGAACAACAGTTTAACGGAAAGTGCGTCCACAGTGCCCCGCACCAATGACCATGAGACTGGTCACTGACACATCATGTGTACTGGTTTAATAGGTAATCAAAGTCCCCGAGTGATTACCCTCCAACCAGGAACAGTTTAAGGTATGTGTTCAGGTAAAGTAAGTCTCATGTTCGAGATCCAATCTCGAGCTGACTTTACAACCACATATCCTAGGGACAACGTAAAGTAACACAATCGCATATTTACGCTCAAACACCACTTTATTAATGAACAAGATCGTACAACTATTGGGCCTACCCGACCCGAAATTGGCCTGTAGCACACCAACACTAACAATCTCCCACTTGAACTACAGCCAATTGCCCACAACTTTGAGGCCCATCTTATCCCGATGACGCTCAAATACAGTCTGTGTCAAAGGCTTAGTCAGTGGATCTGCTATGTTATCTTCTAACGGTACACGCTCTACCATCACATCTCCACGATCAACAATCTCCCGAATAAGGTGAAAGCGCCTGAGAATATGCTTTGATCTTTGGTGAGATCTCGGTTCCTTCGTCTGGGCGATGGCCCCATTATTATCACAAAATAATGGGATGGGAGCTGTTATCTCGGCAACTACGCCAAGTTTCAAGATGAATTTCTTCATCCAGACGGCTTCCTTAGCAGCTTCTGCTGCAGCAATATATTCTGCCTCCGTCGTCGAGTCTCCAATCGTGTCTTGTTTGGAGCTTCTCCAACTGACTGCCCCTCCATTCAACATGAATACAAATCCAGACATAGATTTGCAGTCATCTGGATCTGACTGGAAACTAGAATCTGTGTAAGCTCTAAGCTGTAAGTCCTCTCCTCCATAAAGCAGAAAAAGATCCTTAGCCCTTCGCAGGTACTTAAGGATGTCCTTTACTGCCTTCCAATGCTCTTCGCCTGGATTTGCCTGATATCTACTGACAATGCTCAAAGCATTGGCAACATCAGGCCGTGTACATAGCATTGCATACATGATTGACCCTATCGCCGAAGCATAGGGTACCTTATTCATGTGTGCCACCTCCTCAGAAGTTTTAAGACTCATCCCCTTGGATAGGCAAATTCCATGTCTCATGAGAATGAGACCTCTCTTGGAATTTTCCATCCTAAACCTTTTGAGGATAGTATCTATGTACATGGATTGGGATAATCCTAGCATCCTTTTTGATCTATCTCGATAGATCCTTATGCCCAGCACATAGGATGCTTCTCCCAAATCCTTCATGGAGAAAGTCTTGGACAACCAAGACTTAGTTGATGTCAACATCCCTACATCATTCCCAATGAGTAAGATGTCATCAACATAAAGGACCAAGAAGGTCACTGAGCTCCCACTGACCTTCTTGTAAACACAGGGTTCATCTTCATTCCGAATGAAGTTGAAAGATTTGACAGCCTCGTCAAATCTTAAGTTCCAGCTTCTAGATGCCTGCTTTAATCCATAAATGGACCTTTGAAGTTTGCATACCTTATTAGGATGTGGCTTGGAGGTGAATCCCTCAGGCTGTACCATGTACACCTCTTCTGACAGGTTTCCATTAAGAAAAGCTGTCTTCACATCCATTTGCCAGATCTCATAATCCAGTTATGCAGCAATGGCAAGGAGGATTCTGATTGACTTAACCATGGCTACCGGCGAAAACGTCTCGTCATAGTCAATGCATTGCCTTTGACGATATCCTTTCGCCACTAGTCTAGCCTTGTATGTGTCAACCTGTCCATCTGCACCGATTTCCTTTTGAAAATCTATTTGCAGCCGATAGGGACCTTCCCTTCGGGTACATCAACTAAGTTCTAAACTTTATTGGTGTACATGGACTGGATCTCTGAATCTATTGCCTCTTGCCATTTCTCGGAGTCTACACTACGGATCGCCTCCTGGTACGACTGAGGATCATCATCCTCATCGATACATACCTTAGAGGACCCCTCTGAGACATGTCCAACATATCTCTCAGGTTCTCTCGGTAGTCTACCAGATCTCCGTAGTGTCAGTGTTTCACCTTGAATAGGATCAACCGATACAGTCTCATCTAATGAGTTTGTGTCTATGGGTTGTGGTTCTTGGACCTCGTCCAGTTCTATCTGGCTCCCACTATTTTTCTGGAGTAGATATTCTCTTTCCAGAAATACAGCTCTCTTGGCCACTAAGACCCTTTGCTCAGAAGGGTGATAGAAATAATATCCAAACGTCTCCTTTGGATACCCCACAAACCTACACTTATCGGTTCTTGACTCAAGCTTATCACTCTCGTTCTTCTTTACATGAGCAGGACACCCCCAAATTTTAATGTAATTAAAATTTAGTTTCCTGCCCTTCCATATCTCATATGGAATAGAAGGAACTGATTTACTTGATATCCTATTCAATAAATAAGCCGCAGTCTCTAACGCATAGCCCCAGAGAGACAAGGGTGGTCCTGACATAGACATCATGGATCGGACCATGTCTAACAAGGTCCTGTTTCTCCTCTCGGATACACCATTGTGCTGTGGTGTATACGGTGGTGTCCACTGAGAAACTATTTCATGGTCTTTAAGATAAAAAGTGAATTCATGGCTTAAGTATTCACCTCCTCGATCCGATCGAAGAGCCTTAATACTTTTACCAGTCTGTTTCTCTACTTCATTCTTGTATTCCTTAAACTTCTTAAAGGCTTGTGACTTATGTCTCATTAAATACACATAGTCATATCTGGAGAAGTCATCAATAAAAGAAATGAAATAGAGATAACCTCCTTTTGCTTCTATGGACATGGGTCCACACACATCCGAGTGTATGAGCTCGAGAAGGTCAACAGCCCTCTCACCATGTCCACCAAAGGGAGCCTTGGTCATTTTTCCCATGAGACACGACTCACATGTATCAAATGGCTTATATTCGAACGAATTCAAATACCCATTTGAGTGTAAGTGAGATACTCTTTTCTCACCTACATGACCAAGTCTGCAATGCCATAGATATGCAGAATTCACTTCATCAGCATTAGAAATTTGCATAACATTAGAACGTGTATCTAATACATATAAACCATTGACTAATGAACCATTGGCTATAACTAAACCATTATTCATTATAGAGCACCCAGTGCTATTAAAAGCCAATGTATATCCAATGTTATACAAGCCAGAGATTGAAATAATGTTCTTAATAATATTAGGAACATAATAACAGTCATTCAGCTCCAGAATGACTCTTGAAGGTAAACTGAGGCGTGCAATCCCGACAGCTTTGGCAGCAACTAAAGCTCCATTGCCCATCCTCAGTTCAATCTCCTTTTTGCCCAATCGTCTTCTATTTGCCAGCACGTGCACAGAATTGCAGATATGAGATGCACATCCAGTATCCAATACCCATGATGTGGATTCCATATATGACAAATTAAGGTCTATGACAAAAATACCTTCATTTAGAATTGCCTTGCAATTCCTTTTCCAATGCCCAGTTTCCCCGCATCGAAAATATTTGTCTTCCTTTTCATTCTTCTTGCCCTTCCCTTTGTCAACTTTGGCGAGTTGCTTACCCGTGGCCTTTTTCTTTCCCTTCCCTTTGTTACTCGTGGTGGATATTTGAGAGGCCTTCCTTTTCTTGTTGGCCCGGCCAACAATCATTACAGACGAAGATGGTTTACCTTTCTGCATGGTTCCTTCAGCACTCTTTAACATATTAAGCAGCTCTGGGAGAGTTGCTTCAATCCTGTTCATGTTAAAGTTCATGATGAAGGAAGAAAAGGAATCGGGCAATGACTGGAGTATAAGATCAATGCATAGTTCAAGATCCAACTTGAACCCCAATGCATTGAGTCTTTCAATCCACTCCATCATTTTCAGTACATGGGCCTGTACTGATGAACCCTCAGACATCCGTGTCCTGAAAAGCCTTTTGGAGATGTCATACCTCTCAATCCTACCCTGCTCCCCGAAGAGCTGGCGTAGATTGAGAAGTATACTTCTACAATCAGTCTTTTCAAATTACCTCTGTAGCTCAGGAGCCATAGAGGCCAACATGTAACATTGGGCTAGGGAGGAGTCCTCAGACCACTTGGCATAAGCCAGTAACTCGCCCTCGTCGGCATCAGGAGCTGGCTCAGAATGAACCGTGTCCAACACGTACGCAATCTTTTCGGCGGTAAGGACTATGCGTAGATTACGCAGCCAATCCGAGTAATTCGGTCCAGTTAATCTATTTGCATCCAAGATGCCGCGGAGGGGGTTGGACGACGACATTGTAATCTGGATAAGAAATAAAAGATAACTTAGCATGTGTTCAAATTCTAACATAGATGTGATTTTCTATCTTAGTTAGTCCCACTATTTTTCGATCGAACTATATAACCCTCAGTATATAGAACGGGAGATCAACGAGATCAACCTAGTGGGTCAGAATCCCAACGAGACTGATGTACGACCTTGTGGAAAGCACAACAAGCCATACACCATCTCAAGGGCAGTCAACAGGCACTTGCATCTAATGCAATATCCGATATTCGGCCCCCGAGAAATCATCCCCTTGTGGAAAGCACAACAAAGGATATTCTCGGTTAGATCTAACCATCATTACAACATAGCAATGAGTTCATGACCCGACCCTTGTGGAAAGCACAACAAAATCGAGTTCAATTCCTCACCCCATTGAGGCCGAGCCTTGGAGTTTAATCCCGTCCCCAAACTCATGGACCTTGTGGAAAACACAACAAATCCATGAAATGAAGATGTTCATTCACTCCACAATGATGGAGGGCCACGATGACTTCTAGAGCCACGCTTACCAGATCTAAAATTTAATCGCGAGGGAATTTAATTTTATCTTGATCTCACCCTAGGTGGTAATATAAATATATCCAATATATTTACCGTACCTAGTAGTTTGCACAAAATAAATCCATCCAATGCAAAATAAACGCAAGTGATCATGGACTTTAACCCTAATGTAACTAAGACATCCGGCCCGCTTCCGAAGCAGCTGGATCATCCTCATCTGGTGTGCTCCGCGCTTTCAAACTCCGACGCCGCATCAATTACAACTTTTACACGGCACGCAGGCCGGAAAAATTAAATTACATGTGACTCAAATTCCAGCAGCCCTCAGGGCGAGTACAACAATTGAGGAAGATAGAAGTACATTAGAATTTTAACAGAGAGAGAAAGGAGGTTCGCAGACCCCAATTAATTACATTAATCCAAGTACATGATCACTTGCCAACCCATTCAAATAAAATCAATCAAGGTTTATTTTCTGAAAATAATCCTTACTTTGAATTTAAAAATGGGATGTGCAAACAAAAACAGGCTAGTTTTGTTTAATTTTAAAAATCAAAGCATGATTAACTAAAATTAAACACACAAGCAGGCCAATACAAGGTAATCAAAGTAAAACACGTAAAGAACCATCATTTTCTACAGGGGCTTCTAATTGAGATAATTAATTAAATCTAAATTTAAATTTAATTATCCAATAATCAAATTTAAATTTAAAATTTAAACATGCCAATAATTTAAATTTAAATTCAAACTAATTATCCAATAATTTTGTTTGAAAGTAAATTTAAAATAATACAATTATCCACAATTAGTAACTTTCTAAAGTTTAAATTTTGAATTTAACAATTATCTAATAATTAAAATTTTAAATAATTAAAATTTTCACATTTAACTTTAATAAAATTTAAAATTTCTAATTATATAATAATTAAAATTTTAAAATTTAAAATGTACTGAAGTAACTTCAATTATTACCATTTTATCCCAAAGTAAATAGTAATTATCTCACCTCAGTAAATTCAACGTGGTTAAATAAAAATTAACTTTTGACATTTACCATTGAGATAAGACTATTTAACTGACTAGATAAAATTTGATTTAATTTACTGTGTATTTTAATGTATATATCTAATATATATATTATCATATTATAACACAATAAATTAAAAGTAAAAAAAAAGAGCAATTTTTTTATTAAAATAAAAAAAAATCTATCGGCAGGCGCTGGGCGCGCCGCCCACGTGCGACGCGTGGGCGAACGCGCCCGAACGTGGGCGCCCGCCGTCGCCTGCGGCGCGCCCGCCGCGCCCCCCGCGGGTCAGCGCCCGCGGGCGCTAAATCTTTTTTTTTTAAAAAAAATTTGCTGCTTGAATGCCCAGCATCCAGCAAGAACTGAGATGCCCAGCATCCCATTCTACAAATTATAATTGAAGATTTTTAATGCCCCTAAAACATGGTTCTAAACGGCGATAAAAACACCGACCAGAGCGCGAACCTGGCTCTGATATCACTGTAAGGTTTCGCACAGCACCTACGGGCGACGCAGCGGATAGTAAAAATTTATTTGCCCGATCCCGGTGTAATGGAAAGCTTAATCTGTGCTCTAATCGGTGTTTCTAAGACCCCAACCCGCCTAATTACAGGTTGCGTGTTTATACCTTGCGCGGAACGACGCTGTCCGCTATGCCCGATGTAGAATACCAAGCCGCACAACTACACGGCCTCTAGAGCAGATCCACACGGACCCTTCTGCAGTGACGGTACCCCCAGCACGGACCTTCCCCGACCCTTTCACCTTCTGGAGAGAGAGAGAGTATGAGGAAGGAAGGGGGGAGGAGCTAATCCTCTCCCTTTAAGCCTTAATGCTTGATTAGCTTAGGGGAAGGAAGGAGGCTCTCGAATGAGCTCACGTAAGGATCTATATATAGAGTTTAGGCCCTTTTGAAAAGACCTCCAAAAGACCGAAACTGTATATATATCCTATCTTATATTATACATATGTATTAAGCTCCATTTACACTCCTTTCCAAAAGGAATTAAAAGGAATTAATATATACACTTGTATAATAATAATCCGTCACCCAAGAATCCATTGTGTGTGATCCTCTAGGCCCACAGTCACTCTAGTTTAAGGTCCATTAACTTCTAATTCTCAATTAGAAGTAAATTAAACGTATTCTTCGCTTCTACCAGAGCCGAACAATAGTTTAATTTATTCCGAACCTTTGATCACGTTGGGTCAAGCAAATCCGCGTGATCCTAGAGGACCCCGGGTTTAAACCAGCCTGTCTGGTACCTGTAAGTCCACAGTTACCGCATCGATATAATCCCTCGCTCATTCTATGAGTCTGGTACGATCGAGGGTACGGTATCTGTCAAACCCCATGATCGTACCATTTGACTATGACCTCCTTAAAGTGTATGACGTCCGTTCTAAACGAACTTACACGACCCTGGCCAGGGATTTAACGGAGCGTCAATGTCATGACCTATTAACTGTCTGATATATACCCGACAGTGACCGATCCCTTCTTGACCATTGATGATCTTCACACGTATCCTGGAGTGGTTAATGACTCGGCAACTCATGACTTATGGTTAAAGTCACTTAGCTAAATAATTAAACCATTCCAATCCTCGTGTAAGATCCGATCAATGTCTCAGGTCAAAGGACCAACGATGCTACTGTGACCGTTGGATCTTCAGTTGACATTAGGTATAATCAACCATCTGAAGATCCAATAGCGGATCAGTTCAGTGCACATCCTCCAAGGACATACACCTACACATATGTGTTGGTGCCCCGCACCAATGACCATGAGACTGGTCACTGGCACATCATGTGTACTGGTTTAATAGGTAATCAAAGTCCCCGAGTGATTACCCTCCAACCAGGAACAGTTTAAGGTATGTGTTCATGTAAAGTAAGTCTCATGTTCGAGATCCAATCTCGAGCTGACTTTACAACCACATATCCTAGGGACAACGTAAAGTAACACAATCGCATATTTACGCTCAAACACCACTTTATTAATGAACAAGATCGTACAACTATTGGGCCTACCCGACCCGAAATTGACCTGTAGCACACCAACACTAACAGGAGGGGGGCGTCGCAGCGAAGGTGGCGTAAGAAAAAATGAAGGGAGACGAGGGGAGAGGCCAGTAGAGGAGGGAGAGGCCTCGGACGTGAGATTCCTCGTTTTTACTATTCATGGACGAAATTATTTATTGGGCACTTCTCATTTTTATTTTAATTATTCATTCGAGAAAAATGTTATTACACACCGTTCATTCCTCGTTTACTATTTAATTGTTCAAGTGAGAAATTATTCATTCCAGTTGAGTCGCACCCAGTCACATGCGACATGGTCCATACCATACTGTGCCACCCGGAAATTAGGTTATCTTGACCTAACGACACGAAAATTCATGCATGATATCACGAGGTGACGATGGTGAACATACTTGTTGTCTACAAATGCACCTAATCTAGTGGTTGGACAATCTAAATATATCTAGTTCAATGCGATGCCTTTACCTTGAGTGTTATAACTACTATGGTGCAAAATATCACAATCTTTAAGTTTTAACATTGTCAAATTTAAATTTCTTGGATTTTGGACTACAGTAGAATTTCAGTTGAAAATCAAAGTCAGAGAACAAGGGGTGCAATGATAATATTGTGCACCAAACTTCTAGAAAAAATATCAAATTTACATCATTATACAGCAAACAATGTGTACTGCGTTCCAGAGTTTGTCGACCCGAGTCGTCTCGACCCGCACGACCCGACCCGACCCGACTTAAGCTGTGGGCGGTACGCTTGGGTCGTGAGTCGTCACCGGGTCGCCCCATTATTTTTAATATTATATTATATTATATATATAATATATCTTTTTTATTTTATTCTATTATTTTATATTATATATATATATATATATATATATATATATATATATATAATCTTCTTTAGAGCGAGACGGATCGAGACGGGACCAACCCGACTCGACCCAGGCCGTGACCGGGACGGGCGGATTGGTCGAGACGACAAACTGACGCGGCGGCGACGTGGGAATGGATCGTCGGCACTCCGGGACGCGGACGGGACGGGAACGGATAACTGTTATCTCACACAGCTCGGCCTCACGCCGGACGGTCTCACACCGGGCGACACTCAGATCTCACGAAAATGAGAAGAGAGGGAAGGAGAGGGGTGAACAAAGGGGCAAGGCTCCTTTAACACAAAAGCTTTCATTCATTCATACAACATACGTAACACATCCCTTGGCCTCCTATTTATAGGAAAGGCCCATTACACATACACCTTCAATCTTTTACAAATGGCATATATATCCTTAGCCTAATAAAACACACTCACCTACATAACTTTTGACTTATATGTTTTAACCAAATAAAATATATAAAACACACATGTTTATTTGACTTAGACTAGCCTAATAAGACGAAAGAAAAATACATGTACTAATACATGTATGTTACACAAATACGTACGATACAAATACACACACGTACGATACAAATACACATAAATAAATATTATGCTCAGAACGCTGAATCTTCGAACGAGTCGCCGAGCCATAAGCTCGGTGCAGTTGGTGCGGTGCGGCGTCGGCTCCGAGTAGTGGGTCCAGTAGTAGACTCGGTGTCCCGATCAACCCTCCCGGGGCGGCTGGAACTCGACTCCGTCGAGTAAGGGGGGACACTGCTGTGGTAGTGCTCCAGCAGATCTGGATCGAGGCGCTGGAGATCTTTCCGGCTGATCCAGGAATCGTCAGAAGGTGGGCGGTCCCGCCAACGGACAAGGTAGCGCTGGTACACCCTGCTCCGTGTAGTGGTCACCTGCTCATCCAGTATCCTCTCAATGTGCTCGCGCGGTACTCTCGAGGTTATGGGACGCACAGGGGTGGGCTCACTCTCAATGGGAGGAGAAGGCTCGAAAGGGTCACTAGGAATCGCTGTGGGTTCCTTGTAGGCCACTAGATCTGTCACATTAAAAGTCGAGCCAATCCTATATTCGGGAGGTAAGTCCACAACATAAGCATTGGAGCCAATCTTCCGTAGAATTGGGAAAGGTCCATCACTACGGGCCTGCAACTTTTTAACGGCTCCCGAGGGGAGTCGTTCGGGTCGGATCCGTACCATAACCAAGTCACCTTCTTGAAATTCATGGTGACGCCTATGCGAATCAGCCAATTTTTTATAAGTCTCATTACTGAGGTTGATTTGCTTGCTAATTGACTCATGCAGACTTTTGACATGCTGTGCACATTCCTCAGCTGATTTGGACGTTCTAGACTCGAGGGGAAGGGGAATGAGATCCACAGGTTTCCTAGGTTTGTAGCCATGCACGACCTCAAATAGACTCATGCCTATGGACCTATTGATAGAGCTGTTGTATGCAAATTCGGCTCTGGGCAAAAGAAGATCCCAAGTGCCGGAATGTTCCCCTACAAGACACCTCAACAGATTCCCTAAACTCCTATTGACGATCTCAGTTTGCCCATCAGTTTGGGGGTGATAGGCAGTGGAAAACTTCAGTTTGGTGCCAACTAGGTGCCAAAGTGTCTTCCAAAAATAGCTAGTGAACCGGACATCCCGGTCAGACACGATGGTTTGGGGAAGACCATGCAGACGCACGACTTCATCAAAGAATAAATGGGCTACTCTAGATGCATCAGATGTTTTGGAACATGCAATGAAGTGGGCCATCTTAGAGAACCTATCAACGACAACAAAGATGGAATCATGCTTGTGAGCAGTGCGTGGTAACCCAAGGATAAAATCCATGCTCACGTCAACCCATGGTCGATCAGGGACGGGGAGAGGAGTGTAGAGACCAGTGTTCTGTTTGACCTGTTTGGCCATCGTGCACGTCCTACACTGGGCTACAATCTTGGCCACATCTTTCTTTAGGCCAGGCCAATAGAAGTGCTCCTCCATAGAATGGATGGTCTTGTTACGGCCAAAGTGACCAGCAAGACCTCCAGCATGCATTTCCCATACTAGAAAGTCCCGAACAGAAGTCCTTGGGACACAGAGTTGCTGCCCTCGAAACAGAAAACCATCCTGGAGTAGATAGTCAACAAATGCTGTCGAGGATCCAGCAGACAGAGCAGAATAGGTAGGGCCAAAATCAGGACACTCTCCATAGAGTTCCTTCATGCGATCAAAGCCCGTAACCTCTACCCGAACAGTGGAAAGAAGGGAGACCCTTCGACTTAAGGCGTCGGCCACCTTATTGTCCTTTCCAGCCTTATGATTTAGGACAAAAGTGAAAGACTGGAGGAATTCTACCCACCGACCATGCCTAGGGTTTAAACCCTTCTGAGAACTAAGGAATTTCAAAGCCTCGTGGTCCGAGTATAAGACAAACTCTTGTGGTAAGTGTGGCGCCCCCTTCCCGCGATCCCGTATCGTGTCCGGGGACGTCACAGCGGATGTACGGAAGTGTTGTGAGGCAAGATATTTGTAAGGCGCTAAAGGCCAAACCATCGCATATTCCAAAAGACATAACCATACCGTTTCCATAATATAAACACACATAATTTACATCGTATACGGAATATTACATATCTCTATTCAAAAGTTATATTTACATTCCTTATTCAAAAGAAAACTAAATCTATTTATTCTGCGCGGCGGAAACCAGACTAATCCCTGGATCACCCTCCGACCTACAGTCCGTCGGAGTCGAGGTACACACTTGTCAGTTTCCTGAAATGGTTAGGCAACAGATATGAGTCCACAGACTCAGTAGGCATCAAAACCAATCACATGCTTATCATATACTAACATGTGCAAATTCATGATATATATAAAGCTAGTCACAATTTCACTGAATTGTACATATACTATGAATGCGAAGAAAATATAAAGAGCAAAGTAATTTTCAGATTTATAAACAAATGCGTATAACAAATCTTATCTAACTTATATATATATGGCACAATACATATCTTAGCTAAATCAGAGCTTATACAGATGAACTTATTTTCAGATCATATCAAAGTCATACATCAAATCTGAACTTCATATTGTTTGGCAGCATATATTGGACATGCATCCCGTCACTAAAAGTAATAGCAAACACATACCTAGGCATCCATACGTCGACATAAAGATAAAAGGTCTAAACGTTGGAGCCTGTCGGCCTTGATCAACCACGCAGGATCGGGAGTTAATACTCCACCATTCCCCAGATAATTTTCTTATTCTGGGTTCCGGATTTTTCAGAAGTCCGTTTATCCTCGGAAATGGGCCTAATCCCGTAGCGGAAGCTAACTACGGTTTGTCGCCCCACACCTCCTTAAAGTGACACAGTCCATATGCTTAATCGAATTTTTATTCTTATTATGATGCTTATTACATAGTTGTCTCAATACTTAAAACTTACCATTAAACTTTACAAAATAACTGGATCGTATTTTAATATTCTTAACTAAATATATATAACATTCTAAGAGATTAGAGTAGAGAGAGAGTAGAGAGAGTAGAGAGAGAAAGTCGAGGGAGAAAGTAGAAAGAGATTAGAGAGAAATTAGAGAGAGATTAGAGAGAAAATAATATTTTTACAGAATGATAACTAAATAAATAACTGATTCTAAACATAGATCATTGGGTTAAATAAATCAATGACTTTTAAATCACATTTCAAACAAAATCAAATCAAAGAAATGTAATTAACAAATAACATGCACTCGGTTTATCGTGCTTACCTTTAAAATGGACTTCCGAATTGACTTTAGTATCTCACTCGAGTTCCCGGTAAAAGTCCTTGCGTAGGAAAAGATAATTGTCCAATCCCAGATGCGTATAGAAGGGCGAAATTATCCAAATATGTTTCAAATCCTCCGTCCAAGTGTTTATTAATTATTTATATTATTTTGATGCTGTATTATCTTCTATTCTCCATTTATTAATAAGAGAATGAGAGTTGGAAGTAAAGAGAAAAAATAGAGAGAGAAAGTAGAGAGAGAAAATAAAGAGAGAGGAAATAGAAAGAGAAAGTAAAGAGAGAGTAGAGAAGGAAGGTAGAAGAGAGATTTAGAGAGAAAGTAGAGAGAGAATTTAGAGAGAGAAAGTAGAGAGAGAAGATATAGAGAGAAGATAGAGAGAGAAAGTGAAGAGAGTGGAGAGAAAGAAGTATAGAGAGATATAAAAGAGAAAAATTAGAGAGAAAAAGTAGAGAGAGAATTTAGAGAGAGAAAGTAGAGAGAGAAGATAAAAAGTGTAGAGAGAGAAAATGGAGAGAGAGTATAAAAGAGAAAATAAAAAATATTTAAGAGAGAGAGGGAGAGAATAGAAAAGAGAAAATAAAAATATTTAAGAGAGAGAGAGAGAGAGTGAGTGAGGAGGGGAGTGAGAGAAGAGAAGAGTTGGAGGGGGAGAGGGGGGTGTTGGAGTGGAAGGGAAAGAGGGGGAGAGGGGGGTATATATAGGGGAGAGGGGGAGAGGATAAGAAGATGAGGTGGAGGGAGAGGGAGGGGATAAGGATGGGGAAGGGATAAGAATGAGGGGGGAGAGGGAAGTGGGGGAGGGGAGTCACGTGGGGGTGGGGGTAGATATTTTTAGGATTTTTTTTTGATTTTTTTTAAAAACTCTTAATAACATGATTTTTAAGAAGTAGCTCACTTTATCTCATTTTTGTCCTTCCAAACGTCAAAATTTGAAAAATTGTTCAACATGAAACTTGTAGATTTTTCAGTTATCTTTCCAACGAGTCTAATATTGACCTATTCTGACATCCCTATGAGGAGTTACGTATTAATAAAGAAGATGTCTATTTAATTTGTATACTAACATCCGTTAAACCCGTATTTTCTATACAGTTCAAGGCGTTGGGGTTCAATTTAGAGAATCTAGAATCTGTATAGGTTCCAGAAGTAAAGTGCTTAGTTATTTTTAGGTTTCGGATTCGGGTGTTACAAATCTCTCCCCCTTAAATAAATTTCGTCCTCGAAATTTAAAGATTTACGCTATACGTACCAAATAGTTGCGGATATTTCTTCCTCATATCATCTTCCATCTCCCAAGTAGCTGCTTCTGTTGAGGTACTTTTCCACAATACCTTCACCAATGAAATTGTCTTCGTTCTCAGCACTTGTTCTTTCCGATCGAGAATGCGAACTGGCTTCTCCTCATATGTAAGATTCGGCTGAATTTCCAACTGTTCATGATCTATAACGTGTGATGAGTCTGGCATGTATTTTCTTAACATGGACACATGGAATACATCATGAACTCCTGACAATGATGGTGGTAAAGCCAGCTGATATGCCACCTCTCCAATCCTTCTTAAGATTTCAAATGGTCCAACATACCTTGGACTGAGTTTACCTTTCTTGCCAAATCTCATTACTCCCCTAGTAGGCGAAACTTTCAGAAATACGTGATCCCCGACAGTAAATTGTAGATCTCTCCTTCTTTGATCAGCATAGCTTTTCTGCCTACTCTGAGCTGTAAGTAATCTTTTTCTAATCAACTCAACCTTTTCTACACAATCCTGTACAATCTGTGGCCCAATCAATCTCCGCTCACCAACCTCATCCCAACAAATAGGTGACCTACACGGTCTACCATATAACGCTTCATATGGTGCCATTCCTATGCTTGCATGATGGCTGTTATTATATGCAAACTCAATTAACTGCAAATGTTCATCCCAACTGCCTTTCCAGTCAAAACTGCATGCCCTCAACATATCTTCTAGTGTTTGAATGGTTCTCTCTGATTGTCCATCTGTTTGAGGGTGAAAAGCTGAACTAAATTTCAACTGTGTACCAAGCGCTTGTTGTAAACTCCTCCAAAATTTTACTGTAAACCTTGCATCCCTATCTGAAATAATAGACACATGCACACCATGAAGTCTCACAATCTCTCTAATATACAAATTGGCTAAATCTTCTAATGATTGTATCTTTGTGATTGCCAGAAAATGGGCTGACTTAGTAGGCCTGTCAACAATTACCCAAATAGAATCATGTTTTCTCTTAGTCATTGGTAATCTCATCACAAAATCCATAGTGATATGCTCCCATTTCCACTGTGGAATTTTCATCAATTGTAATGGTCCCGCTGGCCTTTGATGCTCCGCCTTTACTTGTTGACAAGTAAGACACTTGCTGACAAATTCTGCTATATCCTTTTTCATACCAATCCACCAAAATTGTCTTCTCATGTTTTTGTACATTTTTGTACTGCCTGGGTGAATGGAATATTGTGATTTATGTGCCTCGGTCAATAGATCTTTCTTTATTTCTTCATTCCGAGGTACACACAATCTTCCCTGAAATTTGATTGCCCCGTCTGCACTTTGAGTAAATCTCGGTGTGCCAATCAATTTTTGTAACTGCTGATCATTCAGTTGTGCTTGCATAATTCGCTCAACCATTGCAGACTGAATAGTTAGTTGGGCCAGAAATAAGTTTCTCCCTTTGCATATCGGAGAATACTCCACTACATCAGATGTCATTCTCCAAGTTTGGCGTAACTGGATTGCCATTAGCCTCTTCCTGCTGAGTGCATCTGCCACCACATTTGCTTTTCCTGGGTGGTAATTCAAGGTGAAATCATAATCCTTCAAAAATTCAATCCACCGTCTTTGCCTTAAATTTAATTCTTTCTGAGAGAAAATATATTTTAAACTCTGATGGTCTGTAAATACTTCAAACTGCTCACCATATAAATAATGGCGCCAAATTTTTAGAGCATGTACCACCGCTGCTAACTCCAAATCATGTGTTGGATAATTCACCTCATGATTCTTTAGTTGTCTAGATGCATAAGCTACTACTTTGCCATTCTGCATCAGGACACATCATAGTCCTTTTCTAGAGGCATCTGTATATATCACAAATCCTCCTGACCCACAAGGTAAAATAAGCACTGGGGCTGTAGTTAACCTTGTTTTTAATTCCTGAAAACTCATTTCACATTTATCTGACCATTCAAAAGGAACCCCTTTCCTAGTCAATTTTGTTATAGGAGCTGCAATAGAAGAAAAACCTTCAATAAATCTGCGATAGTAACCCGCAAGACCCAAAAAGCTCCTAATCTCACTGACATTTTTCGGCCTTTCCCAATGCAAAACTGCCTCAACCTTAGCTGGATCAACAGACACTCCATCTCCAGAAATGATATGCCCTAAGAATTGGACCTTACCCAACCAGAATTCACATTTACTGAATTTCGCATAGAGTTGATGTTTCCTTAAAGTTTCCAACACAATTCTCAAATGTTCTTGATGAGTTTCAACAGTAGGAGAATAGATCAACACATCATCAATAAACACCACTACAAATGTGCCAGATATGGTTGAAAAACTCTGTTCATCAAATCCATAAATGCTGCTGGTGCATTAGTTAACCCAAATGGCATAACCAAAAATTCATAATGCCCATATCGTGTTCTGAAAGTAGTTTTTGAGATATCTTCTTCTCTTATCCTTAGTTGATGGTATCCAGATCTGAGATCAATCTTTGAAAATACTGTGGCAGTTCGTAGCTGATCAAATAAATCATTAATCCTTGGCAAAGGGTACTTATTCTTAATGGTCACTTGATTCAATTTCCTATAATCAATACATAATCTAAGCGACCCATCTTTCTTTCTAACAAATAGAACAGGTGCACCCCAAGGGGATACACTTGGTCGAATAAACCCCTTATCTAGCAGTTCTTGCAATTGTTTCTTCAACTCTGCCAGTTCGGCTGGTGCCATTCTGTAGGGAGGAATGGAAATGGGTAAAGTACCCGGTGAGAGCTCAATGGTGAACTCCACCTCTCGGTGTGGTGGCAAACCCGGAAGTTCATCGGGGAATACATCTGAAAATTCTCTGACCACATCGATATCCGAGGGGGTTTTCTGATTTTCATTAGAAGGAATAGCCACTACACTAGCCAAATAACCTTGACATCCACTTCTAAGTAATTTCAAAGCTTTAAGTGCTGAAACTAATGTTTTGCTAGAACGGTGCCTTGGACATTGATAGTGAAATGTCTGCTCCCCAGGTTTTTGAAAAATTACTTTCTTTCCATGACAATCTAGAAGGGCAAAATTTATATCTAACCAATCCATTTCCAAGATGACATCAAAATCAGTCATTTCCAGCAGATACACACATGCTGGCATAATCCTCCCTGAATCACCACATCAATGTTAGGAATAACAGAAGTCGTTCTAGCTATCTCCCCAGTTGGTGTGTTAATGGACATCTCATCAGTGTTCACAATTTGTTTATCTTTCAATAATTCAGCAAATCTCAGAGAAATAAATGAATGTGTAGCACCCGGATCAAATAAAACTTTTGCATGCATATCATTGATAAGAAGAATACCTTCAGCTACTGCATTGGCATCTCGGGTGTCTTCCCTTGTTAGTGCATATACTCTGGCTTAAACTCTCCGCTGTTGTTGTGGTTGCTGATCTTATCTTGCCCTTGTGGGACAATCCCTTATCATATGCCCTGTCTGACCACATGAAAAATATTTACATGCAGCCCGCCAACATTCATTGCCTCTATGATGCATCCCGCATTGTTGACAAGCTGGCATAGTATCTCTCCTAACTGGTTGAACTCTCTCTGAAAAAGTCATCTTTGGCTTCTTATCTTTCCTCCCAATAGAACCAAAATTACCCCTTTTTGCATTATCCCTTTGTCTTTCCACTAAGAATCCCTCATATTCAGTTTCTGCAATAAAAGCAGTCCTCAAAGCTGCTGCCATAGTCTGAGGCTCAAGGATTGTAACTCTACTTCTAATGTTACTTCTTAAACCTCTAACAAATTTCTTCACCATTCTAAGCTCATCTGAACAAATATGAGGGGCATATTTTTCTAATTCTGTAAATTTTGCTTCATAATCAGCAACCGACATACCTCCTTGAGTTAGATTTAAAAATTCTACTTCTTTCCTGTCCTTCACATGCTGAGGGAGAAATTTTACATGAAATACATCAAGAAATTCATTCCAGCCAATCTCTGTTTCTCTATTTCTGAAAGTGGTTCTAAGTGCAGACCTCCACCACTCGTCCGCACGGTCCTTTAGCATAAATGTAGCTAATATCACCTTATCCTGCTCTGCACATCTAATGGCCGTGAAAATCTTCTCAATTTCTCTCACCCAGTTTTCCACAATCTCCGGGTGACTCTCCCCCTTAAAAGAAGGAGGACTCATATGTCTGAATTTCTCCATCAGGGTAGCGCCTGCTGCCCTATTCGGTTGTTCTTGCACACGGGTTTGTAACTGGGCTTGCATCATTGCATGAGTTTGGGCCTGTAATTGCATAGTCTGCACTAACCCTTGAAAAGCTTGTGTGAACCTCCTAAATCTGGCACACCCTGAATAGGTAACGCACCTTCCCCACCGGGAGCAAGCTCGCCATGAATTGTTTCCCCGACAACCCCTTGTGATGTCCCATTTGAGGGCGCAGATTCCTCAGGAGAAGTATTCACCTCAACTCTATCACTCCCTGCCATCTCCTGCGAGGGAGAACTAATCCGAATTAGTATGATTCTAGGTTTGACATCAAATTCTAAAATGAATTCCTAAGATCTTGTGGTATGGTATATAAATCTGATGACTGCAAAGATTCCAAGCCTCACAACCTTGCTCTGATACCACTCTCTGTGGCGCCCCCTTCCCGCGATCCCGTATCGTGTCCGGGGACGTCACAGCGGATGTACGGAAGTGTTGTGAGGCAAGATATTTGCAAGGCGCTAAAGGCCAAACCATCGCATATTCCAAAAGACATAACCATACCGTTTCCATAATATAAACACACATAATTTACATCGTATACGGAATATTACATATCTCTATTCAAAAGTTATATTTACATTCCTTATTCAAAAGAAAACTAAATCTATTTATTCTGCACGACGGAAACCAGACTAATCCCTGGATCACCCTCCGACCTACAGTCCGTCGGAGTCGAGGTACACACTTGTCAGTTTCCTGAAATGGTTAGGCAACAGATATGAGTCCACAGACTCAGTAGACATCAAAACCAATCACATGCTTATCATATACTAACATGTGCAAATTCATGATATATATAAAGCTAGTCACAATTTCACTGAATTGTACATATACTATGAATGCGAAGAAAATATAAAGAACAAAGTAATTTTCAGATTTATAAACAAATGCGTATAACAAATCTTATCTGACTTATATATATATGGCACAATACATATCTTAGCTAAATCAGAGCTTATACAGATGAACTTATTTTCAGATCATATCAAAGTCATATATCAAATCTGAACTTCATATTGTTTGGCAGCATATATTGGACAGGCATCCCGTCACTAAAAGCAGTAGCAAACACATACCTAGGCATCCATACGTCGACATAAAGACAAAAGGTCTAAACGCTGGAGCCTGTCGGCCTTGATCAACCACGCAGGATCGGGAGTTAATACTCCACCATTCCCCAGATAATTTTCTTATTCTGGGTTCCGGATTTTTCAGAAGTCCGTTTGTCCTCGGAAATGGGCCTAATCCCGTAGCGGAAGCTAACTACGGTTTGTCGCCCCACACCTCCTTAAAGTGACACAGTCCATATGCTTAATCGAATTTTTATTCTTATTATGATGCTTATTACATAGTTGTCTCAATACTTAAAACTTACCATTAAACTTTACAAAATAACTGGATCATATTTTAATATTCTTAACTAAATATATATAACATTCGAAGAGATTAGAGTAGAGAGAGAGTAGAGAGAGTAGAGAGAGAAAGTCGAGGGAGAAAGTAGAAAGAGATTAGAGAGAAATTAGAGAGAGATTAGAGAGAAAATAATATTTTTACAGAATGATAACTAAATAAATAACTGATTCTAAACATAGATCATTGGGTTAAATAAATCAATGACTTTTAAATCACATTTCAAACAAAATCAAATCAAAGAAATGTAATTAACAAATAACATGCACTCGGTTTATCGTGCTTACCTTTAAAATGGACTTCCGAATTGACTTTAGTATCTCACTCGAGTTCCCGTAAAAGTCCTTGCGTAGGAAAAGATAATTGTCCAATCCCAGATGCGTATAGAAGGGCGAAATTGTCCAAATAGGTTTCAAATCCTCCGTCCAAGTGTTTATTAATTATTTATATTATTTTGATGCTGTATTATCTTCTATTCTCCATTTATTAATAAGAGAATGATAGTTGGAAGTAAAGAGAAAAAGTAGAGAGAGAAAGTAGAGAGAGAAAGTAAAGAGAGAGGAAATAGAAAGAGAAAGTAAAGAGAGAGTAGAGAAGGAAGGTAGAAGAGAGATTTAGAGAGAAAGTAGAGAGAGAATTTAGAGAGAGAAAATAGAGAGAGAAGATATAGAGAGAAGATAGAGAGAGAAAGTGAAGAGAGTGGAGAGAAAGATGTATAGAGAGATATAAAAGAGAAAAATTAGAGAGAATTTAGAGAGAAAAAGTAGAGAGAGAAAGTAGAGAGAGAAGATAAAAAGTGTAAAAAGAGAAAGTGGAGAGAGAGTAGAGAGAGAGTATAAAAGAGAAAATAAAAAATATTTAAGAGAGAGAGAGAATAGAAAAGAGAAAATAAAAATATTTAAGAGAGAGAGAGAGAGAGAGAGAGAGTGAGGAGGGGAGTGAGAGAAGAGAAGTGTTGGAGGGGGAGAGGGGGGTGTTGGAGTGGAAGGGAAAGAGGGGGAGATGGGGGTATATATAGGGGAGAGGGGGAGAGGATAAGAAGATGAGGTGGAGGGAGAGGGAGGGGATAAGGATGGGGAAGGGATAAGAATGAGGGGGGAGAGGGAAGTGGGGGAGGGGAGTCACGTGGGGGTGGGGGTAGATATTTTTAGGATTTTTTTTGATTTTTTTTAAACTCTTAATAACATGATTTTTAAGAAGTAGCTCACTTTATCTCATTTTTGTCCTTCCAAACGTTAAAATTTGAAAAATTGTTCAACATGAAATTTGTAGACTTTTCAGTTATCTTTCCAACGAGTCCAATATTGACCTATTCTGACATCCCTATGAGGAGTTACGTATTAATAAAGAAGATATCTATTTAATTTGTATACTAACATCCGTTAAACCCGTATTTTCTATACAGTTCAAGGCGTTGGGGTTCAATTTAGAGAATCTAGAATCTGTATAGGTTCCAGAAGTAAAGTGCTTAGTTATTTTTAGGTTTCGAACGGATTCGGGTGTTACAGTAAGAGATAGTGTCTCCAGTGTTTGAGGGCTTGGACCACGGCATAAAACTCCTTATCATATGTGGAGTATCGAAGCTTTGCATCAGAAAGCTTCTCACTGAAATAAGCCACAGGGTGGCTCTCCTGGCTAAGCACTCCACCTATTCCTACGCCAGATGCATCACAGGAAACCTCAAAGACTTTGGAAAAGTCTGGTAGGCGGAGGATAGGGACTTTGGTCATAAGATCCTTTATGGCAAGAAAAGCCTGGGAGGCGGCTTTAGTCCACTCAAAATTTCTCTTACAGATGCAATCCGTAATGGGTGCCATAATGGTGCTAAATCCCTGGATGAAGCGTCTGTAGAAGGTGGCTAGCCCGTGGAAACTTCGAACGTCATGGACATTCTGGGGCTCTGGCCAGTCTACTATGGCTCGGACCTTGGATTGGTCCACAGACACTCCATGACTTGAAACCACAAATCCGAGAAAAGTGACCCGATCTGTCATGAATTCACACTTAGTCAGGTTGGCAAATAGGGTTTCTTTCCTCAGGGTCTCGCAGACCTCCCTCAAATGGTGAATGTGGTCCTGAGAGTTGTGGCTATAAATGAGGATGTCGTCAAAGTAGACAACAGCAAAGCGACCAATGAGGGGGCGAAGGGTTTCAGTCATAAGCCTCATGAAGGTGCTAGGGGCATTGGATAGCCCAAAAGACATGACAAGCCACTCATACAGACCCTCTTTTATTTTGAAGGCTATCTTCCACTCATCACCGGGTCAAATCCGGACCTAGTGGTAGCCACTTTTCAAGTCAATCTTGGAAAAGATGGTGGCTCCACTCATCATGTCAAGCATGTCATCAAGACGGGGAATGGAAATCTATACTTGATAGTGATTTTGTTGATGGCGCGGCTGTCAACACACATCCGCCAAGTGCCATCTTTCTTTGGTGTGAGCAAGACAGGAACAACACATGGGCTCTTGCTCACCCTGAGGAAACCTTTGTGGATAAGGTCCTCGACAATCCTTTGGAGCTCAGCATGCTCCTTGGGGTTCAACCTGTAGTGGGGAAGGTTGGGTAGGGTGGACCCCGGGACAAGATCAATGGCGTGTTGAACATCACGCATAGGAGGGAGTGTTGAAGGCAGGTCTTCCGGGAAGATGTCTTGGAAGTCCCACAGGATTGCCTGGACTTCGGGTGGGACGGAGACCTGGGACTCCTCAGAGGTAATGGTGACGACAACAGCCCAAACAGGGGCACCCTCGGTAACCTCTCTATTCATCTCACAAACACCTATGAAGTTAAGGTGCCTAATCGGGTCATGGTCAACCTTAGGGGCCTTAGGGATGGACATGACAGGTGTAGGAGAGGAGGGAATGGGAAGCTTCCCTTTGGTGGGGGTTGGAGCATTCTCCCGAATTTTGGGGGATGCAGTGGGTGTGGAGGTAGGACTCTTTCCCGTGACCACCTTTGGGGGTGTTGGGAGCAACTGAATCCTCTTACCATTGTGGGAGAAGGAACACTCATTGGACCGACCGAATGTAGTAAGGTCTACATCGTAGATCCACGGTCGTCCTAGGATGATGCTACCGACCTTCATGGGCACTACGTCACATAGGATCTATCCTTGGTAGGACTGGAATTAGATGTGAATGACACACGTAGTGGTGACTGGAATAGAAGTGTCGTCAACCCAAGCCACGTTGTATGGCCTCGGATGAGGATGTGTAGGTAGACCTAGACGGGATACAAAGTCTGAAGAGACTACATTAATACAGCTCCCGTTGTCAAAGATCACCTTGCAGGGTTAAGTTTTGACCATGATGTAGGTTTGGAAGATGGAGGTTCGACGCCAGTCGTCCTCCTGTGGGTGTGCCAGGATGCAGCGGACCACACCCAATCTTTCATGGTTAGAACTCTCGACAATATCTCCCACTTGCATGTACTCGACATGCGTGTCATCATATCCTCCATCTAACTCCTCAAACTGGGTGATGAGGTCGGGATCGGCCTCATATCTCTCAAGGGTTTCTCCTTCCTGAGGTGGAAACTCCATAGGCTGGGGGTCGGTGATGACCAAGGCTCGGGTGGGGCAATTGGTGGCAATATGCCCTAGGTTATGACACCTGAAGCATCGGACTCCCGAGATAGGGGCTGGTTGGGAGGTGCTAGGGACGACTCCCTTTCCTTTGTCATCTCTCCTTTCAACTGATGGAGCATACTCCAGCCTAGGCACAGCTGCGGGTGCAGCTAAGGGGTTCCGTGGGAAAGGAGCTGTAGGGGCAACTGTCCTAAGTGGGGTAGCAGTAGGGACGTAGGAGGTGGAGGGACCTGCTCTCTCAGTATAGCGGACTATGGGATTTCAGGTTTCAGGTTGGCGGTAGATGGGAACCCGAGGTGGGGCCACCCTTTGAAACCTCTCAACATCTCGTGCAACCTGGTAGGCGTGCTCGAGGGTGTTAACCTCCCGTAAGAATAATTCCCGCTGAATACTCTCGTGTAGGCCAGCCCTAAACCGAGAGAGGGTGACGGAGGCATCCTCCATGACTCGACTCCGAACGATGAAGTCATCAAATTTGGTGATGTACTCGTCCACACACTTTCCATCTTGGGTGAGTTTCTGCCATTGGTCTAAAAGACGTTGATGGTAGGAAGGTGGCAGATACTTCTCCCTCAATTTCTCATTCATTTCTTCCCACGTGCTAATAGGCTCCTCCCGTCTCCGTACTAGGAGATTCTCAATATTACACCAGTAGGTCTTGGCTTGACCTAGGAGTTTCATTTTGGCAAACCTTACCCTGGTGGCAGGGGTCATGAGGCGATGCCAATCAAAATATTGATCCATCCCGGTTTCCCACTCAAGGTATGTAGCGGGGTTGAGGGACCCATCAAAACTTGGAGCGTCAATTTTGACGTTCCGTAGGATGATATCTTCATCGTCGTGGTCTCTCTCTCGAGGCACACGGGCCTCTTGCTCTCTACCTTGGGGAGCCTGATTCGGGCGGACTTGCTCTCTTTCCTCCCTAGGATTAGCTACGGGATTGCCGTGGCCATTCACCCTTCCTTCTTCCCCTTTTAATCGATCCTGTAAGGTTCTGATCCTCTTATCGAGTTCTGACCGTAGTTGGCCTATGGATTCTTCAAAGTGGGCCACGAGATTATGCTCGAGCTGGACTAGCATAGCAGTCACGCTCTCTTGATCCATGGGTAGCGTTAAGGGGCGCTTTAGACGGCCAGATGAATTCCTAGACCAACGTGGCATGCACGACCTCGGACGTAAATGATGCAATCCTAGGACCGAAAATTAGCAAGCTATAGACTCGAATTTTGTTGGCTAATTGGCAAAGGGCCAAGTTTGAAGGGACTGGTCAGGGAGAGTTGTTCGCCCGTAGGCGAAGTAGTTGTGGAACTACCCCCTGACAATTAGGGTGCCCTAATGTGACAGTCTAGGGCCTAAAGGATAGGTGCAAGCAAGCACTCTCTCACCGTCCACAGCGATGCACTCAGAAGACTGGCTGCATGGATCGGGCTCTCTCTTATTTCGTCGCGCGGCAATTGAAAAGATACTAAATGAGCAAGTTTGGAGCACGTACCTAGCTGACTGAAAAGTCTAGCTCCGACCGGAGACGAGGGCGAGCGGGGACGTGCGGGCCCGCACGGCGTCGACGAAGCTTGAGTGGTTACAAAGCATTCACTCCACACAGGGAGGATTGAATTATTACAAAACCACGTGACTTAAAATTTTTCCACGTAGGGGAACAAATCAGTCAAATTTCTCCGCGCAGGGAGACTAAGAGGTACCCACTTCCCATAAATTACGGCTCTGTGTCGACTATCCGATGACTCAACCGTTGATCGAGTCGTAATTGTGGACTTCGGGTGCCACCTCAATTGATAAGCTATAAGATATATATAAATATATATATATATATATAAGATTATATATATCTCAAATATATATATTATATATATTTAACTCCTTTTTAATCAAACCCATTTTTGACTCTTCCCAAAATATAACATAAATATATATATCAACTCCCCTTTTTTGACTTCTCTTTGTCTTTTCTATTTTTTTTTCAAACTCTTTTCCAATTTTTTTATCCCCTTTTTTTTTGACTTTCAACCTTTTATCTTTTTTTCAACACTTCACATACTCTTCAAACCTCACCTGCTGTTCTGCGCAAACCACGCAGACAAAGGTGCAGAAATGTCCACACAAACGGCGGCCGGCAGCACGCGGGCCGCGTTGGGGGTGTCGGCAGGGGAGTCCGGTTTAGGGGTTGCAGGGGTTGGCAGGGGGGAGAGGTCAGCCGGCTGCCGCGGTGCAGGGAGCTGCGGAGGCGGTGGCGGCGTCGCCGGAGGTGGCAGGGGAAGGCGCCGCAGGTGCGGCCGGTGGGCGGCTGCTGCGACGCGGGCGGCCGGTGGGCGGCCGGTGCAACGCGGGCGGGGCGCGCGTCGGGCGACGCGTGGAGGGCGTGGAGGGGCGGCAGCGGCCGCTGGCAGCAGGCGGTGGCGACGGGCGTTGAGGCCGGTGGCCCACAGGGGTGCGTAGGGGCGCTGCGGGCGCGGGGCACCTGTGGCGTGAGCGGGTCGGGGGGGCTTCAGGCCTGGGGGCGGGCGCGGGCGACGGAGGTCGTGGGCGGGTGCGGCAGGGCGCGGGCTCGGGTGCGGCCGGGCGTAGGCGGGCCGGGCCGGCGAGGGGTGTCCGGGCGACGATGGCGCGTCCAGGGGGTAGCGGGCGCTGCGCAGTCGGGCCGGCGGGCGCTGCGCAGCCGGGCCGGCAGGCGCTGCAGTGGCCGCGGTGACTCGCCGGAGAGGAAGAAGACGACGGGGGCGGCCGCACGCGCGGCGGCAGGTGGCCGAGGGAGCAGGCCGTTGCGGCCCAACAACCTTTTGAAGTTGGGCACGGGCGACGATGCCCGTGCCACGAACTACCTCTCTTTTTTTTCTTTTTTTTTTCAATTTCTTTTCTTCTCACTTCTTCTCCTGTGCGCTGAACAGATAGAGAGAGAGAAATAGAGAGAGAGGGAGAGATCGTGGGAGAGAGAGGGAAACAGAGAGAGATAGAGGGGTTAACACAAAAAAAAGAGATTAAGAGAGTGGGAGATTAGGAGAGAGAGATTTACGGGAGAGAGAGAACAGAGAGAACGAGGGAGAGAGAAAGCAGAGAGAGGGAGAGAGAACGTGAGGGGGGGAGTTGATAAAAATATTTTTTTTCTTTGCTAATTTTTTTTTCTCTATATCTTTTTCCTCTCAATCACAGATCCTTCTGCTATTCTTCTTCCTTTTTTTTGTTTCCTTTTTTTTTCACTCTAGCAAACTAGAAAGAGAAAGAGAGACGACGTCGGGGACGTCGGATCGTCGGAGACGCCGTTGTTGGGCTCTGATACCAATTTGACGCGGCGGCGACGTGGGAATGGATCGTCGGCACTCCAGGACGCGGACGGGACGGGAACGGATAACTGCTATCTCACACAGCTCGGCCTCACGCCGGACGGTCTCACACCGAGCGACACTCAGATCTCACGAAAATGAGAAGAGAGGGAAGGAGAGGGGTGAACAAAGGGGCAAGGCTCCTTTAACACAAAAGCTTTCATTCATTCATACAACATACGTAACATATCCCTTGGCCTCCTATTTATAGGAAAGGCCCATTACACATACACCTTCAATCTTTTACAAATGGCATATATATCCTTAGCCTAATAAAACACACTCACCTACCTAACTTTTGACTTATATGTTTTAACCAAATAAAATATATAAAACACACATGTTTATTTGACTTAGACTAGCCTAATAAGACGAAAGAAAAATACATGTACTAATACATGTATGTTACACAAATACGTACGATACAAATACACACACGTACGATACAAATACACATAAATAAATATTATGCTCAGGACGCTGAATCTTCGAACGAGTCGCCGAGCCATAAGCTCGGTGTAGTTGGTGCGGTGCGGCGTCGGCTCCGAGTAGTGGGCCCAGTAGTAGACTCGGTGTCCCCACCACAAACCCTGTTGTGTTCTAAGTTAAGGTTCATATCTAAAGTTTTAGACTCTCGGTATAGTTTATGGTCAGAGATTTTTGCATACATATCTTTGTAAAGTTTAATTTTGTTAAATATATCTTTCATCGAAATATATTATCATGAATATCTTCAAAATATGAGTGATGTCACGATTATGTCCTCGTCGTAACTCCCGTATGTTTAATCCGAATTAAGTGTGAGTTAAAGAGTAATATATATATATATGTGTGTGTGTGTGTAAAGTTTGATTATGTCAAATATACTTTCGATCTAACGATCGTAGATGATATATTTGATAGAATATTTTCCTACATCGACGGTAGTAAATTAAAAGGGTATAACCGTAATATTTTTATCTAAATGAAAGATATTCATGATAATATATTTAGATGAAAAGTATATTATATAAAATTAAATTTTATGTAAAAATCTCATTCTAAAAGTTTTTATACGTACATGCAGCATGAAACTTATGAAGACTGCCATGTAAGTCGTTCATTTCTGAAGCATGTTTATTTTACCTTGTGTTTGGATTTTGACAAATCAAGACAGGGCAGGTTGAATCGTCTGTCCTGTCCCGTCTCAGTCACAGATTAAGTTGACCGATCTGTGAGATATAATCGAGATAAATCGTCTAATAATTAGTCAACTGAGATAAAATTTGATTTGAATTATTTTACACATTGGCTGTGTACCAAGTAAATATTTTTTAAAAAATATATTTAAAACATAAGACGTAATTAATGTTAACTAGTTGTATAAGCCACATCCTGATTCGACAGTCTAAAAAATTTAAAATAAAAAAAATAACTTTTGAACAATTAGATGCAACATTGGTCACTTGATATAATTTTTGAAATTTTTTTAACCGTCCAATTGAGGTGTATTTTTATGATAAACAAGAGTGATTTGACACTCATTATTTATTTTTTAAAAAAATAATTTAGTATAAAAATAATTAAAAATTAACCTGAGTGTTTATCGAGTATTATTTTTTTGTTTAGAAGAGCCGTGATGTGACGACTTGAAAGTGACTGATGCTGACGCGGCTTTTATAATGGTGTATTTGTTTTTTTGTTCAACGATAAACCAACAAGTTGACGAAACATATGCAAAACATATATATATATATATATATATATATATATATATATATATATACACACACGTGGGGCATCTTATAAATAGAACTCTCAAGTCACGACCAAGGTTCATTGACTCGGTCGACTCGATCTCTGCGCGGGACGAGTCGGGTTGGGCGGGTCACTCAGCGACCCGATCCGCTCTCTCGACCAGTCACGCGATTTTTTAATTTTTTAAATTTAATTTTTTAAAAAATAAAACTGTAATAAAATTTTATTTAAAGATTAAATGTTATATACATTTAATAATATTAGAATGAAAATGTAATTTATTTCTACAATGTTATATAAATTTAATTTTATTTATAAGATTAAATGTAAATTTAATGTATAATATTTTCTATAAATAATATTTAATAAAAATAATATCATTATTTCTACCACATGCAAAATTATATGTTAAAAAAGCTTATTTTTTTTCTACATGTTAAATTAAAATCATTATTTAATACATAATAATTTCAATTTACATCTACAAATTTTGTTATAGCTAAATTTTAATTTAAACAATAAATTTAATTATACAACATGTAAAAATGAATACATTATTTAATATATCTAAATTAAATCTTAAATTTTTTACAAATTAAATTTTATATAAAATCATCTAATACAAATTAAAATTATTTGTAATATATTTATCATTAAATTTGAATTTAAATTTAAAATTTCTACAATTAAATGAATTACATAGTACATCAAAAATAAATCTAAAAAACTAACAAAATATATTTTTTTCAACTAATAAAATTTAATTTATTTAAATAAAAATTTAATTTATTTAAATAAAAATTTAATTTAAAATTTTTAATCCCCTCTCCCCCACCCCTCCCCCACCGGCTGCAGCGGTGGCCCCCCCACCGGCATCAGACGCTCGGACAGCCCCCCCTCCCTCCCCCACCTCCGACGGCAGCATACGCCCTCCCCTCCCTCCCCCACCTCCCGCGGCCCCCCACCGGCCCAGACGGCCCCCCCTCCCTCCCCCACCTCCGGCGGCCCCCCACTAGCGTAGACGGCCCCCCTCCCTCCCCCACCTCTTGCGCCCCCCCTACGGCCCAGACACCCCCCCCCCCCCCGCCTCCCTCCCCCACCTCAGGCACCCCCCCTAAGGCCGAGACGACCCCCCATCCCTCCACCACCTCCGGCACCATCGCTCTGACCGCCGTCCACCGCTCTGACAGCCGTCCAACACCGCTGCACCGTTGCTCGCCGGTGGGAGGGATGGAGGTAGAACCGACCCGACCGGCCCGTTAAATGGGTGAACCGACTCGACCCGCACGTACCAGACTCGGCCCGCCTTAGACCGGTCCGATACGCGGCGGGACGCACGAGACCATGCGGTCCAGTGCGTCCCGGCCACGACTCCCAACCCGTGCGACCCGTCGCCCGCCTGGGTCGGGTCGGGTCGTGCGGGTCGATACGAGTCGGGACCGGTCGACAAACCATCTCACGACAATTAACACCTTCTCCGAGAAACAGCGATCACTGGTTTGCTTTTCTCAACGATCAAAACCCGTTATCATTACATTTTCATTCGGAAAAATGACGATCGAATAAAAAGATTCAGAATAAATGTTGCTCTTTTATTTAATAAAGGGGATAAAGTTACCATCTTTATTCTCGTCAAAACATTCATGATCCATTTTCAACTTTAATAATTATATGCGAATTTATTCAGTATATAATATATATAATATATCATAAGCTTTTAGTTAAAAGAAGATTTAGAAAATATCCCTACGAAGAGAAAAAAATTGTGTAATTACATCTAGAGATGGTGTATTTATAACATATGATTTTTTTTAAAAATTTATTTTGAGTAACTCTCATCTTAATTTATCTGGATACGGGTGTCACGTCATCCGATGATGTAACGTGAGGGACACGTGGAAATTAAAATTGATTGTGAATTATTTACCGGGGGTTAAATTTTTTTTTATGGAACACTATGTTACGCGCGCTCAGATAACTTGGGATGAAAGTCACTCATTTTTTTTAAAAAAATAAACGTTACACGTAAAACACTCGAGATGTAATTATTGGGAGCGTTGCACAGATATTTTCTCTTCCGTAAAATCACTATATCGTAACTAGGTCGGGTAATTATCCGTTTAAAATTCGAACCGAATTCGAATTCGTATTCGTTTAATTTGGATAATTATCCGAATAAAATATCCGACGGATAATTTAATTGGATATCAGATATTCGATTATTAATCGGATACGAATTCAGATATTGAGATATCCGTGTCGGATATTATCCGACCGAATATGAACCCTTAGATAAAAATCTAATGATACACTTATTCTATATATAATTAACTTAAATCTTAATATATCGTTTGATTATTCTTTTTTATCTTTTTTGTCTCAAAATATAATTTTAAAATAAGAAATTCACTTACATCCACCTGGTAAGTTATGTCCTATTTTTTAGGATGAAGTCTAATCTTTTGATAACATCTCTCAAAATAAAAAAAAATTCACTCTTTTTTTGAGAAAATAATATACGATTCTCTCACACCTCTAACACAACTCACCCTTAAGTAGGCCTAATAAGTATCTGTTTAAAATTCGAACCGAATTCGAATTCGTATTTATATGATCATTATCCGAATAAAGTATCTGATGAATAATTCGATTATTAATCCGATACGAATTCGGATATCACACTATACGCTCCGTATCCGATCCGTTTACAGGTGTAATCGTAACCCATGTACTTCTCCCCTTACGTGACTGCCTATTTAACTATGAAATCTTTAAAAATAATACATATATACTCCTAAGTCATACATCCATCTTACCTTTAACATAACTACCTGTGTACCCTGAAACATGGTCTTTAGGGATATAAATACTTTAGCCAGTGGATTTTGAGGGCATATCAGTTATTTATGAAAATTTCACAGATATTGGAATGATAAACCCAAGAAAAACTAAACTAATATTTATTTTCTGGTGAGTAATACTCACTGCATACCTGTGTATTTGGACAGTTTAACTCTGTTATTCTAACTTTTTAAAATAAAAACTAAACAGATATAACAACTTTGTTATTTTAACCTTTTAAAATAAAAAACAAAAATAGAACTCAAAATGTAATTTTTATTTTTTTAATATTTTAGTCCATTTTATCTTAGATTAAGCTATATGTAGGAATATGTGAGGTCAGCCCTAATTTCCCCATATTTTAAAGAAAAAAATTTAAAATAATCACTACAAGAACGAAACCGGAAGTGTCTTAAGTTTTAACCCCCTCTTAATTCCGCGTCAAATTCCTCACTCCTTCCCAGCCGCGTTTCAGCCGGAGGTTTTCCCGTGCCTCCTTCCTCCTCGCAGTCTCCTCGGGTTGGCAGCAGGGACTACCGGGCGAAACCTCCACGTGTCGGTTTCCGCAACGCGGACACGACACACTCGCGATGCACTTTTTCCATTATTTTTCTAATTACCACATTATTTCCTTCCCTAAGAAATGTTTTCCACGAGCGAGAGAGACACCCCCCGGCCCCACGTTTTCGGGACACGGCGACCTCTGGGTTCCACCGTCAGCCGAGCTAGCTTTCTGGTGCTCCGCAGGCACAGATAACATTCGGGTACTCCTATCATCTAGACCGTTAAACACACTTCCTGTTCGTCCCAATCGTTTTTATCCGTTGGGACGGGCGAGACGGCGGACCCCATCGCTGAGAAGCTTCCCTTTCGGTGTGGTCCTCATGGATCACGCGTGGTTTCGGACGGAGATGCTACATTCCACCCCCCAGTCGCTGCGAGACAGTGGACCGTGAGGAAGGGGCCGCGCCAAATTACTTAATTACTCCTCTACGGCCCTACCTTGGCCATGGACTGCCCCGTCGAAGGTGACGTAGACACGACCATGTTTTATAATATTACTTTTTACATATAATTTATTATTTAAATAAAAAGTAAAAAATTATAATATAAATACTTTCATATATATTATTAAAATATCATTGTCCTTACGTTACAACACAATACAGTATAAACTAATCTATAATTTTTTATTTAAGATAGTTTATATGTAAAAATGTCTTAATATCAACAAAGTACTTTACTCTCGATCAACTCTGGACCATCCGATACATAGGGCTTCGGCCTCATCGACGGAGATATCACGATCCATCCATGTGATGTGAGAAGCCCTCAGTGGTCGGACGGCTGAATCAGGGAGGGCTGCCGCCGCAATCACGCCATCAGAAACCGTCAGATTCGTGGATCCCTGAGGAAACACACCCAAGAGGGACACAGCGATAAACCATTTTTAATGGAAAAAAAAATCCACAAGACGCAAGGGAGAGAATTCCTACTTCCCCCCTTTCTCTATCTTGTGATGTAGCCCGCGATGGCTGTGCGGAGAGGGGGAGGAGAGAGCTGATGCGAGGAGGAGATAGAAGAAATAAACGAGGAGGCGGCGAGCTCCCTCGGCTTCCGATCGCGGCTCTCCGCTCGCAGGAATACGCGGGGAAGTCCGGTGAGCCCTCCCTCTGGTTCTGTCTCACCTCCTTGACTTCCAGATGCAGGAAGAAAGGGTGGAAGCCCGGTTGTTCGATTCTAGGGTTTCTGCTTGCGCCATCGGTTGCCTGTGTCGATGCTCTTGTTTGCCTCTTTTACGGATGATAGTTTCTGAGGTTTTATGCGGATGTGAATATGGCTGTGTGGGAGCTGGTTTCCTTTCTACTGTTTAGCTATGGGTAGTCGTTCTTCTCTTGTGTTCTCGCTCGTATTCCTGACCGAACCTTGTTTTCATGATCTTTTGAGGAAGCAATGAGCTGGGATGGCTCTAGGTTTTGCGTAGTGTCGCGAATTCGGTTTAGATTGCCTTCTTACTTTTGATTCCTCGTAATATTTTTTCTGGCGCAGTCTAGTTGGTCTTCTTTGGGTGCTTTCTCTTGGGATGGAGGCATATCAGTGGGGAGGTTAGATGTGATTCCCCGTATATCTTGTTGGGTAGGGTTTAACCATCCTTGAATTCGGATTTGTGGTTTTCAGGCATTACGTCAAGTAAAATTGGATTCAGCATCGTCAATCGGTACCCTTTATTGTGCCATTCCTCGTTCCTACATTATGGCACATCCACTTGCTGGGAACTTAAACGTGTTGGTTATATATAGTCATTGTATTGGAGTTCACACTATTATAACTTTGTCAGTGATTTTCTTTGTCTACGTGATGGCAACATTATAATGTGTAGCCTGCAAATTTCAATTGCTTCTTCCTTGGTTTGTTCTCTTTCCAGGGAATGTTGTTTTCCTGCAGGAAACGAGTTGGTTCCGTAGTTTAAAAAGGCGGGTGGGGGTGGGGGGGACTTTAGTCGTAGACTGCTTAGCCTGGTTAGTTTTGAGAGTTTGATGTTCCCTGTCTGTCAGATAGTGTACTTGCCCCATTGTGTTGTACGCTATTGTAAGTTCTCTTCAAGATTTTAATATTATCTGGCAATCAATTTAGATGAGTAAATTAGAGCATCAAAGCCTCCAACTCCCTTGCAATCACCTATTTTTTTACGTAACTACGTCGTACTCTACAACTTAGTTTCTTATTAATATCCCTTGCTCATTTGGAAAATTGGGAAGAATGGAGTTCTCTTGGTCAATGAATTATTAGGGTTTTTGTTAATCTACAGAAGAAGTTATTATATTCAGAGTAGGTAATGAGTTTTTGGACTTTGAGGACTTTTTATGCCAGAACAGTTGAATTTCTTAACTAGCAACAGCTCTTAGGGTGGCCTCTTTCATTGTAGGAAAAGTGAGGGAATGAGCTTCAGTTGTATGCAATGTGGACTCTATTAATTCTTCCTTTTTTGTTCTTTTGGGGAGTTAATGGAGGACACATCATCTTGGTGTGGATTTTTTTGTTTAACGGATCTTTTGGTGTTTCCTTCTTTATACTTGTACATCCTTTTTTTTGATTTGATACAAAACAGTGTTACCAACCACTTTCAAAAAAACTAGCATTGTCAGTTCCCAAGGAAGAGTATAATGTCTTGTTGATACTGCATTTTGAGTCTTTTATTGTTATACAACATCGACTTATTCCTTGTGAACAGGAAGGAGGCTGGTCGCTTACCAATATTCTATGCTTCTTTCCACCCTACTCCTGCTGGACTTTGATGGCTGTTCCCTTGGTGGAACAACAACGTGAAGACCCAACAGACAGATATCCTTTGCTGATGGAGAGTGAAGCAAACCGCAGTGGGCATGATCATGTAATTGACATCACTAGAGGCAATTTTCCTTCCTCGTCTGGGTCTCATCAAGATGATCCCAATGACTCAGATGGATTAAACCATGAAGAAAGGCCTTCGACCAGCACTCAAATCCCTGTTTCTCAGTCCTCTTCATCATCCACATCATCCAATGCTAGAAATGCTGCTTTTATAAGGAGAGGTGATGGATATGGCCGCCGTCATAGAAGTCCGTTGAACTCTGGCCTGTGGATTTCTATAGAACTTTTAGTCAATGTGAGCCAAATAATAGCAGCTATTATTGTTCTATCCTTGTCAAGGAACGAGAATCCAAAGGCTCCATTGTTTGAGTGGGTCATAGGTTATACAGTTGGCTGCTTTGCTACCCTTCCCCATCTTTATTGGCGCTACATTCATCGTAACAATCAGGGAACAGACCAAGAGTCTACACAAGCACACCAGGGTTTTCAGAACAATCCCAGTGAAACAGCCCCATACACTGCTGTTTCTGTTGTACAAATTCCAGATGGTGAAGGACAGGGTGCAGGTGCAAGCTCCAGCAATGGACAAGATTCAGTAACTGTGAATCCAAGGTAATTGATCGTGTAATTTCATGATTGGCCGGAATTATGATTCATTGACTGTTGAATTAATTTTGTAGTTGTTGGGATTATAGTACCTCATCTGTTAACTTGGATTATGTTCTTGTTACTCGTTGTTGTGTTCTCTTTTTGTGGCAGAATTCAAGATATATATTAGTGACTATTGTCCAGTTTTTGTGGCACCAATGTGTTAGTGGCTGTTGACTGATGGGCTATGGGTAGGGGGTTAGGTAGGGAACCACCCTGGTTCGAACGTGGGTGGGGTGGGTTATCTTGTATTTCTGTGAACAGTCTCTACCACTACAGTAGATACCCTCAAAGAGGGGGGGGGAGGTGTTGCATGCCCACTTGAAGGCATGAATATCATTATCTCTGTTGTTAATCTTTTTCAAGAATATTGTGCCAAGGTTTGTAGAATATCATTTAGGTATCCTTATGATTAGTAAGGTAGTAGTTATATTAGTAGTGTGTTTGTTTGGTCAAACATGCGAGCATCAATTAACATGATTTTAATTGAGAGATTCGTGATAAGGATGATACAAACATGTTCTTTTTTTTCTTCCTTTTTTTGTGTTGGTGTGTATCCTAAGACTAGTTAAGTCTTAATTAGTCTTCCTGATATTTTGGTGCATAGCTTTGTCGAAAGCCGGAAATTTATCACTTGGAGGTAGGATCACCCCTCTCAACTTTGTATTCTCAAGCATCCTGCAGCATTGTTTATCATCGTTCTGCCTACGTGCCAGTCAAGGTCCAAAAGGAGGTGGACTCACTTAGAGGAAGCTTCCTATGAGGTGATAATGATGAGGGATCTAATGCATCCCTACGTATGTAGACCTATTAAGAAAGGTGGTCTACGGCTGAAGAATTTTCAGCCTATGGATCTTGCATTGCTTGGTAGATGGCTTTTGGAACCTTTAAATACTGATGAAGCTGTATGAGATAAAGAGTTATATGTGCAAACACTACAACGGACTACATAATTTCAATCTCTGACTGAAAATTAAAACTCCATTCCTCCAGTCTGGAAAGATATCCTCAGGTCAGCTAGATGGGTTGAGAAAGGCATCACCTGTCAAAGTTACAGGGAACGACATATTTTTTCTGGAAGGAAAAGGAAATTTCATGTTGGAGGACAGATTTCCCTGGATGTGTTGGCTGCAGTTGACAAATGGTCAAAGGTTATCCATTGTTACCAAAGTGAGGGCACTGGTGTCCTATGGAGCCCCCCCCCTTCCCTGAGGAGAGGACTCAAAGATGATGAACTTGAATTAGTTGAATATTATCTCCAATTAATGCATATCTTATCTGTTTCCCATATAGATCCTGTAAAAGAACGCCTACTTATTTGGAATAAAAGCAATAAAATATACTCAGTTAAGACTTTATACAATATTATGAGGGGTAGCCTCCCTTTATACCCCGCTTTTTTTTAAAAAATCTCCTTTTATATCTAGGACATAATGAAGTTTGGAGGATTATAGCACCATTTAACGCTAGTATAATCAATGAGCTCCCAAAAAAAACCTCCCTTTTCTTTTAATATATCAGTGGTACTACCCACTTTCAAAAAAAAAAACACCATTTAACGCTAGAGCCTCAATGTGCTATCTGTTCTGGAAATAATAGTAGCCAAGCTACACCCCCAAAAAGTGCTGCTTTGATGGGGGCACCATTTGTTTCATTTGTTTGTGCTTCGATGGGTCGCCATTTCTTCCTTTTGTCAGTTGGGAATGGAACATACCTGATGATTGATTGCCTACCCAGCCCCCAGGCTGCAGAGATGTGTGGAAAACTTTTGGCCATGTAGTATGACTTTTTGAAGACAACTGGGTCATGGCCTTGGAAATCTGCTTCTCCTCTTCATACCTCATGCCATCTGTTGCAGCATTTGGAGGGAGCATAGTGACTTCATATTCAGGGGACGTACAACTTATAGTCTTATACAGGAAACATATTTGTATCAGATGTCTGTACATAACTGGGGCAGATATATTCTTAAGATGAGAACACAACCTTAAATAATCTGTAATCTTTTCATTTACCGTCTCTATATGGATTGTGGTATAGGAATCTTTCCTCCACCCGCGCTGGTTGTACAATCATTTTTTATTTGAAATAAAATTGGCGGTTCAACCATGTTTGTCTAAAAGAATTCACTTCGATTATGCTATACTTTTGGTTGTTCTCCCCCATCTCTTTTCTTTGTCATTGTTTAGAAAATCTTGTTTATCTAGTGTTCACTTTTCACAAAGTCACTGACCTCGGTACTACCCGCTTTCAAGAACAAGGTCACTGACCTCAATGTCGAGTTAGTTGATGGAGGTGCCTAGTACTGATTGAGGAAAACATTGAACGTAGGTGAAGTTGTACAACAAGTGGCACTCCTTGAAACAATGAGGCCAAGCAGGGGAATCCAATGAGTGAACCAGCTCTCTTACCTTGTTAGTGAATCAGACAACTTACAAAAACTCATGTTGGTGGATGAAGAGGCCCATAACTAATATAGGCATGGACTGACTTAGGAATATCCATCATGGGACTAAATGGCTTTCACCAATATCTATATCTGTTTTAGAATAATAATGAAACATGGATGAGGATGTAGCTGGATTTTGTTTGATCAGAAATATTTTGTGCACCTTGGATTGCTTAATGACTTTTCTGTTTGTCCTCGTCTTTTAGATCACAAGATATGCCTTTATTTTGATTTTCTAACTTGGAATGTGTTGTGATTATTGTTACATGCAAAGAAAGAGAAGGTTGTGTGGTATCTACTTCTTTCTTTTGTGGCAAGTGAAGAAAGCAAGTGAACAGATTTTTCAAGGAAGTTCAGAAAATGTCACAACTATAATAAATTAGTAACCGATGTAGGTAATGTGCATGGCAGTTAACAGTGGAATAAATCTCACATTGGAAGTCTTTGTGTTGCATCGCTTTACCTATGAGCTCTTCTTTGTTTATTCTTCTTCCACCAGAACCTGGCATACCAGCATCTCCTCCTCATTTTTTAGCTTATTCAATCTACTTCACTTTTGTTCTCTAGTTTGTATGTTGGTGAGGCCGGATTCGAGTACTTTTTGCATGTTTCATGAAGGCCGGATTAGGAGTGCCCTGTAGAGGCAAAGGTCAAAGTAAATTATTAATCTCATCAAATATAGTGTAAACATAAGAAATGAGATGTGATTCAGTTTTGGAAGAAGGATTGAACCATGCAATGGAGGGGGGGGCGCATTCAACTACATCTGCGGAAAGCAAATAAATCAACCACAAAAAAATTCTGTATGAAGCTATGTTAAAGGATGACTTGCTTCTAGGTTTGGCCTTGTAATATTGAAACGGAAAGAAGATGATAACCAAGTTCTTCTAACATGATATCATTTGCTTGACAGGGTTATTGCACTAGTTGATCACTTCAAGATGGCCTTGGATTGCTTTTTCGCGGTATGGTTTGTCGTTGGGAATGTGTGGATCTTTGGTGGACACTCATCTGCCTCTGATGCTCCTAACTTGTACAGGTAAAATACATTTTACTGTGGCATATATGTCAAATGAATCATCCTAACATTTCTTTTCTTTACTGTCAGGTTGTGTATAGTCTTCCTAACCTTCAGCTGCATTGGATATGCTATGCCCTTTATTCTATGTGCAACAATCTGTTGTTGCTTGCCCTGCATTATTTCTATTTTGGGCTTGAGAGAGGATCTAAGCCAGAATAGAGGAGCAACCACGGAGTTGCTTAATAGTCTACCAACATACAAGTTCAGGTCAAAGAGGACCAGGAACAGGGATGACAGTGAAACCAATTCTGAAGGGATGGGTGAGGGTGGAATATTTGCTGCCGGTACTGATAAGGAGAGAATGATTTCTGCTGAAGATGCTGTAAGTTTGCTCATATATCCATGTCTTATTTTAAATAAAATAATGAAGTTGCTTAGGTTCCTGCTCATATGAGAGCAAAATGACGATGGTTTATGGTCCACTCTTACGAAGGCTAAACAAAGAATGACCATACTGTTGGTGTATATTAGCTTAGAAGGATGGGACCTTCTTGTGGAATAAAATTGAACCTAACATCTTAATGCAAGAAGTTATAATATTTTGAAAGGCATACTAGCTGTAATCTTGGACCTCGGAATTGACAAAATGCTAACAAACTGCACCCGGTGATTAGAAAACATAGGACATGATTTCCAGATCCTTCATCACTATATCCATACTAGATCCTTAGCATATTGGATTAGATACAGGTGCTCCAGCAGCCTTTGAAGTGTATATGGGAATTCTTGGTCTTTGCTTCGCTGGAAAGCATATTTTTTGGGGGAAATATGCCACTCTAGGCATGGGCGATCCAGAAAAGCTGCTTCCATATATTCATGAGGCCACTGAGGACATGTCTGGAAAAAGTTTTAGTTGGTAACCACTCTTGGCTTTCACTTATAACATGAAAAATGTCAATTAGGTGGGGTTACAATTGGCGTTGGGGAGTTGTAGAAGTCAAATCCTCCCTGAGAGCCCCATGTTTACCTCATCTATGAAGCTACAATTTGGGGCTTTTGGTTGATAGCCATTGTAAGCTTGAAACTATATAAATGGCTTCTAAGGCCTCCCATCCTCCCCTCAAACTAACTAGGCCAAAGTTTGAAAGCTTAGAAGTGCCTCCAATTGCAATCTGCATTAAACATGGCCTAATTGACCATGGTCTATTTTATATGAAGTCTCTTTTCCCCCTTAAATTTTGCTTAATCAGATGGTCGATTACTTCTTTGGAAAAAAAAATGTGTGAGACCAGTCCAATTCTCTTGTTTCCATTTTGGATTTACTTTTACATATTCCTGCGAGCTTTTTTAGGTGGCTTATTTCATGTTTAACATCTCTGTTGACAAGAGTCTGTGTTCAAGATTTATAAACAAATTACTTCTTCTGGAATAGTGTAATGTCAAGCCTGGGGGAGTCAAATCATGTCGGACCTGCTCCATTGTTCAGACTATAGGCATTTGGTTGATCTCATTTACTGCATTGACGTTGCAGCATGTCTCTATATTATTTGCTGCATAGTGCAACTTCTTCTGTCACCATGACCTGCAGGTATGCTGCATCTGCCTGGCTAAGTATGCAGACAACGATGAACTCCGGGAGCTTCCATGTGCCCATTTCTTCCACAAGGACTGTGTGGACAAATGGCTCAAGATCAATGCACTTTGCCCTCTCTGCAAAGCCGAGGTGGGGGAGCCTGCAGGCTTGGCATCCGGTGGGCGTGGGTAGACGAGGGTGTGGAGGGGCAAGCACACGAGGTCTCTTTGATCTGAAAGGGGGGAGAACATCCTGAATTCCTGCTTTCGGGGCCGATGTTGTTTCCGTTCTTGTGCAGTAATGTTTTCACGGAAGCTTGGCAATCTGCGGGGAATGTGGAGAATAAGACCACCACATTCCTTCCGATTGATCACTCGTAAGTGTTCACCCCTTCATGTACAAGTATGTGTGATAGTCACCCCCCCCCACTCTTTTCAGCTTAGAGAAACCCCCATACAATCACGATGAGATATATTAAAGGTAGCCGCGAGCATGATGTATTTAAGTTTCCTCGGATCAGGCTTGAGTTGCGCTTCAATTCTTAAAAATAAGAGAGATTTTACAAACGTGAACACCCCTCCGTGTTTCCTGGTTGTTTGTTGTTCTTCGTTTCCTGAAATTTCAAGATTCGCCGTGGGCATTCCGTGGTTGAAGTTAAGAAAGGGGAATGGAAAAAGAATACACCGCTGTGTCGTTGCTGGAAGCATTTGCCAAGTGGATGGGGATTTTCATAGAAGCAGATTTCACTGTCTGTTGTCTCCCGTCAATCTGCATGAGAATGGCCATTTTTTTTTTGTGGTGTTTGAAGTCGGTGGATTTTAGTATTAATTATTCCACCGTGGAATCTCTCGTTACCGTTTGCCCGATCTCCGAAGTGGGTACGAAGTTGGCTGCGCGGCAGATGAGCACTTGGATTAAGGTTCTTGTAACGCGTAATTATAGGAACTTCAGTTTGCATGGTTTAAAAATGTTCGCCGCATACTCAAAATTTCCCCTTTGAGTGATCTTTTCGTGAATCGAGTTTATGTTGGTTTTATGCTGAAGGCGAACTTTCACAGACCAGCTGTTCTTTAAATGGATCAAACTAAGCAAGAGTTTACAGCAGCGAATGAGAACCGGTTGGTAGTTCAGTTGGTTCTTCGTCTCATCTCAAGGTGAATCATGAGGTCTCCCGTTCAAATTTTAGCGCTCTTGTTATTTGAGAGTGTAAGATCTTCAATTTTTCAGATCCTGATTTGGGGAAAAAAAATTTACAGCAAATGTTTCTCCAACAAATAATAAATGAATTTATAAAAATTGAGGTATGATGTCTTCATTTACGTTTTCCGAGTTACATCTAACCACCCTTGGACTTGTAAAGATCTTGAACTTTAGTTTAGTTATTTCAAGAAAACAGCATAGATCTTAGAAATCTTTCGTTCATGTAATCCATCAGTTATTTTTGGCTTCCATTCAAAAGTCTCGAGATGAAGTTTCTTATAGGGTGTATGGTTATTATTCTCTCTCTCTTATTTCTCTCAAATTTAAAAATAAGAGAGATAGATCCATCTAACTCCGTTTGGTGTTCCTCTCCTAAAATTTAGAAAGAGAATCTCATCTTATTATAATCTATTTTAAAAAAATAACTCTCTACTATTTTTTTTTTGAGATCGCAGTCTCTCGTCTCTCCCCTCCTTTTCCCTACGGGTCCCCCCTTGCGCGGCCCCCCTCTCCCTCTCGCCGTTCTCCCCTCCCCTCCCTCCTCGACGGTCCCCCCCTGTGCGGCCTCCCTCTCCCTCCCGGTCCCCCCTCCCCCTGGCCGTTCTCCCTCCCTCCCCGGCCGATCCCCCCTTGCGCGGCCCCCCTCTCCCTCCCTCCCCGGCAGATCCCTCCCCCCTCCCCCTGGCAGTTCTCCCTCCCTCCCCGACGGATCCCCCCCTGCGCGCCCCCCACTCCCTCCCCCTCCTTCCTCGGCGGGTCCCCCCTTCGCGGCCCCCCCCTCCCTCCCGCCGCTCTCTCCCTCCCCGGCGGTCCCGCCCTCTGCAGCCCCTCTCTCCCTCTCGCCGTTCTCCCTCCCCGGGCAGGTCCCCCTTCGCGGCCCCCCTCTCCCTCCCGCACATTAACCACCAAACATATCTACATTAATTTTAAAAATTATGATATTAATACCAAACAGAAAGTGTCAATTTTTATCATTTTTAAAATTTAAGTTAAAAATTGACACAACATACTTTCTTAGATAGAAATAGTTTCTTTAAAAAATTATTCCCAAACACCCTGTTAGGTCTTTTGATTTTCGAGTGGAGATACCGTGTTCGATCTCAGATGATCTAACACGGTGTCCGAGATCGATTAGCAATATATGTGTGAGGGAGAGTGTGAGTCTCTCCCTCTCAATTCTCTCTCCAATCTTCCGATAATTTTGATAATAAAACAGGTCTTATAGATTAGACTCAATCTAGAGTTGTTAAGGAAAGTCGGACTTAGGCAATCATTCAAAATTAATAAATAATATTCACTTGTGTTTTTACACCGAAAATAGAACCTAAACATGGCTCCCGGATGAACTCCCAAGCAAAAGAGTTGCACTGTATGCACACTGGCAGTGGTACCGGACTACCAGACGTCAACTGGTGGAATTATTATCGTTGGGTGGACGCAGGTGTAAGATTTAGCGAAGGTTAAAGTTTGTTAAAAATGATGAGGTTTTCCCCTTGATGTTTGAAAAAAAATAGGATTTTTATTTTTTAATCTCGATAAATAAATATATTTTATTCTTAGTCCGTCAAATATTACTATCTTTTTAAGTCCCTATAATTTACTCTCTTTTACTAAAAAGTCCTTGTGAGTTGTCAACGTTAAAAAAAGAGAATATTTCAGGAATATTTCGCCTGAAGGGTAATAAGACACTTGAAATGTCTAAAATCTCTCTCTCTCTCTCTCTCTCTCTCTCTCTCTCTCTCTCTCTATCCCCTTTGGGTGATGTGTGATGCGGGCATCGTGGCTGACGGTGATATGGTGAGGCTGTCGCGGATTGGTTGTCGAAGGGTTTCGAGGACAGAGTCCGGGCCATAGAGTTCCGCTTGGTGGTGAGAGGTTAGGTGCCGTTAGGGATATCAAAAATACCCGCATCACCCGATCCGTGATGGGTCGGATAATACTCGAATAAATAGATATGAATTCGGGTTTGGATATATTTAAAATACCCGTTTTATATCGAATAGGATATGAATTTAGTACACCTGAATTCATATCCGATCCGAACCCACTTTTAATAACTGATTGTGCATGTTAGTTCTATGATTTTGACATGAACTCAACTCATTATCCATCTGGTTAGATTCGTGAGTTTGAACTCCCGCCGTGATGATCCTCCCTCTGCCGCCACTTTCTTCCTACTACTGCCACTCCTGCCGAGGGGCTGAGCCGCAGCCCTCAGATCCACCGTAGACCGAGCATAAACATAGGATAGAAAGGGAACCAGAACTCCGACGAGCAACGGCACTCATCGTCGCCGAGACTTAGATGCAGCCCATCGAGGGGATCCGCCGGATGTGATGGGTGCACCAGGCGATCGGGCTCCTTGAGGAGATGTCGTCGACGGGGATCCAGCCCAGCGAGATGATCACCTGCAACCCCCCCCTCACAGAGGCTGAGAAGTTCAAGGAGGCCCTCGACCTATCCTGTTCATGTTCAGAGAGAACGGCACCGGCAGGAGATGGGGCGTATCCTTGGGTTTGCTATGGAGGTCAGTGTAAAGAGAGAGAGAGAGAGGGGGGGTGGGCCAATTGTCTAACTAGGATTATTTTAGATTTTCAATAATCTTGGATTAATTTAACTTGATTAGATTTGACTCTGGTTATCTAATCAAACGGTATAAACTAAGAAGGATAACGACGAAGATTTGAAATATTTTAAAAATAATATTTATATTTGAGAGATTAAAATAAAAATATATTTATTTATAAGGACTAAAAATAAAAATCTCAATTTTTATTCCGTACGTAAAACAACTAGGTGAGAGTCACACTTCCTAAACACCTCTTTATCGTGCAATCTTAATTTGATCTACATATTTGTACCATCTAATTTTTAATTAGATGATTAAACGATTTCAACAAAGAAAGGGATTAGACATCCCTTGGGCTCATTTAGGATGCCTCATTTTTTAAAATATTTTTTCAGCCATCGAATATTCTTCGATATGACGGCCGGTACAATGAGACGTGTAAATCGGATTGAAACACCGATTTATATATATTTATATATATATTAAAAAATGACTAAGGAAAAATTAAAAGGGTGCCCAACGGCACCGCAATTCCTCCAAATTAATTAACCTGCGAGCATGAACGCGGACGAAGAGGAGAGAACGCGGTGACAAAGGATATCTCTATACCGTCGTCAGTCGTCAGGTGATCACCATCTAAGGGCGGCGCCCAACGCGACGGAAACTGCCAGCGCGGCCACCCTCCCCCAGGATGGCCCCTCCGGTGATCTTCTCCCAGCATTCGCGCTGGGAGACAATTTACGCGGCTGGTCTGCCTTCGCCTTCGCCTTCGCCGTCGCCGTCGCGTTGATCCTGTTGAAGAACTGCATGTCTGGAGAGTCGGGCGACAGAGACAATAACCCTGCATGCACACACACACATGCATGGCGCGCCAAATTGGCGTCAGATGCTCAAAACGGAAGGCGGGAGATCTGTAACGAGTTAGTATATATGCACCCACAATCAATGGAGAAGGGCGAGGCAGGAGCATGCAGCGGCTATGGCAGGACGGGAGAGAGGGAGGAGAAACATAAAGGAGAACAGATATATCTGCATGGCGTGGCTTGATTAGAGAATATTCAAACTAACTAGTAGATCATCTTGGCTATTGATTAGCTGATCGATGCAGGAGAGGGGAAGTGGTGTTCGGGTGGGTCGGTGTTGATGGGCCTTCGTTCTTCTGTGCATTCGCGTGCCGTCCGGTTGGTTGGAGAGAGATGGGTCGATCGAGTATACATACTTGGGCAGCTGGTGACGGCGATACCGTCGATTTTGCAGATGGTGGGCACTTTGAGGACGAGGCTGGGGTCCATGGGCAGTTGGAAGCTGGTGTCCGCGCTCGACCGCAGCGCCATGCAGAGGCAAATGGGATGCCGCCGGTGCACCGTGAGGGTAGCCTTGCAGCACCCCGGCGAGGGGCTCTCCACCTGCCCCGAGGCGTAGGGGATGCACTCCTCGATCATCTCCCACGAGTTGCCGCAGTCGCTGTCGTCGCCGCCGTCGCTGCCCCCGCTCCCCCCGCCCACGTCCCACGACGACGCCGACGCCACCGCTGCCATGATCACCCACACCGCCACCACCCATGACGACCAAAACGCCGCCGCCGCCGTCCTTCTCTTCCCCGACTCTCTCGCCATTATTTCCCCGACGCCACCGTTTGTGCCCATCCGTCTTCACCTTCCTCCCATGCGCAGCCCTCGATCTCCGGCCGCTTTCGAGGAGGGCGAACAACATGTATGTACGAACTCGCACAACCGTAAACATCACGGGCGCCATTCTTATTCATGGCGTCCCTATTATTGCATTTGCTAATTTCTGGGAAGGCCTCCTATCCATCCTTCCTGAAAGAAAATCCATGTCCTGCGGGCGGGAGTTCATGTGGTCATATGATTTGTGTGCCCTTCATGCAATGATGCCGGGAGATTTCTTGTGGTTCGGTCCGGCCAATTATCTTTTGTGGCAGCGGTCTCTTGTTTTGACCGACATCACGTAATAAAATATTTTATTTGCACAAAAAATTTTATCGATTTATTTTTGAAGCCAAATAAAATATTTTATTACTGTAACAAAATATTTTACTCATATGTAAATTATGTCAGTTCTATAAAATATTTTAATCACGTATTTTCTCGTTGAATGTGTTCCATCTTGAATGAGCAGGTCGTACCATTACATAGAAATGATCTTTTCATTTTTTTATCAATATAAGAATAAAAGTTATATTTTGACATGAGTTTATGTAAGGAATTCCGTGCACAAAGCATCGTTGCTCAAATGAAATTACCGTCTACTTTTTGAGTGGCATGCAATATATATATTTGTGGGTGATACTATTTCAATTCGTTTATTCCCTTTAGCCGCTGATCCAGATATTTCAATTAATCATCATCGTTGATTGAGTGTCTCTCCGTGGAGTCACGGGGTAGAGTCTACTATGACAAGTACAGGTGGATGCAGACTTGTAAACTGATCGGATACAGACTGAATAATGGGATATTTAAATTTGTATCTGATTAATAATTGAATTATTCAATATTCGATTAAATTATTCATCGAATATTTTATTCGAATAATTATTCGATCGATACGAATTCGAATTCGGTTCAAATTTTAAACGGATAATTACGCGACCTACTTGGAGTTGAGTCGTGCGAGCCGTGCGGGAGTGCCGTGAGTTATTTTTTAAAAAATAGATTTTTTGAGAGAGATTATCAACCGATTAGAATTCATCTTAAAAAATAGGAGATCACTTATCAAAATGATGTGAGTGGAGTTCTTATTTCTATATTATATTGCGAGACAAAAAAGTAAAAAATACTAACCAAATAACATATTAAAATATATTTGAGTTAATTATATAGAGAATACGTGGATTATTAGATATTCATGTAAAGGTTCAGATTCGGTCGGATAATATTTAACACGGATATCTCAATATCCGAATTCGTATTCGATTAATAATCAAATTATTCGATATCCAATTAAATTATCCGTCAGATATTTTATTCGGATAATTATCTGATCAAATGAATACGAATTCGAATTCGGTTCAAATTTTAAACGAATAATTATCAAGACTAGGTGGATGGTTGAGATCTAATTAAGAAAATATCTCAAAGGGAAATACAAGTAGCATTTTGTTATTTTATCTGCTTGAAATACTCCTTCTCGGGTACGTACTCTTAATTACATATTTATTAAAAAAAATTCGTCAGTTCTAATTTCTGCCATCATAGTTTAGGGTGGAGACGACTGTAATGGACATATGATTGGCCGTGATGTAGCAATATTTTTTCTCTTACGGAGACAGAGAAATATATAAATGGTATGATACTCTGTGAAAGATGGAAAGAAATTTAACTGTTCATGTATAGATAAAGATGATATCCCCAATGCTTTCGATGCATGCCCTCCCTGCATACATGCATGGGACGCGCTAATTTCACACCTATAGTCATCTGAAAGGACAGCCCAAGCAACGGAGACGAGCAGCCCCACACGCCACAAGCTCATAGGGTATACACAAACCTCCCTTCCCCGTTGCTGCTCCTTGGAGCGGCCGTCGCTGTAGTTGGTGAAGAAGAAGCAGAAGCCGGGGAGGACGGATTCGCCGTCGTCGAGGTCTGCCCTGCGCCTGCGTGATCAGTAAAGATCTTCCCGTCTGGCGAGCTGCCCGGCGGAAGCTTCAGGATGGCTACAGCAGTTTATAATGTCAGACGTTAATCAGTTCAAACACCATTGACCCACGAAGCCTTCTTCACCAATCTCGTCGTTGCGCTGTAAGAATTCTTGGAAAGGTACGTAGGTCGACGTAGAGAATCCAAAGATTTCTCTCGTGCGTTAATTAGAGTGTTTTGTGTACATACTTGGGCAGTCGGAGAAACACTGGCCGGCATCGATGTTGCACGCGGCGGGAATCTGGAGGGCCAGGGTGGTGTTGATGGGTAGCCCCATGTGCATGGCCGGGTCGGCTCTCTCCTTGATGAGCAGGCACCGGCACTCGGGCCTCTTGCTCCCGACCCTCTGCATGCGTGTCCTGGCAGGACTCGGCCGGGCGTGGGCCGCTGAGCACTCCCGCTCACGAACGGGATGCACGAAGCCAGGCTCTCCAGCTGGTCCGAGCACGCCGTCTCGTCTTTCTCCACCGTCCCACCGGCGGCGCCCGACGCCAACGCCGCCATCCACACGGGCACCAAGAGCAGCAATGGAACCAACAGCTTACTTAGTTAAGAAACCCGGCGCGCTGCCATCCTCTCCCCTTCCTCTCTGCTCGACATGGACGCAACTGTGCTGTGTGCCATGCTTCCACTTGGTATGCATGCTACAACCTTCTTCTTCCACCAATATTTATGGAAGGGCACTTAGCCATTTACTGTCAACTTCCATCTAATGCGTGCTCGCCCCACCATTCTTTCTCTCTTACGCTGACCGTGTATAGATTTGGATCTCGTCTCTGCAGAAGTATGGAGGATAAGGGTCGAGTCTTCGGAAGGAGGGAGGCCACCGGAGCAAAGTGACAAGATGATTAGACCTTGCGTTTGGTAGCATAACCAGGCGGATGTGAATTTGAGAGCCCTTCCAATTCCCAACCGATCGTGTGATCCAATCTTCCTGGCCATGTTGGGACAAGGGCATCAAGAAACTAATGGAAGCAATAATTGTTTCTGGTCATCAGTCCCAAGAATGCCCATAGAGAGAAGAGAAGGTTATACCCAACATGGAGCGATGCAAAGGGGAGGGGGTTCACTCCACCATTGGCGGTAGACTACGTGGGATCAGTCTATGACGAGAGACGCACCGAGCTCTGAAGCAGGGAATCTCATGTTGAAGTCCATGCTTTGAGTTGGGACTTGGGACTGCTAAACCTGCCCGACGGAAATTTATGCACAGAGAAGAGACAAGCAGGAACCCATGGATCAAATTTACTGGCCCCATGCATGGTGTGTTTGAGGTTTAAATTATGGTCATTCCATATGAACCACTGTTAAACAGTTATTTATAAAAATATCATGTTTGGAAATATATCATTAAAAATGTCATAACTTTTTGTCAAAATTATGTAAAAATATAATCATCGTAACCTTCCATTATCAGTCGTGAAACTAACACCGACTAACTTTCACTCGACTTAAGAAAATGTCATAATACCTCTGGGTCAGAAAAAAGACTCATCTCTCTCCCCGCTTCATCTTTTGATCTCCCCCCCCTAACTCAAACCCTAATCTAGAGAAGAAGAAGGCATACCAGAGGGGAGGTCGCCGATGCGAGCACTGTCACCACCGCCTCGATGCTCCTGTTCTCCTACTTTGTCATCGCCTCGACGTTGCTTATAGGAGGAGGATCACCTACAGGAAAGGAGAGGAAGGTGGCGAGTTGGGGAAGGGGAAAGATGGACGATGGAGATGTGATGAGTGTCCAAGGGGGAGGGGGGCTAGCGTTCCGAGCGACGTGGAGGAAGGTGAGAAGAATAAGAAGGAAGGTGAGGATCGGGATGGAGTCACGGTGAAAGGGGTAGCAGGGGGAGGGGTATGATGGTGTTGTTTTGTAGGGGTGGTGGTGATGCAGTAGAAGGTCATGTTTGGGAAGCTGGTGACGTCACTCACATGGGGGGTCGACGGAGGAGGTTCAGGGGAGGGGGTTGTAGGGTCCGACAGAAGGTTCAAGACATGGGAGGGGGTTATAGGGTCTGGTGGAGTGGGGTAATTGGTTGTAGATGGGGGAAGAGAAAACGAGAGGAGGAGGGAGGAACATGACGTTTCAAGGGAGGGAGCGAGCGGTGGTTGCAAGGTCGGGGTGGTCATTGCAAGGTCCGGCGGAGGGGGTTGCATGGTCTGATATTTGAGGGTGGTTGCAGGGTCCGACGGAGGGGGTTACAAGTTTACCATCGTCTCTCTCTCTCTCTCTCTCCACACCCATGTGCTACTTACCCTCCACCATCTGGGTTGTCGTTGCCCGAGGCAGACGTCACCTCCGACACCTCCCTCTCTCTCTTTCTCCATTCTCTCTCAGTTCTCTCTCATCTTTCTTTTGGTAAGAGTGAAACTTTTTTAATTTGAGAAGAATATTTTAATAAATTAATTATAAAATAAAAAATATTCAAATTTTTATAGCATATTTATCTTTCCCTCAGCAAAAGTTGATATTTTTATACTATTTTACAAAATTAATGACATCTTCGTTAATATATTGGTATACATGATATTTTTATAAATAGATTAACCGTAGTTTATATGTAAAGAATCTTTAATTATGAAATAATGTGAATGTTTTTGACTTTTTCGGCTTTGGCTCTTGCGTAGTTATAAGGGCATGCACACTAGGATTGACAAGCATTGTGACAAATTAATTAAGAGGAATTCTCTGTTACGCTTTGAATTTGGTAAGAGTAATGTTTTATGCACCGAATCCAATGTATAAAATATCGTAACATACTCTCTTATTGGTCGAAAAAAGAGGTGAAGTGACCATTTTCACGATAAAAAAAAGATGTTTCGTGTCGAATCCATGTGACCTGATTTTTTACTCGAGAGAAAATACATAAGTGAAATATTTTATAAGACTGAAATATTTTACTATACGAATGAAACATATGATATATAATTGAAACATTGTTAAGATTTCCTTCTTATAACAATGTGCTTCATTTTCATAGTAGTTTATCGTTATAGCAAATGTTTCGTTACTGTAACAAATTATTTAATTCTTACAAAATATTTTAGTAGTTCATTTCTATACTCAAATAAAGTATTTCGTTTCTATACTAAAATATTTTATTTTTTAATAAAATATTTTGATCCTACAAAATATTATATTCCTGTCGAGTGCGTTTCGTATTTAATACGTGAAAAAATAAACCGTGTGGATACGACGCTAGACGTCTTTTTACAAGGGAAAAATGTCATTTTACTTTTTTTTGGCCAATGAAAAAATAAATTATAATTTCAGATGAGTTTGTATACCAAATTTTGTACATACAATATTAATTGTTCCATAATGTTTCCCTAGTTTAGTACTTGAATCTAACATGAAGCAATTGTCAAACTAAGCGGTCAATTCTCACTGGATGGCATTTACTCCACAAGATCTCGAGGACATACTTCAATAGTTTCTTTACCCAGATAGGAAGCTCTACATGCTTCTTCACTATTTATTATTTATACGTGCTTGGTTCTTTATACATCACCATATTCATTTCTACAGCAAAGTGGGGAGCATATTAGATGTAAATTTACCGTGCATGGTTTCACCTCGAATGACATCGAAATTATTACGGGCACCTCACTCATATTAATAACTTACCCCATGAATCTCAACCTCCAGTTTGGTAGTCGGCTGCCGGGATATATATCATGATTTATCAACTCAATTTGATTTGAATAACTCGGATGTGTCGTACTATATTTAAAAAAATTCGATACGGTACATATCACTCTTAAGATCGATCGAGTCGGGTCGAATTACAGTGAGAGAGAGGAGAAGAGAGAGAAGGAAAAGAAAATAGAGGAGATAATACACGTCGAGTCAGATAAATCCATTGTGACTTGATGTACTATATCAAAAAAGATCCGATCTGATACGGATCAATGACTTGACGAATCTTATATATATATATATATATATATATATATATATATATATATATATATCCATTCAAACATGAAACGAAAGGGCATATGTTTACTCTTTCTTGTCGGTGATCACCCACAGCTCCAAATAAGGAACCGCGGTACAATTTAAATAAATAGTATCATGCTAATTAATGTCCAAAGTATCTCGAGTTTAAAATGCTAAACAAACTCAAAAGATTTAACTGAGTTTGGTTTGATCTGTCTTGATTAGGAGTGCCAATGGTCCTTAAGATCCGAAATCAGATCCGAATCCGAAAATAGTTTCGGATTCGGAGCTGCTTATTTGATTGGCAGTTCGTGTATCCGGGGCGATAACTCTTTTGAGGATCGGTCGCGCCATAAAAGCCTCTCCTTCCGGAGCGAGCAACCCCACGCCATCATCGATCCTCCCTCTAGGGTTTGCTCGGGTTTGCTCCCGTCTCCGGCTGCGATCTCACAACGGCGGTGCCTCCCTCTAGGGTTTGCTCCCGTCTCCGGCTGCGTTTGCTCCCGTCTCCGGCTGCGATCTCACAACGGCGGTCGGCCACCTGAGGCGGCGACATCACCTGTGGCGGCGACAGCACCTCGCTCTCCTTCGGCTGCTCACGACGGCGACGACATCTGCTCACGAGTTCACGACAGCACCTCGATCTTCTCCTAATCTCCTTCTTAATCTCTATAAATAGCAAGGCGGCACCTACTACAAGTAAAGCTGTGGTCTTTGGTTCGTCTTGCCTCGGTTCTCTGGTGCGGTGTTTGCTCCTGCGTTCTCGCCTCTGTTTCAGGTGCTTCTTCCTCTCTCTCTCTCTCTCTCATGCTAGGCTATTCTTTTGGCTTTCGGCTTGGTTTATCATCGCTCCTGAAAGCAGGCAGAACGAGGGTAAGTTAAGGGCGACAGGTCGCTGTGTGTTTATCAAAACCCGGGGGGCTCGGTTTGGAGGCTGCCGCACTGCGCGGATGCTGGAAGTGTGAACCAGGGAGAGGGAGGCAGGAGGTGATCCCGATCGCTTCTACTTCTTCTGCGCCCGCCACCTTGCTTCCTTAATCAATTCCCGGTGTGGGGTCTTTTTAAATTGGTGTCCGTGGCCTCAGAATTTCCGGGTGGAGTTGCAGAGGAAAGGGAGAGCAGCGATCTGGTGAGTGCTCTTGTTTTTGTTTTGTTTTTTTTGGTTTCTCTCTCTCGTTCTGTGCTTGTTGTCCCACGTGGATGAGCTCGAATTATGTCCGTTTCGGGCTCTGTGATCTTTGAAATTCTCGATCCGATGTTGTTTTTGTGTTGGAGCTTGGAATGGAGTTGGTTCGCGAGATCGTTGCTGCGAATTTACCTGCCGTCACCTGAATTGGAGTTGTTTTGTTAGTCGTTGATCAACCGTTGGAGTGATTAGGGGTAGTTTACGTCAGTAGTTAGATGTTAGATGTTTGTTATTTTCGGTTAGAAATCTGTTAGAGACTGGCCAGAATGATGTGGCGCAGCTCTAGTTCTGATTTGTGTTTGTAATACCCTATGGAGTAGTATAAATAGAAGAGGAAAAGGATGGCCAGGGGGCTATCGAATTAACCCAAAACATGGTTCTCATGCTCTCCTGTCTCTTGTACTTTGTTCCTTCTTAGTTCTTAGTGTTCTAGTGATAGCTCGGCTAGTTCTTCCTGTTCTTAGCTAGATTTCCTTTAGTTCTACTCAATCTAGAGCTTGAGGTGACTTCCTCTAGAGTTTCTCCCTTACTCGGATCTCGTCCTCTCTCCTTATTCAGTTCACCTAAGCAGCAAGAATAGTACTCTGTTTTGCCTGCAACCTGTTCGACGGCGGCGATGGAGCACGGAGGGGTCAATACAGCAGCTTGGTCCGTCACAAATGGTGTCTGAGCCCACTCCGAGCACCGCCCTGTCAGCATCTTCAATGACATCTGCAGATCTCAAAGCCATCCATCATATGCTACGGGAGTTCTTGGATGAGATGAAGCACAATTTTGCAGGGATCGGCCGTTAGCTCTCAGGTTTCCATATTCCATGCTCTACTAAGAACAATTCTTGTTCTTTTCTTTCTTTTGGTTCATCCAACATTCACAGATCCATGACAGAAGAGACCAAGAGAGACACCAGTTCATCTGAGTTTCCTTATTACGATGGTTCCTCCGATCCCACACTTTGGATTTACAAAGTAAATCAATTCTTTATCTGCAATGAAAATTTTGAATTCAAAAAAGTTGCCATGGTTTCTTATTATTTGTATGGTGATGCTCTCCGATGGTATTGGAACTATATTGATCTTAAACCTCACATCACCTGGCCCGAATTCTTGAATGCTCTTCAAATCTGATTTGGCACTGTTTCACATCTTGATTCACATAGTGCCATTGATGTTCTTGTTGATGCTTCTGTCTTGACCCTCTAGTTGATGTCCAATTGACCCCTAAATCTGCCAGCAAACCCAATTTTTCTGCTCTGAATCCGCAGCTTCAGCAGAGTGTAGATCGCACCTCATCTTCTTCTTCGTTTTCTGCTTGCCACATGCATCAAGATGTGTGTGAGGATAATGCTTCCCTTGGGAATCCTAAGCTCAGTCATGTGGTGCAATCAGAGAGGATGTTATCTAAATCAAGAAAGGAATATGTTATATTACCGGTTGATTGCTGACGAAGAATCAGTCTCCATCTGCACTATAGGGCCTGGCCCTGTAGAATTACAATCAGAGAATACATCAGTTGGGCCAAGTAACATTTGCTCTGTTTTTTTTTTCATGTGGTATAGAAAATAAATCAGATGTAAATGTGAACAGAACTGATGGCAATAACAAAGTTGAATACCAGATTGTTAAAGAAAGTGAATCTGGTTCATCAATAGTAAACATTCAAGGTACTGAAGGTTCTGATTCAGGAGAATTGATAACAACTGTGAGAGTTCAACCTCCGAGTGATCTGATAAGAATTGTTCAATGGCCAGTTATATCATTAAACTATGTGGAAGAGAAAACAGAATTCAGTCTGGGAAAATCTGTCAATATATCTTCAGCTGGTGTCTGCAAAGCCACTGCATTGTTGGGTTTGGACAAAAGTCATGTTCCTGCTTTTCAGGGTGTCGAACACATGCTGGATCAGGTTGGTAATGACATAAACGATGGAAGGAAGAATTCCTCTTCTTTGGCAAAGTTGTCTATGAACTCTGGTATAGCGGGGATGTCTTTTGTTGATCCTGGAGATGTTAGACCAGTTCATAGAAATTCATCTTATAGCCCAAAAGATAAGATAGAAAAAGTTGAAACTCAGAAGCTGGGTGCTTCTAACATGAACACATCTGCTTCAAATATGGTTTATGAGCCTAGTTTTTCTGTCAGCCAGTATACTTCCCACGATGAGTGGCCTGTAGTTGATCAAGCAACTGCAGGATGTGGTGCCTCCCTTTCAGAAAAAAGTGTTGCTTCTGTTGTTTATGCTGACCCATTTACATCATTAAGTTCCCATGTTAATGGAGTTAGCTTGCATCATAGTTTGCCGATCGATGAGATATATGTCAGGCAGGGAAGTGTAGATGGTGATATCCATCTAGCAACACCTATTTTTCCTGAGTTCCGTGAAGAGTATCTTAAACCTGGGAAGTCCTCAAATCCGTCAATGGTTAAAAGAGCAAGCCACTATTGCCCGCTCTAGTATATGTTTGTTATTTGTTTTTGTTCGAGCTAAAAGTCATCATGACTGAAAATGCACACTTGACAAGTTGACAAAAGTGGCTATCAAGCGACATCTGAAGGAGTATGATGTTGAATATCAAGCAGCACAGAGTAGAACATTTCGACAAGCTAAAGTTGAATATCTAATGAGTTCTGAAATTGTTTTCCGATGTCGCCCACCACCTGAGCCGCCTCCTGCTGCTGAATGATTGGAAGCCTTGAAGGGTTACAATTGTGTTCTTTCATTTGGTTCGACCTTGAGGACAAGGTCCATTAAAGGGGGGGGGAGTATTGTTAGGTATTAAGGTAGATTAAATCGTTGATCAACTGTTGGAGTGATTAGGGTTAGTTTACGTCAGTAGTTAGCTGTTAGATGTTTGTTATTTTCGGTTAGAAATCTGTTAGAGACTGGCCAGAATGATGTGGCGCAGCTCTAGTTCTGATTTGTATTTGTAATACCCTATGGAGTAGTATAAATAGAAGAGGAAAAGGATGACCAGGGGGCTATCGAATTAACCCAAACCATGGTTCTCATGCTCTCCTGTCTCTTCTACTTTGTTCCTTCTTAGTTCTTAGTGTTCTAGTGATAGCTCGGCTAGTTCTTCCTGTTCTTCCAGTTCTTAGCTAGATTTTCTTTAGTTCTACTCAATCTAGAGCTTGAGGCGACTTCCTCTAGAGTTTCTCCCCTACTCAGATCTCGCCCTCTCTCCTTATTCAGTTCACCAAAGCAGCAAGAATAGTACTCTGTTTTGCCTGCAACCTGTTCGACGGCGGACATGGAGCACGGAGGGGCCAATACAGCAGCTTGGTCCGTCACATGTTTTGCTTATTTCTATTGTGCCATTGTTCGTTTATCCGAATATGGTGCTCCAATGGCAGTCCCGGCCTTGTCTCTTAAGAAAAAAATTGAGTTTGAAATTCATCTTTGCATTATAAGCTGTGGTACTTTCCCCGAGTAATATTCTTTACTCGAAGAGTCTGCTTTGCTTTGCGTTTTTTTTAACATGCTGAAATCTTCTCAGACTCGACTCTCTTTCTATTGCGGGAAGGCATCTGAAATCATGGGTCTTAGACATTTCTGGTGCTTCTATATGGTATCCACAACCTTATCATTCTTTTCCAGGCAAGCTGTTTTCGATCTGTGCTATCAGTGCCTGAATTTTAACCATAATCTACAATTTTCCCTCTTAAAAACTTAGATTTGGCCTTACCCTGTTTGTTTTCAGTTCTCAGAAACATTTCTTGATGCTATCGTGAGTTGTCTATGCCTTTCTGGTTAGTTGCAGCAGTTTTCTCATTTTTGCTTCGTTTTCTGTTTTCTTTATAGATTTGTACTCTTTAGTTACAAAGAGAAAAGTTGGATTTTGGAAGTCAGAACCTAGGCCAGGGCATCATGGTTGGTTTATTAACAAGAACACGATGTTATCCTACCAGTTTTCTTTCTTTGAAAGTAACAGTATTATATAAATGCTTTCACAAGGATTTTTTAGACCTCCATGAGTGCCTGACTTTGTGTTATTTGAAAGTTAAACTCTACCTTTTTGGAATTGACATCCAACTGTTCATGGATTAGAATCGATTGTTGCCCTGGTGGTTGTAGGTTATCCCAAAGCTTCATTTAGATGCTGGAGACTCAAAAGAATTTTGGTTGGTGTTCATGTGCCATAACAAATTTGAAATGTTTAACTCTTTTCTCCCAGTAATGTCTATTTACATTTTGGTCCCCACACTATGGGAAACGGCTTATGATATTACTCCATTTTTACATGCAAGGTCAGATTTGTATATTTGTGTGTGTATCAAGTTTAGTGCATTTCAGATTTGATTTCTGAAATTCAGTAGTTTGTTTTGTGCGACTGGTATATCAAAAGATGTGCGGCAACACACTTTGCGTGAGGAGTCCTTGGACTTGAACCTCCGCCAAGTACCAGCTTATGTGAATGAGCCTTGACTCTTAACAACTTTATCCTTATTTCTGCCAAGTGTTTAAGTTCTGGTTGAACCTATTTGTTATTAATTATTTCTGATTTTTTTTTGCTATTGTGAAGGGTGTAGATTATAGTGTCATTTTGATTTGAAATCATGACAAGTGGTTCAGAGAATATAGAAGTTGACGTAGATAATACAGAAGCAAGTGTTACTCAATCGTCTAATGAACCTCCCCATAGAGGAAGAAAGCTGAGGTCAAAAGTTTGGTTAGACTTTGAGAGAGTTGTAAATGAAGATGGAAATGTTGTGGCCATTTGTCGATATTGTCAAAAACAATTAGTTGGCAAAAGTTCAAGTGGAACAAAACATTTAAGTAATCACATTATGCGTTGTTCTGATGTCCAAAGTTTGAAACGAATAACAGGGGATGTATTTGGTACTGGAACTGAAACTGAAAAGTCTTCCTTTGTGTTTGATAATGAGAGAAGTAGAGAGAATCTTGCAAAGATGTTTATTGTCCCTCAGTATCCATTTGCAATGATTGAGCATGCATTCTTTAAATTTTTTTTAAAGAATATACAACTTGAATTACAGTTCTTGTCTCGTAACACAATTAAGTCAGATTGTATGAACCTTTATGTCAAAGAGAAAGAGATGGTTTATTCCTCACTTGAGAGTCTCAATTGTTGAGTAAGCTTAGCTTCAGACATGTGGACTTCTATTGGCAACGATGGCTACTTGTGCCTAACGTGCCATTATATAGATGATTGAAATTTGAGGAAGAAAATTCTCAACTTTGAGTATGTTGAGGCTCCTCATGGTCATAGACATATAGCTAAGGTGTTACTTGACAAGTTGTTAGAGTGGAATATTCATAAGAAATTATTCTCAATTGTGTTAGATGATGCAAGTGCTAACAACAAAGCAGTAATGATGTTACTAAATGATCCAATTTTTTCATAGTTTTTGCCTCTCGATGGATCTTAGTTTCATCTAAGATGCAGTGCATACATCTTAAATTTGATTGTGTAAGATGGTTTGAAAGAGCTTGATGAGGTTATTTTCAAAGTACGCAAATGTGTAAAATATGTGAAATCCTCTCAACAAAGGAAGGAGAACTTCATGAAAGCTGCAAGAAGTGAAAGAGGTCCTTAGAAGTCTCTCATTTTAGATATGTCTACGAGATGGAATTCTACGTATCTAATGTTAGAGAGGGCAATTGAATTTGAAAATGTCTTCTCATGCTTGCAGTTATATGATCCAGGCTATCCTTATGCACCATCCGCCAATGAATGGAAAATTTTTAAGTTAGTTCTTGAATATTTAAGTGTCTTTTATGAAGTGACTAAGAGACTCTCAGGGGCCGTTTCTTGATATTCCCGCTCTAACCCCATTCTACATTTGGTTTGGTTAAAACGGGCGAGGATAAGCTGGGTTAAGAGAAACAGGGTTAACCCCGATTTTGGGGTTGGAAACAGGGATAAGTCATTCCAACCTTTTGTTGGAATGACGTATCCCCATTTTTCTAACCTCATTTCATCCCTTGTGTACCAAACGTACATGAGAATAAGACCAGACATAAATTATCCTAGAATAACTTACACCTCCTCAACTTTTATCCCGATACCAAACATCACCTCAGGGACTAAGTTTCCAACTTTCAATCTTTTCTTTGGAGATATCTGCATAATTCACGTTTCTTTGAAGCAGTGGTGTGTTTATGATGACTCATTCATTTCATTGATGGTTTCACGAATGCTTTTAAAATTTGAGAAGTATTGGAAAAAATAAATACTCTTCTTGCAATTGCAACTGTTTTGGATCCACGTTTTAAAATGATCATGGTAAAATATTTTTTTGAAAAAATTTATGGTGATGAAACTGATAGGCAGATAGCAGAGGTGAAAATGGGGCTAAAAAATGTTTATGATACATATGCCACTAGAAGACAAAGCCAGTCATTTAGGAGTAAAACTGTTACTATGTGTGCATCTTCTATAACAAGTGTGCCGAAGAGGAAAATTGTCTCATCTTCAAGAAGTGCATTGACATCCATATACATGGAGTTTGACCAGTATTTTCACCAGTCTTCATTAATTTCATCAGAAAAATCTGATTTGGACGCTTACCTAGATGAACCAGCAAAACTAGACGACAATTTAGACATTTTGAAGTGGTGGAAAAGTGACTCTTTAAAATATCCAGTGCTTTGTGGCTCCTGATGTGTTGGCTATTCCGATGTCCACTGTAGCATTAGAATCAGCTTTCAGTACTGAGAGTAGAGTGTTGAACAAATATAGAAGCTCATTAGATCATACTAATGTGCAAGCTCTGATATGTACAGAGAATTGGCTTTGAGAAGATGTTTCTTTAGTTGACACTTCAGAAGAAGATGCACTTTGTTCCCTCTTTGCAAGTACCAAGGTTGATGATGAGAGTAAAAATGATATTTTAGAAGTTTCTTTCGATGGAGCATTTGCATTTTCTTTAAATTCTGATTAGGTATGATATTCCCTACAAGAAAAAAAATGAAAATGGTTACGAACTGCCAAGTTTCATTGAAACTAAATTTTCAGATAGAGAAGAGGGTTCCATTGCCACCAGTGGCAAAATAAGAACGATGCCACCTGCTTCAAAATTGCATGGTTTAATCCTCTTTTTTCAATCTATATTATTAAATCTTCTCCGATATCATAAAATTAACTACAGATAAAAAATCATCCAACTCCATTATCAAAAACTTGCATATCACATGATAACTTGAATTGCGCTATCTAAGTTGTTCATGTTATATATGATGCATGATAAATAAATGTCAGAACTATATGATTTTTAATAATCTATAAGTAATTTTACTAATAGTAAAGAAGACTTAATGGACCAGATTGATGATCGGAGAATGAATCATGCAATTTTAAAGTACGTGGCGTCGTTGATATTTTACCACCGGTGGCAACGGAAACTGAGGAGGGGGCACATTACATGAAGCCTCTTTCATTAACAAAACGAACATTAGAAGTAACCTAGACAAATCTACAGCACGAACCCACAAAAAAATGAAAGGACTTAAAGTGGGGAGGGGATTATCTATCATAGTTTTCAACCTTGAGTTTAATGTAAGGGCAGGCAGAGCATACCATCAACTCAACTTGCTTATGCAATAAGCCGCTATCACCTTGCATATGCAATATGCCATAAACATGACATGGTTAATACAAAGAAGTCAACACAGTCTAGGCAACTTGTGCTAAATAGAAGTCAACCTGGACTGGTTAAACCACACTTGCTTTCGGTGCTTACATAGTACTCCACCTTTCACCTCAGATGAATGTTTCAAAGCAAGTGCCCATATAGTTGTTTCTAGGGCTCCAAAAGTTCTTCATTTCAATTGCAAATGAAACTGATAACCTAATCCACTTGCAAATCAAATAATTGGATCTTGATGCCATGGAAAAAATATTACTTATGTTCTTGAAGACAAAAAATATACTTGGTCTATCGTGTCAGAGTTGGAAGAGGAGAACATATACATCATGTAATAACATAATTATATGGTGTAAGCTAAAACAACACCATCATTCGCCTCCCCACAACGAGGAGTATATATGTCACATTCTCATGTAATCTAAAACACAACCATTCTCCTTTCCACACGGTCACTCATTTTTTATCTTTGTCCAACTATTTTTTAGTTGAATTCCAAGACTGAATGAATTAATAGAAAGTGTATATCCAAAAAGGTCAAATTCTTTTGGCTGCGATAAATAGATAAAATTCTACAAATACAGTAAATAACTACAAGCAATGCTACACAAAACTTAATTTATCAGTTCTTGAAGGCATTTCCCAAATAACGACTATTACTGTCTGGTAGAGTGCAATTTGAACCATTTTTTTTCTTCTGGATAAACATTCCTAGCATATTTAGCACCACTTACATGCACGTTGAAATTTAGTATATTTAATCTCAGGATCAAACATGAAAGCAAAGAGTAGGAAAAAGTCAGAAAGATTTGTCATACATCATCAAGCCTTATCAAATGTTTTGGGATCAGCTAGATGAATCATGTCCTGCCATTCTTTTCTGTCAAGCATTGTGTTCACATTTAACAAATAAAAGACACGTCTTTTCTTACCAGCTAGAATCATCTCAAGTTTTCTTCAAGTTCTTTCACCATCTTCTACTTGAATTTTGATCGCATCTTCCAACTGACAACAACTTTGGACAGTAATAGGCATGTCCAAACGATCTAAGCGATTTTTCATTCAACTTAATGTCAACCGAAAGCTACTCCTAAATCTTCATGCATACCATCATTGCAAATCATATTCTTAGCCTTACCACACATCCATCTCAACATCCTCATCTATGATACACACATTCTTCGTACATTTGTTTTCCTTACACCTATCATTGAATAATGTAACATTGTCAGTCCAAAAAAAACCGCAAAGAGCAAGAAACATTTATCGCTTGAGCAAATGAACGATATGTCAGGAACTTAGAAGTGAATCACGTGAAACAAGTTGAAACTCTTAAAGAAAAAATAATATGAAAAAGAAACATTTTCCATGATCACCTTAAAAACACACAAAAAAAAAGAACCCGGTACAAACTGGCTAACAAAATTACGAAATTACAATATTCGTGAAGGAAGATAAAGCTGAAATTTACAAAATGTAAATGCCAAGAACAACTTAGAGAGTTACGCAAGTACAACCTGAAAACTAAAACTCAGCTGAGGAACAACACAAGAATATACGAACATGCACAAGTTTACGGGGAAGGTAACCAAAATATACGGCTTTGAGAAGGGCCAAAACATAAAATTGCTCATCACTAAAAAAACCCGAACTGATAGAAACAGACAACAATACTCGTATCTAGGGAATTTCCTCTGCTCCAGAAAGGGGCTCAGCAGAAAAAGGAGCTGGGAAATAAAAGGGAAAAGGAACTGAGTTGATTTATGTAAGGAATTCCCAGGGCTGCTCTAGATACAGAGACAATTATGTGCAAACAAATCAATGAAAAACCTAATATCCTATCAACAGAACCCCCCCCAACGCCTCTCCCCGATCCCAAGCAAATCCCAATGAAGAATGAATTATATGCAGAAAGATGAAAACAAGAGAATAAGGAGGGTCAAGAAAACCTTGCGGGACTGAAGTCCTTGAATATGCTCCTTCTTGACGCGGTTTCGATCCTCGCCATCGTCCTGAGAAGCGTTGGGAGTGAGAAGGAGAAGGAGAGGCTGAGGGGCCGATATACGGGATCAAAACCCTAATAAGCAGTTGCCGCGCGACACTGGGGGCAGCAACCCTCAAAAACGTCAGTCGCACGACGCCGATGCTGGATCGAGAGTTCCAGATCGCCGTTTCTGGAATCTGGATTTTTGGCTTTGTTAACGGGCCGATAGGTGTGGGCTCAGGCTTGAGCACCATGTCACATACGTGGGCAAAGCTGGTTTATCTTGCAAGCTACTACTCACAGGGATGATTTTTCCCTCGCCCCCTATTTTTCCCCATTTTTCGTGAGGGAGTTTTATTTGAACGGATATAATAAGTTATTATTTGTAATATTTTAAAATTGAAGAGACAAGATCTCGTGCGAAGTCGTAGACCGTCAGATCTTAGGTGATCGTGAGACGCAACCATCTCAGAACGAAGTTCTGCAAAAGAGGAGATAGCGATTAGGAGGTCCGGGATTATAAATTCGGGAAAAATCCTTTGATGCTTAAGTCAATGAGTGGTATGAGCAAGCTGCGAAAAGAGGGCATGAGAGATGTAGGGTACGAGACGGCTCTCCACCAATTGAAGTGGCTAGAAATTGGCCTACCTTTCTGGAGGGATTCCCTTGATTTATATAGCTGTCGGCTCCCTTCCCTTGATAAAGGAAGCGTGAGGGCCTGGGGGACGTTACATCCACGGGAGAGACTTTTACTGTTCATGGACTCTCGCCCTCCCCTTATTCTCTTGAGCTTCTCACTCCCAAATAACAACGTAACATCTGCTTGGACAAGCGCTCAGTCGCGAGGCTTGAGAGGATAAGGGGAGGGCGAGAGTCCTTGAACGGTAAAAGTCCCCCCTGTGGACGTAACGTTCCCCAGGCCCTCACGCTTTCTTTATCAAGGGAAGGGAGCCGACAGCTATATAAATCCAGGGAACTCCTCTAGAAAGGTAGGCCAATTTCTAGCAACTTCAATTGGTGGAGAGCCGTCTCGTGTTCTACACCTCTCCTGCCCTCTTTTCGCAACTTGTTCATACCACTCATTGACTTAAGCATCAGAGGGTTTTTCTCGGATTTATAATCCCGGGCCTCCTGATCGCTATCTCCTCTTTTGCAGAACTTTGTTCTGAGGTGGTTGCGCCTCACGATCACCTAAGATTTGACGATCTACGATTTCGCACGAGATCTTGCCTCTTTAATTTTAAAATATTACAAATAATAACTTATTATATATGTTCAAATAGAACTCCCTCACAAAAAATGGGGAAAAAAAGGGGGGGGGGCGAGGGAAAAATCATCTCCGCGAGTAGTAGCTTGCAAGATAAACCAGCTTTGCCAACGTATGTCACACAGTGCTCAGGCTCGGGCCCACACCTATCGGCCCGTTAACAAACCCAAAAATCTCGGATTCCAGAAACGGCGATTTGGAACTCTCGATCCAGCATCGGCGTCGTGCGGCTGATGTTTTTGAGGGTTACTGCCCCCCAGTGTCACGCGCAGTGGCAGTTGCTTATTAGGGTTTTGATCCCGTCTGTCGACCCCTCATCCTCTCCTTCTTCTTCTCCTTGTCACAACCAACGCTTCTCAGGACGGCGGCGGGGATCGGAACCGCGGCAATGAGCGTAGTCAACGGCTTCAGTCTAGCAAGGTTTTCTTGACCCTCCCTATTCTCTTGTTTTCATCTTTCTGCATATGATTCATTCTTCATAGGGATTTGCTTGGGATCGGGGAGAGGCGTTGGGGGGGGGGTTCTATTGATAGGATATTAGGTTTTTCATTGATTTGTTTGCACATAATCATCTCGGTATCTGGAGGAGCCTTGGGAATTCCTTACGTGAAATCAACTCGGTTCCTTTTCCCTTTTGTTTCCCAGCTCCTTTTTCGGCTGAGCCCCTTTCTGGAGCAGAGGAAATTCCTTAGATACGAGTATTGTTGTCTGTTTCTTTCCTGTTCGGGTTTTTTGAGTGATGAGCAATTTTATGTTTTGGCCCATCTCAAAGTCGTATATTTTGGTTTCCTTCCCCGTAAAATTGTGCATGTTCGTATATTCGTGTGTTGTTCCTCAGTTGAGTTTCAGTTTTCATGTTATATTTGCGTAACTCTCTGAGTTGCTCTTGGCATTTACATTTTGTAAGTTTCAGCTTTATCTTCCTTCACGAATATTTTATTTTCGAGTTTGTTAGCCAGTTTGTACCGGGTTCTTTTTTTTGGCGTGTTTTTAAGGTGATCATGGAAAATATTTCATTTTTCATACTATTTTTTCTTTAAGAGTTTCAACTTGTTTCACGTGATTCACTTCTAAGTTCTTGACATATCGTTCATTTACTCAAGCGATAAATGTTGCTTGCTCTTTGCGATTTTTTTTCGATTGGCAATGTTACATTATTCAATGATAGGTGTCAAAGAAAACAAATATATGGAGAATGTGTGTATCATAGATGAGGATGTTGAGATGGATGTGTGGTAAGGCTAATAAAAACATGATTTGCAATGATGGTATGCATGAAGATTTATGAGTAGCTTTCGGTTGACATTAAGTTGAATGGAAAATCGCTTAGATCGTTTGGACATGCCTATTACTGTCCAAAGTTGTTGTCAGTTGGAAGATACGATCAAAATTCAAGTAGAAGATGGTAAAAGAACTTGAAGAAAACTTGAGATGATTCTAGCTGGTAAGAAAAGACATGTCTTTTATTTGTTGAACCGTGAACACAATGTTTGACAGAAAAGAATGGCAGGACATGATTCATCTAGCTGATCCCAAAACATTTGATAAGGCCTTGATGATGTATGACAAGTCTTTCTGACTTTTTCCTACTCTTTGCTTTCATGTTTGATCCTGAGATTAAATATACTAAATTTCAACGTGCACGTAAGTGGTGCTAAATATGTTAGAAATGTTTATCCGGAAGGGAAAAAATTGTTCAAATTGCACTCTACCAGACAGTAATAGTCGTTGTTTGGGAAATGTCTTCATGAACTGGTAAATTAAGTTTTTGTGCAGCATTGCCTGTAGTTATCTACTGTATTTGTAGAATTCTATCTGTTTATCGCAGTCAAAAGAATTTGACCTTTTTGGCTGTACACTTTCTATTAATTCATTCAGTCTTGGAATTCAACTAAAAAGTAGTTGGACAAAGATAGAAAATGAGTGACTGTGTGGGAAGGAGAATGGTGGTGTTTTAGATTGTATGAGAATGTGGCATATGTACTTCTCATTGTGGAGAGGCGAATGGTGGTGGTGTTTTAGATTGCACCATATAATTATGTTGTTACATGATGTATATGTTCTCCTCTTCTAACTCTGACATGATAGACCAAGTATATTTTTTGTCTTCGAGAATATAATTGTTATTTTTTTCCATGACATCAAGATCCAATTATTTGATTTGCAAGTGGATTAGGTTATCAGTTTCATTTGCAGTTGAAATGAAGAACTTTTGGAGCCCTAGAAACAACTATATGGGCACTTGCTTTGAAATATTCATCTGAGGTGAAGGGTGGACTACTATGTAAGCATCCAAAGCAAGTGTGGTGTAATCAGTCCAGGTTGGCTTCTTTTTGGGCACTTGCCTAGAATGTGTTGGCTTCTTTGTATTAGTCATGTCATGTTTATGGCATATTGCATATGCAAGGTCATAGTGACTTATTGCATAAGCAAGTTGAGTTGATGGTATACTCTGCCAGCCCTTACATCAAACTCAAGGTTGAAAACTATGATAGATAATCCCCTCCCCACTTGAAGACCTTTCATTTTTTTGTGGGTTCATGCTCTAGATTTGTCTAGGTTGCTTTTAATGTTCATTTTGTTAATGAAAGAGGTTTCATGTAATCTGTCCCCTCCTCAGTTTCCGTTGCCACTGGTGGTAAAATATCAACGACGCCACGTACTTTGAAATTGCATGATTCATTCTCCGATCATCAATCTGGTCCATTAAATCTTCTTTACTATTAGTAAAATTACTTATAGATTATTAAAAATCATATAGTTCTGACATTTATTTATCATGCATCAGATCGGTATAACATGAACAATTAGATAGCGCAATTCAAGGTATCATGTGATATGTAAGTTTTTGATAATGGAGTTGGATGATTTTTTATCAGTAGTTAATTTTATGATATCGGAGAAGATTTAATAATATAGATTGAAAAATGGGGATTGAACCATGCAATTTTGAAACAGGTGGCATCGTTCTTATTTTGCCACCGGTGGCAATGGAACCCTCTTATCTCTATCTGAAAATTTAGTTTCAATGAAACTTGGCAGTTTGTAACCATTCTCATTTTTTTTTCTTGTAGGGTAAACATGTAACAAGTGATAGGAGATTCATATTCACTTCATCAGGGTCATGTTATTTGAAATCTTGCACCTGATATATGTTTGGCATGTTGTTTAATTTTGGTTCACAGTAATCATTGACCGACACACTTTTCAAACAGATGGAGCCGTCATCCACATGCTCCATCCCTGTCTCTGTTGATGCGGATGTATTCTTAATGGCAAACAGACGACCAGGACAGATGGACCCTTCTCCCGGGGGCCATACTCCTGTGGCTGTTAATGTGGAACCCTTGTTAATACTAAATGAACAACTGGCACAGATGGAACCACTGCCAAGTATCCAAACTGGCATGCCTTTTAGCATGGAACTCCAGCAGTTTTCAACTAACCCATCTTCTGTACAGGTGGGAGCATCACCCAAGTCCCAAACTTCTGTTCCAGCTCTTGGATCTCAGCAGTTATCGTTCAGAAACAAACAATCCATCCAGAGGGAGCAATCCCCAAAAGTTTATGGTTCCTCATCCTCTAAGCTGGCACCCCAACAGCCACTGTCAATAAACGAGCTGTTTGTGCAGAAGGAACCAGCATCCAAGATCCAAAATATCCCATCAGCAAATAAGGGTTTGAAGCAGTTGTCATCAATAAGTAAACTGGCCAAGATGGAACCTTTGCCGAAGATCCAGGGTGCTGTGTCACCAACTTTGGGAATGCCACAGTTATCTTCAAGAAATAAAAGGAAGTTACAAGCAGAGAAGTTACCCAAGGTCCAAAGTATTAATTTAGGGACACAAGTGGCTTCACCAACAAACAGAAAGGCTCCACATGCAGAACCATATCCTAAGACCCAAAGTGAATCTTATGAATCTGTAAGGTCAAAGCTAAGGGAATCCTTGGCTGCTGCATTGGCATTAGTTTCTGACGTGAAAATAAATTCTCAAGCCACAGGAAAAACTACCTCTAGTGTGGAAACAAACACCGACAGAGAGATGTCTGCTGGTGCCAGTAAACAAGGTGAGGTAGGATCAGCAGTAGGAAGTGGCTCCTCAGGTGCAGTGTCAGAAACTCCAGAATCCATGAGGCTGAAGGCTGATGAAAATGACATTCCCCCGAAACCTGATGAAAGCCATTGTCCGTCAAGTGATACTTTCACCAATGCAAGTGTAGGTGACTATACACAAATATGGAAATGTGACATGCAAGACTTTGAGCTGAAGCATACTTTAGAAGGCGAAATGTCATTCAGTAACAATTTGGTGTTTAAAGATGAACTTTTGCAGGAAAATGGGCTTTGCTGGGAATCTGAGCCTGATGTTGAAAGTTCTGAACTAAAAGAAGGTGATTCTAAACGGCTCAAATTGACTCTTGAGGAAGCTTCTACAGATACCGAGGATTCAATTGATAAAACACAACACTTGGCTACTAAAATTGAAGCAGAACTTTTTAGATTATTTGGAGGTGTTAATAAGAAGTACAAGGAGAAGGGCAGGTCCCTTTTATTTAATTTAAAAGATCCCAACAACCCAGAACTTCGAGAACGTGTAATCTCTGAAGAAATTACCTCTGAACGTCTTTGTTCTATGACTGCTGAGGAGCTTGCTTCAAAGCAACTTACTGAATGGCGGATTGCGAAAGCTGAAGAACTTGCACAAATGGTGGTTTTGCCTGAGTCAGATGTTGATTTGAGACGCTTGGTGAAGAAAACACATAAAGGAGAATTTCAAGTTGAAGTTGAACGAGATGACATTGTTCCAGCTGAGATTGCTGTTGGTGCAAATGTTCTGCCCCAGGTTACAACAAGGTCAAATGAAACAAAAAACACCTTGAAATCAACTGACCATGAAGTTCAAAATGCAACCAAGCATGGTGAAACTGAGTTATCTGATAACTCGGTGGCATCAAAGAAGGTCGATTTGGGAGCCGTTCGACCGCAGGATATGCAAGATTTTATGGTGGATGTACTTAAGGATACAGAATTTCTTCCTCCAATCATCTCTCTGGATGAATTTATGGAGTCACTTCATTCTGAGCCACCATTTGAGAACTTAAAAGTGGATGCTGAACAAGATTCACCTACCAAGAAAAAAGGATCAGATAACTCAGATTCTAGGTTAAATTCTATGCCTGGTAGCTCCATGATCAATGCTATACCCGAGAATGTGGATTCAGAAACTGACATTGCACCTAATCACTTGATGTCAAAGTTGGATAAAGCATCTGATAGCTTAGTAACCAAACAGGATCATTTGCGTGCTGTATCAGCAGAACTGCCAGATTCTGCTGTGAATCACCCTGATGAAATTGGATCCGGAAATACAAGTACCAACCACAGCCATGCCCTGGTTTCTGGTGCCATAAGTGAATTAGATAGTAGCCCTCAAGGTATTGCACCAAAGGGTGAGAATGTATGGGAAGGCCTGGTACAGTTGAACATTTCTTCTCTGGTTACTGTCTTGGGATTTTTTAAAAGGTGTGTCATTTCTATCATCATTATCCCCATCCATGTTTTACAATGGTTTCTCTATCCAAAATCACATAAAAAAGAAAAGAAAAAGGACACCTTATATGAATATCAGATCTTCAAATTCTCCACTTTCTCTTGAACACCAGAAGTAAACCACGAGTGGCATGTGCATTAACTTGGCCAAGAACGATTTGAATTTGAACTCCCATTTTATTATAAATCTTGAAAGTTTTCTTTAAATCCCATATTTTATTACTAATATCGAAAGTTTTCTTTTTTGGCTTATAATATATTATTAAACTAAATTTGGAAATTATCAGTTAGAGTTGCATCACCTAATTTGTACATGAACATGCAGCAGAATCTCTAGAGAACGTTCTAATGAAAGGTGCATCTCAATGTTTGTTGTTAATCATTTCACCTCTTTTACCTTTCTGTTCCTTGCAGTGGTGAGAGAGCATCAGCAAATGAGTGGCCTGGCTTTCTTGAGATCAAGGGAAGAGTTAGAGTGGATGCTTTTGAAAAATTTCTGCAGGAGCTTCCCTCGTCTCGAAGTCGTGCAATAATGGTAGCTTTATGTCATTTTATTATATTTCTTGCACCTTTCTTTATTCACATTGTTGATGGTTCCCAAGTCACTGCGAGGATTGTACCTAAATTACATTTGATACTACCTAACTAAGAAAATTGTGCGTAATTTCAATGGACAATGAAACTGAAGGTAAACTTTATCATGTACTTATGTTGCCTTTTGAATGAGGGCTGTTCTCCATCTGTACAAGGTGATTTTCATAATGCTAGGGCTTATAACAAATTTCAAATACTGATTGATGTTAGCAGAAAACTAGAAAACTGTAAATCTAAGCCGCTGGACAAACCTGCAATTAGGCTGCAAGGGCATAAGGTGCCCATAAAGTAAGAGCACCACACCCCCACCCTCCCCAAAAACAAGGAAATGAATAAAAACCTCTGCGATTGGTGTATGTGTACTGTTGGTCACATGTTTTTTCAAACCTCAGTTGTGTGCCCCCATATGCTAAGTGAAGGCGTGAAAGTCCTTTTCTTTTGTCTTTTCTTTTCCACCTCCTTGAAACTTTTTGATAATTGACCAACATTTTGCCACGAAGCGGTAACAAGCAGATGATCTTCCAGTGGAAACAAAGCTTACTTCAGACTGGGAAGGACTTAAAATCACTATGACGCTATCCACGTATCCATTAAGCAAAAATGATACCTTTCTTCCACTGTTTAGACTGTTTACTTTGGTGACACATGTTAAGAAGGAAAATTTTCAATGGAGGATCGGAGATTCCGGCGTAGTTTTGAAGGCAGAAATTTGGTCTGGAAAAATGAATTTGTTGTATTATATCCTGTGGGATGTACCGTTTGATGTTTGCTTCATGTCATCTCTTCCGTTACCGATGCTAGATCATCGGCTAATAGGCCTCAACTCTTTTCTGGAGAACAAAAGGTTAACCTATTTGATGGCATCCAACGTAGACTATGACCTTAGCGCAACAAACCATTTAATATGAAGCGGTAAAAAACCAGGGAACTGTTATGTCGACTCAAGTCTACCTATTTTAATGTTGTGTAAAAAACTCAAAAAAAAATGGGACATACCTGTTGTTTTTGTTTGTCAGATATAATCATTATCATGGGTACGCTGGCTCATTTGATCCATGTCTTAACATTGTGCAGGTGGTCCATTTTCAGTGGAAGGAGGGGTCTCCAGAGAGTGGACGGACGAGTCTCGCAGAGGTGGTGGTTGTGCCGTATTCAATATTCTTCCGTGCCATTCCTTTGCTCTGACCCGAATTTGTTTTTGTTGCAGACGGCTGATACATATGTTGCCGAAGAGAGAGTTGGGTTTGCAGAACCTGCACCCGGTGTAGAACTGTACTTCTGCCCCCCACATATGCGGACGATTCAAATGCTCGAAAAGCACATCCCGAAGGAGCACTTGGAGGCGCTAGCTTCCACTGACGATGGCCTTGTCGGTATAGTTGTATGGAGAAGACCTCATGTAACACCCGCAGTATCACCCAGGGTGTCAAACCACAAACATTCTAGTTCCCGAAAGCACTTGGTTTCTAGAAAACAACAGAATTCGAATGCTGATGTTACTAAAAGACCTGCCTTGCCTGCGCCTGTTAATACCCCTGTAATGAACCCCGAGCCTCAACCAGAAGAAGCTGTCGATGATGTCCCGCCGGGATTTGGCCCCAGGGCCAGCAGGGATGAGGACGACCTTCCAGAGTTTGACTTCCGAGGCACTCGACCTATGGCATCAAATCCCCAGCATGCTTCGGGAGTGGGCATGAGCCATTCTCATGGCAGACCACTCGCTCGCCCAGCAGAGCAGATGAGGGAGCTGATACACAAATATGGCCAGGGTGAGACTGGAATTGGAGTCCCATCTGCGAGCCTCACGCAGCCCCATGTGCAGCCATGGGCCGACAATGACGACGACGACGACGACGATATCCCCGAGTGGCGGCCTCATCAGGGCACCCAGCCGCCATTTCAGGTCTCACACCAGCAGGCTCTGCAGCCGCACCAAATCAACCCACATCTGATGCCAGTTGCGCGGCCAAATCCTCCAATACTTACGGGTCATGCTCCTCCTCCTCAGCTCGTGCCCCCGTTAGCCATGCCCATGCAGCCTCCGATGGGTGTGACACAGATTGCACACGGCGTGCAATCAGCCTGGCAGCCCGGTGCATGGTGGCCTCGTTCTCATATGCCGGCGGACGCGGGGTTCTCCCCTCACGGGCCTCAGAGGCCGTGCCACTACGGCGGGCCACCCGCGGAGGGTCAGCATAATGGGATGGGTGGCTATGGGAATTTGCAGAATTCCACGGAGTGGAGGCCTGACGTTCATAGGAGCAGCAGAGGCATTTAGGCGTTTTTTCCTTTTGTTAACATTATTGTGTAAGGGCATCTCCATCATGGGAGGTGTTGTCTCTTCTGTAAATTATCGTCGTCGTGTATAATCTGTGCTTCCTCTTTAACATCCCAGATGCTTCGACGTGATGCATGGAGGTTAAAACCTGCGGTAGGCCTTTCTTCAAAGTAAGCTGTAGGTAATTCTTTTGAATAGAAAAAGATAAACAGCGGCAGAGAAAAAGGTGGTGCCTTTATAGTCGAGAACTTGCACTGTCACTGCTTACTCTTCAGCCTGCACCATTCCTCGTGTGCTGCTTCCTCGGGTCCCTTCTTGGCCCCCTACGGCAACGTTCCCAGAAGTCTCAGATCTTCCCATTTTACTTGTACTCCTTTTTTGTTCCAGTTTGTTGTCATTTGGCTTCATGTTAAGCTGTTTCTTTGAGCTTTAGACACCTTGTTGGCTTATGAAGGCGAAGCAATAAAGAGACGTGATACGGCTTTGCATGCATGTCGTTGTTACTTATGGTATTCTTTAGGGCCCTCTTTGTTTTTCGGGTGCGGGTTAGGTATTCGATCTCGTGGGGTCAAATATTTTATCTGAGATCGGGTAAGGGCCATGTGTGTGAGAACGGGTGTGGGTCTCCCCATATTTTTCTTTCATCGAACATCATATTCTTTTATCCTAATCGATTAATGAACTGACAGTATCGACTGTCCTTTTGCTGTGGGCTTCTGCCATTTGTCATGTCACCCCATGGGGACGAGGGGCAGAATTGAATAGGCTCTCAGAGGCGTACAGGGGAAAGGGTGCACTTTGTCGTTGACTCTGGGCAATTGAGTAGGTTAGGGTCGGGTGATCTACTCGGGTGAGCCACCAGACTCTCAATCTTAGTTAGGGTCGATTAACTCATTTTATCTATTTTTTAAGAATGAGTTAATTTATTTTAACGCTATCTGACTTCAGTTAAGAAAAAAATGTCACGTAATAATCCACCCGACCCTGTTTAATCTATTTTACTCGAGTTTAACTCATTATCAAAAAGGGTCTCAGAGCTCTTTATTATTGCCTTGGATCTCAGGTGGAGCGCATTCAGAGCGATAGACACTATTTATCTTAGTTAGATCCATATAATAAAGGAAACACCTGTCTGAAAGAGGTCGTGTAATGATTAAAAAAAGATTTTTGTATGAAAATTATTGTCAGAGATTAATTTGTAAAAACATTATTTCTGAAAATATGTTAGTATATATATCATTTCATCAATTCAAATGATATATAAATGTCATTTAAACATGATTTTTTTAAATTTTTGACAAAAAGGAGTGATACTTATGTAAATAAAAATGATATTTTTACACAATTCAGATTTACACAGTAATATATCTACTAATGTATTTTTAAGAATATTTTTTGTAATTTTTTATTTAATAATAGTTTTATGCAAAAAAATCCTTAAAAAAACAAGAACAAATGATAAGCAAAGGTTGTGTAATAAAGGTAATGTTTCTTATGTTTGAACTCTGAGCATCAAATCGATAACAAGAGAATGACCGATCAGCAATCAGGAACTTGACCTGCCTAGCAAAACCTCAATACAGTGAGCCAAGCAACACAAACAATGGACCAAGGGAATTACTATGAGTACTATGATTACATTTTCATATTGGACGTACTTTATGAGAAGTTCCTCTCCCTGCACTGGTAGACCCAATGAGCTTTAATGGGCAGTTTTACATAAATTTTCATGATAATCATAAGGTAACGTCCCATTAATCAATCCTTCGGCTAGAGTTTTGACAAGGTCATTAATATGCACACATTCGATGTCAGGCAAGCAGTAGTTTTCAGTCAATGGGTTATGGTCATAGTTCGTCGGGCCGACTCGAGCATGCCGTATCATATCTAAAAAAATCCGATAAGATGATGATCACCCCTAAGATTGGCCGAGTGGAGCCGAGTCACAGTGAGAGAGAGGGAGAGGGAGGAATGATGTACGTCGAGTCAAGTCGAGTCAGTTGCGACTCGGGTGTATCATATCGGATCAAGAAAGAGCCGATCCGATACAGATCACTGAGTCGACGAACGGTGGCTAAGGTTCTATATTTTTAAGTAAAATGGAGGAGTTCTTGCTGTCTGTGTGTAAGTTAATAATTGCCGTATCAAACAGTAAATTTGCGGGTCAAGAAACGGGCTCAGAGCTAATGAAAAGAAACAAAAAAAAGGGATTCTTTTGGCAAGCACACAGGAAGACGTACACTGTTACTGATGACATTTGATTACATGTAATCTCAGTCTAAATCTTGAGATAATAAAGACCATGTCTGACCAAAACACTTCGTGATGCTGCCCTCTACCGCATTTTTAAAAACAATACTTGCTGTAAACCTTAATTTACCATACTATAAACTCTCCCTTAGTAAGTCTACATAAAAATCACATCACGTTACATAAAGGTTTCCCGCAAACCAAACGTGCATCATCTCATATTTTAGTTGAAATCATCGGAAAGGCACATAGTGCAGTTTATGCCAAATCACTGGTCAGTTCTAAATAGAAATAATAACACAGGATTAGGGCATTCTCCTAAAAGAAATTATGCAAATATCAGAGTCTTCCTTACACTTTGGTATCTCTACAGTATTACATGTCAATGCCATCAACTCAGGGCTGAGATAGCTCGTCCTATACAAATACAAAGCCCAGAAGTGAACCTTGCTGTTGATACGCAGATGGAAATGCAAAATTACAGGGCACATTTTCCCTCGAGTAGGCAAACACCATTAAAAATCGACAGGTATTATACAAAAAGGACCAGAATTACAGGAGTTTCACGTACAGCTGGAATACATAAAATAACAGGTAAGAAAATTGACACCGAAGATCATCCAACTCATAATGCCTGTTGTGGCCATGTGTGAACTTCACAGTAAATTCCTCTAAGGGAGAAAATAAATTGAGTTAGCCACAGTTTGCACCATGATCAACCAAAGTAATTTGATCCTTTAATGAACTAACAAGTTCCATAAGAAACTAGTGTTAACTTCTGTGGACACTCCATTTAAGCTTCTTGCTCCATCTCTGCGCCCGTTGAACTTTCCTTTTCAACCTGTGTCGATGTGCCATTTGCTACCACAACATCTGTACACACTCCATTTACAATTCCAATCACTTCTGAAGTTCCATTCTGGACAATCTTTTTCTTTAATCTTTTTCGCCGTTTATTGAGTTGTCCATGATTCACATTGGAGTAGGGTTGACAATCACTGGGTACAGATTCTACTATCGCCATGCAATCAACACCAGCAGCACAGTCTGATGCCACATCCACGATCGGCAGAGTAAATGCAATACCATCAATGGTCGGCATGCATCTTACGTACATAAGAAGCCTGTTCATTTGTGCCTGTGCATAACTGAAACGCTCTTTTGTCATTGTTGATTCTTGGATAAGCATTGTAGCAAGGGTACGAAGTGCTTGGGAGCGATAATTATTGCCTCTGGCTTTGGGGAACAGTGAGCTTTCAAGTCGCCACCGAATAGGCAAGTACTTCTCGGCGAGGAAGAAGTAATTCTTCAATGACAATACCCTGATAGCATGCCCACATAATATTCCAGAAGATTCAAACTGCTTACAACTGCAGTGGACCTCTTCTTCAAGTGACAACCATCTCACCATATGTCCTCCATCTGTTCTTAAATGGTGTCGGACAAGGTAATTGTCCTTTTCTGTTTCAAAAACAGCATACTGCACAGACAGAACAATTTCATTTTGTAGCACATAAAAAGCATAAGGAGTGAGAACTGTAGATGCATTCTCTTCCATGGGCATGCATGTTTTCACTTTTACATTTTGATACTTTTGCCTAATAGTTGCTTCTTCTGCTGCTTGATTTTGGAAATCAACTGCTAAACACACCTGCAAGTATTCACAAAAAAGTGGTGTTCATCATCTATAAAGTGTGTGAATTAACAAAAGATTTTTTGAGTAACTACCTGCTCAACAAAGTCCTTAAGTCGTGTTTTGGAGTTCAAAAATTCCTTGAAGAATGAAGTAATTGACATTGAAACACCAATTGTCATCAATCCAGCGGAAAAGGAACCTCTTAAATATGGCAAAGCCCATGACGCTCGATGAGAGAAAAGTAGACTAATGTGTCTATCTGTGAGAAGTCCAAATTCTAAGACAATCTGCTGCCACTCATGCTCAAATTCTTCCACTGTCTCCAAATAATATAATCTATGAAACTCAGCCTTGAACTTCTCATACCGATAACTGAGTGAAGTGGAAAACCAACTAGGCAACTTGGACAAGATATGCCATACTGAGAAAATATGTTTCGTGAATGGCCATTCACTTAATACAGCATCTGTGAGTTCCAAGTCAAGATCAGTCAATACAGTCTGAGGTAGCCTCCCATTCATAAGGTGCATGAAGGACTGCACAAAGAAGGAAAAAGAAAATCAAGACAAGCACACACACACACACACACAAAGCATCAATATCAAGAAGATAAATGCAAGGGTGACACACTTTCTGCCACCCCACTTGCCACACTCTGTTCCCATCATCCACTTTCAAAATCGGACGGCAAGAAAGGGCAAACTTTAGTTTGGCATTCCCATGCTCAGAAACACCAAACTTAAGTTTGAGGTCGACCTCACATAGGCCATTCGATCTTAGAGTGGCAAATGGGGTGGCAAAAAGTGTGTCGCCAAAGCATGCCTGTGAAGAAGAGATATAATACGATGTTTAAGTGACAAGATGTATTAAACAACCTGCAATGCCCACATAAATGAGCGTGAAGTTTCATCTCGCAGGATAACACATCCAAAAAATATAGTATTTCCATGGTTATCCACACCAAGCCAAACACCAAGGGGTCTATTGTATGCATACAGGTGGTATGTGGTGTCAAAGACAACGACATCTCCAAATACTTTGTATGCACTAATGGACTCCCCATAAGACCATGCAATGTGTTCAAGCTTGTTACTCTCATCCAATGTATAATCATAACAAAAGTCTGGATTCTTGTCTTTCATAGCCTTGCAGACCTTCAGAAGTTCAGTTCCTTCACTTTCTTCGTTAAGGTTCTTGGAGGACTGTAGAAAATTTCTTAGGTCCCTCTCTGTGAATGTCAATGTACCTGGCTTTGCTCCCTTTTCCATTTCAAGAGCTCTCATTATAAGTTGGACATTGCAACCAGCCTTTGAGAGAGCCAAGATGCGTTCGCGATCAACTGCTGAGATGTTTCTGTAGGCAGGAAGATATCTTACTTCATTGCTGTCAAGTAACTCATGGTTATGCACATTGCTAAATTGAACAACCACCCATCGTGCAAGTCCCGACTTGACATCCTTCTTTATCACCATCTGGGCCTCACAATTGCAACGTGATGATTTCTTATTTCTTTGACGTTTCAAATCTGCCGTTTTCCTAGGTAGGTTCAAACCTGCACGGTGACAGACAAGCTCCCTCTTATAAACCCCCAAAGGATGTGCCTGGCTTCCTTTTGAGCGTTCTCGCCTGATTGAGAAACCATTCTTCCTAGCAAAGTTGCAATAAAATTCTTCGGCTTCATCATCACTGCGGAAAGATTGTCCAACATATGGAGTCATGTCAACTGTTGCATTTTCTGATGGAGGTTGTGGTGTTCCTGGCAGGTCTGTTTCTAAAGGTCCCCCGGTGTCCAGCACTGCACCTTCTTCTTCCCCTTCCACCCTTATATAACACTGACCATCGTGACAGGGGCACCGACGCCTTCTAATCAAGCAGCCACCTTCCCTGGAAGATGTCTTTGTTTTTGTCATCTATTTAGGTTTATCCAAGAATTTAATGGAGAATCCACTGCCTACAACTGAAAAATGAAATAGTCTGAGACATCCAGTGAGTCTTAATAAGGGAAAGCGAGAAAGTTAAGAATTCAGATGCCAAGTGTGAAGCAGGAATTAGGAATTACCAGAAAATGCAGTGATAGCATCTGAAAGGCTAACTGCTTTGAATAAACCGATAAACCTCTGTTCTATTTAATTACCCTTCAACAGAAGCTGTCTGGGATCCTGCAGTTTGATCAATAACAATTCAATTACCACTGCCGTATCGAAAGACAAATAACACAAAAATCAGTTCAAATCCTTGTTTTCCCCAATATATAAAAATTTGGGATTTAATGCATACAGGAGTGGGTTAACCAACCAGAGAATCTATTTGTCTACGAAAAATCCAATCACCCATCCCCACAAACACACCACAATAGACTGCATTGTATAAAAATAAGATACTCAAAGACCCACCAAACTAAGGCATCGCCTTTTTCATAATAAGCAACAGAAAACAGAGTTGCAAAAAGCGACAATCATAGCACTAAACTAGTCAGGGTCATTTTTCCACCATGCACCAAACGGAATAAAATAACCCAAAATTACAAGACCCATCCAAGATCGCAAAAAAATGAAAAAGGAAAAATAGAAGAGTCGCAGAAGAAATAAAGGGGAGGAAAAGACAAGTTCAAAATTTTCTCACCTGGGTCTCGAAATTACTCGCTATAGCATCGTCGGGGAAGAGAGAAATGTTCAGAATCGCCCCGATGGAGTCGCTTGTGCTGCAGATCAAGTGGTTTAGGGTTTAATAAGGGGATGGCGGGGGAGACAGTGGGAGGAGAGAGGCGTCACGTTCCCTTATGGGGCATTTGGCACCCGACGCTTCCCTATGCATCCCATGCACGGTTCCCCGGAGCGCCGGATTCGATCGGAGAGCTGGTCGCGACGCCGGAGAGATGGGGCGGGGGGGGGTGCGGAGTTGGTTTGGTGGGGGGAGGGGGAGAGATTGGAGAATTGGGGCGGCGGGTAGGAATATCACTTTGTCGCAGCTCGCCGGCCCCGACGAGAGAAACCCAGAAGTGCCGAATGCTAGTCACACTCGCGGGTGCACGATAGGGATTCCACCGCGCGGAGATTTTTAACGAATGTGGGCCCCACTGTCTCTGGCCTCCACATTTACTCTGATCACTTCACTCATCTCATAGTTTCTACCTTATTTTGAAACATGGATACATGTTAAGGTGAGGGTTTAATGGGTTTGAACTCAACTCTATCACTTGCACCCATCTACCATTGCATTAAGTTCATGGTCATAAAAAAATAGATTTTGTACTTATTAGGTGATTATGGCATAAACTTTGCCCAGTGAACACATTTTTTTTGGTAATTCACAATCTATCACAATTGATTTAAGACTCAATCTAAATATATGATACGTTGAGTTCAAGATTTAGTAGAGACACTAATTAGTATATTATCTTTTTACGATCAACGTGTCAATAAATCAGAGATATACGGTCAAGAAATAAAAAATACAAATTAAATAATTTTTCACTCACTCTGTGTCCGGATTCGAACATACAATCTTTAATCGCGTGAGAGGACACGGAACCACTCAGTCACAAGGTTATTTCTCTCATTGAACACAAACCTTTACGATCAGGAGATTATACTATTTATGCAATACGAATATTAAATCATGATAGATGTAGGAATTGATATAATAGTCCCAAGATTAATGCCTACTCTAATTTTGTTAATGACCAATTTAGGGCATATTTAGTGAAATTTTATTCGAAAGCCACTTTTAACTTTCACTTCTAACATAAAAGTAAAATACAGAAATCACTATAATCGATTTTGAGTTATTGGAACAGCCAAAATGTCATTAACATCTCACGTTTGCTCTCATCTTAAGAAGCCACGATTTAATTTTGGTTAGAATTCAAAAGATTCTTAAAGCTAGGTTAATAAATTTGAAGATCTATGATCGTACTCTAAAAGTAACCTATTCAAAACTTGTGGAGATCAAGTACTTTCTAATTGAAAGTTACACGGTGCATTATCTTTGAAATCTTTAAAGCATGGTTTATCAAATCGAGACGGGACGACTCGAATTGCTTATCTCGAACTGTTTTAAATTTTAATTACAGATCGGTACGATCGACTTTGAGACGCAATCGGGATACATTATATATTTGATATTTTTATTTTAAATATAAAATATGTTATAAGTAAGTTGGTTAAGTGACTTTGTTAGTTCGAAGGCGATTTGAATTCGAAACACACTGATTACATTTTTTTTCTTTATATCGTACCGTTTCATCCCGACAAAAAATCGAGACAGTCGGTACGAGACAACAAACTTTACTTTAAAGAAGAAATACACAAATTAGCTTCAGTTGTGAGTCATATCATATCATACACAAATTTCAGGTGATATTATCGGTCACAATAACTCAGCATCTACTGTTGAACCTTGAAGTGATTACTCTCTCGAGCGCGACTAGTAGAAGAAGTGACCAGATTTCCACCGCAGTCAACTCGGCTTCTCACTCTCCCACCCCCCTCCCCCACATCTCACTCGTGTGAATATGCACGTGTGCGCATGCGAGCACATGCACGTACTCTTGCACACACGTGTACATGCACCATGCACACGTGTGCATACTTGAAAAGAGAATTATATTCTTCGGCCTCGAAAATTGAGTAGAGAAAATATTCTTTTAATGTTTTATGGAACTAAATATTCAAGAATTTTTTGTGTCACCCGTGGGAAATACAGGGAAAATATCATAACTGAAAATTTTGTATCTCATTCATATGGAGCCAAAAATAAAAATATGGGAAAAATATTCAACGAGTTGAAGTTAAGTCCCGTCGGATGACGTTTTCCAACTGACAACACGCTTTGATATAATTGATATATCCATTAGAGGGGGGTCAAAGATCCCGAGAGGTCAACGTTGATGGAACCGTGACTGGGAGTCTTCAAACTTTTTTCAAATAATTATTTATTTTTGTTTTTTAAAATTCTTATTTTAAAATGTGTTCGGATTAAGATGAAATAATATATTCTAATTTTTGACTAGAACGAGTGAGTTATTCCATGAAAACTCTAATTAAAGATGAGAAAATCCACCAACTCTACCGTTCTATATTTTTGCTTAATCTCCTGATTAAGACTCTATATTCCATCCTTATTTTATTATCAAAAGAACTCCAAATACTTTTTAAAATTCAATCTCCCCACCTTCATCACACTTTTTTGAAGATTTTCTTCACTCTTTTTGGTTCCTTTCCACGCGTGTTTTTCTTTTTGTTATTCATATTTCTGGCTAACGGTTAATGTATTCTTAAACTAACAGCTTTTCAATTTTCATATTACTTTCCTCTGCTCTACTTCAGAACAGACCAAAATCCAACCCATATAAACTGTTGCAGAAATTTACAAAAAAAGAAGAAGGAAACAAGTCTGTTCAGCTCAATGGGCGTGAAGAACCATTTTATATCTTAACAGAGACTCGTGAATATGTCTCATCGCCGGGCTCAAGGGTGTGATTTGTTTGAGATTTATCTCAAGATTATCTTTACTTTTGTTTAAACTTTAAGTCATTTTATTTTGGTGAGAGTAGATTTAAATAATCTGACTTAAGTCGGATTAACTTATCTCATCTTTGATGGAATAATTTAATTCGATGTCACGTCAAAATAAAAAAGAATAAAAATAGATAAAATAAATTCACTTAAATTTAATTAGATTACCTTTAATCCCAAAATAAAGCGATGCAAGAGGATTAGGTTCCTACTTCCTGGAGAACTTAACCTCATGTGTACCTAGTTTATGGTCCTACTCAACACTCGTCATCGCTGCCCTCCACCCGTGCACTCAACTGCATCCCAGTTTCAACAATTAAACACTTAAAATGATTTGCACATTCAGATATCTCAACACATCATGCTGTTTGTCTATGGAGAAAGATTCATTTCACACTCAGGGTCTATGTAGTATTTTTCATGTTTTAAAAAAAATAGAGCAATCTTTAAAATATCTTAACTTAGATTACAAATCATGACACCATTCGATTATTTAAAAAAAATTAAAAACAAAACAAGGTAATTTTTAAAAGAATAGACTCAACGGTATTCATTCAATCTAATCTGATTTTTCATTTTTTTTGAATAATTCAATAATGACTAACTTACACGTCAAATTAAAATATCTTCAAAATTAGTTTTTAAAAATTAAAAAAAATAAAAGACACAACACATCTAAGATATGCAACAAGCCATTCTCATGTCTATGATGATAGCGTGATGTATACTAAATGATTTGCACAGTCTGACATTTTCTCTTTCACGAGTTAAGATACCAAGGGGAATTCGCAGTGAATGGTTGACCGTCTCCATCCACAGGCTGGCATTCGTAGCTAGGGATCACTTTCTGTTGGTCCAAAACCAGATTAAAATGCAACATGTTGACTAAATCACATGACATTCTTCACCCATCAGTCTACTGTAATTGTCATATCCTTTTCCCTCGTTCACTCCCCCGCTCGTTTGCGGGCACTCTTCCATCTAGCAAGCCCAGCATAAAAAAAGACCCATGGAGGAAAGAGGGAAGAAAAGAAAGGCTCAACTCATCTGCTATATATATATATATATATGTTCTTTTTCCTGATGAAAGTATAAATCACAAGATACCGAGGGCAATAAAATCAATAGGGTACCGTGTTATAGTTCAATTTTTGAGCAACAACTCTTATTGTAGTCCGTCCACTCACGGCAAGGGCTTCAAAGTTAAAACCAATACAAAATTGAAGAGACGAAACCATCTATAGCATTCTATAGCACATGGCACCAACAACCAATCTAATTGTACAAAACATGAACATACTCAAAAAAATTCAGGACCAAATAGATGTATAGATAACAAAAAAAAAAATGTTAGAAATACAACCCAGCAAAGAATACCAGCCTCACTCCTTTGGGGTGTTGCTCGACTAATCCGAAAGATCCGCTCACCGCCGAAAATGGATTGAGAACCGCAGCATGGCGACTTAGAAACGAAGCTACTGAACTCATGGTATTCGGGACCGATTAAAGGGAGCAATGAAGCTTCCTTCTAGTCCGCCTATTCCACAACTGGAGCAATTATACACATCTGAACGACTGCTTAATCAAATACAGAGACATTGGAGCCAAGTCTCAAGCCAGGAGCAAGTTCCTTAACTGTTGTGATATGCTGACAAAAACCCAGCGTGCATTCCTTCAGCAAAAAATGCTGTCTCAATTGTTGTTTTCACTCAGGAGTGATGGTCCCTCGTGTTCTGCAGGAGTTAGAAGTTTCAACTCTTCTTGCGTGTCATTGGTCCTTGCTTCCTTGGAGTTGAGCCATGGAAAGCATGTCTGATCAAATCGTCAGATCTTTGAATGTCTCCACTTTTCCATTCAAGGAATCGGGTTCGACAATCTCAGATTCATGGTAGTTTACACGCCCATTTTCTGGTATGTCACATATGTTTTGATTATTAGCTTTGGCAACAGCTGAGCTATGTATGCCTCTAAAATACGTGGAGTAAGGGAAATGTTCCGCGCATCGAGTTCTCCATCCTGTAAATGGAAAGCATGTAAAATGAATATTGAAAAAATAGGATACTTAGATTTTAGATTGACAACCACAAGCAAAAGAGACACAGAACTACAGCTGCAGAAAATAAAGACTCAGAGGAAGCCTACGCAGAATGACAGTGACAAATATTTCAATCAACATTTATTGGTTAACCTTTCAAAGTAAAGATTTGTCTTCTAAATTACTGGCCCAACAACCTAATGGAGTGGAAGAACCTTATACTTAGGCTATTTCATTCTCAGATAATATTTCATTTAAACTTTTGTCCTGATTTTAAAAATGATGCATTGCAGTTGTTCTGTTAGGCAAAATTACAATAATTTTAAAAGACTGAACAACTCCATTTGGTTGAATCACATATTCACCCTTCAGCCGCTTGAACCCTTCTCTCAGGTCATGCCGTCAGCCAGCACACTAAGTCATGGTCCAGGGCTTTCCTGGTAGACTACTGCCTAAGGGTGTAAGTGAATAGGCGTGCTTGAGGAAGAACTCACCATCGCATTCGACAACCACTGGTGCCTCTTGTTCATCCAAGTAAACAAATCAACAGATTAAACAAAATTTTAAACTTGGTTGATAAATGACGCAAGTTGGAACATAGGTACAGTTCGCATGTTCACATTTGTGAGCAGGCTCGCTAAGGTTTGATTATATTCTTTCATAACATGGTCATGCTCATTTTGCAACTCAAGTGGGATTCATTTATATTCTACTAAATAGTTCAACTAACACGTAACTGTATGGGATAAATACCTCTTTCCACTCATTTTCACTCATTTAGTGCTTATGTCAAATGAACTAGGATTATTTAGTTGTCAATGAGTTCAAATTAGGCCAGGTTACTAAACAAGCCAAGTTTGAACAAGCCAAAAGTCAGTTCATCTAATACCCAATCAATTTGAGCTTGATAAAAGCACAACTCAATATTAAATGGACCAAGTTTGAACAGAGCAAAACTTGGATTGAATCTCCTCATTTGCACCCCTCGCTGTGTTCCCAACTACCACATAGACAGCATGGTAACGTAACAGAGGACGTGATGGAAGAGAGGTTAATGGCAGACGTACGCACATGTGGGAAATGATTGTGAGTATTGGTGATGAACCCAGCACAGCATCTGATGGGGGCCGAGAGCATGCAGTGATTGTGCTGGGCAGGAGGAATGAGAAAAGTTGAAAAGGTAGAAGAAAAAATGCATCATTGTCGGTTGTGGAGGGATGACGCCTCAATGCAATGGGAGGCGAGATAAGGAGCCCAGTGAAAGGCACAAAGAAGAAAAGGTAAAAAGAAAAAGGAAAGTTCGAGGGGAAGCACAGGCGGTGAGATGGAAAAAGAACAGAATCTTTCCATGCCCACACCACTACCTTCTATCCTTTCTTCATCCCCCGCTTAATTCCTTTGCCACTGCCAGGTTCCAATCATAACAGCCCTCCTACAAACGTCCGAGGTGTTGCAGAAGGGCAGTGAATGATAGTGGGAACAGACAGCTGTGCGTAGCTCTTGCAGGCCCTGCCTTTTTTTTCTGTGGGGGATGGGGTGGGGTGGGTTCGGCAAGTTTCTAAAAGGTATAGACTAGTAGCATGTAAATGCATGATAGACAAAAGAGGTAGCAGTTGTTATGATGTCAAAAGGTCACTTACTGGAAGCAGCATCAGGATCCCTGAAGACTGTTTCTAGAAGTTTGTGGACAGCAACACAATCTTTAAGCTTCCATGCTTTGACTGGTCCAAGTGATGCAACTCTGCTTCAGAAATAAAGACCTTTAGCTTCTTTTTGGTTTTTCCCAAGGCAAAATGTATGGTAGAGTTTTAGATTGTGATATGTCACCTTGGGACTGCTCTATTAGTTGAGTCCTCAATCAACTTAATTGCTTCAGACTTCTTTCCAGGCTCCAAGACATAAAGCATTTCAGCCACAGCTGCCCTATGCATCAAGGAATCTACAAATAAAAAGGTACAGATTCATCACCAAAATACTGAAGATGTTCTGCTGAAATGCTATGCAGTATCAGAAGTACAGACCTTCATGTCTTTCAAGAAAATACTGATTGGCTTCAATAAGAGACTTTCCATGAAGTTGACTGCAAAAGAATGGCTTGAAGTTATTCTGCAGAGTAGTCTACAATTATGGAAGAGAGAAATAGAAAAAGCGAAACAAATACCTGATACTAGGCTGCTCTGCTTCTAAAACCTGCCAAACAACTTTCTCTGCATCTGTTGCTGCAGCTGACAAGCTGTTTAGTTTATGAAAGAATCTTATCTGCCAAAGAAATGAAATTAGGATCTGCACAAGGTTGGATGCAATAAGTAGATACTAAAGGCACGATAATTGCTTTTTTTCTGAAAGTGGGTGGTACCACAATTGTATTGTGTAAAAAGAACAGGATGTACAAAGTATAATCAATGTGCTCTCAAAAAATCTCTATACAAAAAAACATCGCACCAAGAGGAACTCACTAACCTCCCAATAAAAGGAAAGGAGAGGAGTTGTGTGACTCCACCTTACATAGATGTTCAGCCCGTTCCCACATTTTCTCACAAATAAAGGATACAACCATCTCCTCAATTCTTGCTTCATTCCTGAAGATCTTGTTGTTCCTTTCTCCCCACAAGTCTCATAATGTGACATGGAGAATGAGCCACCAGACCAGTCTATCTTCCTTCCGGTTCCATTTCTTGTGTCATCTCCCAAGCAGTTGATGCACGCTCTCAAAAGGGACAATAGTGAAGTGGATCCTACCAGCGACCTTGGTCCAAGCCTCCCTAGTAAAAAAGCATCATGTGAATAAGTGGTCCAAATTTTCCTCCTCCTCCTCCCCACATACGCAGCACCGTGTGATATCCTCCAAATCAACAGCTTTACTTTAAGAGGCCTCTTGGAAGTCCAAATCTGCACGGCAAAGCATTGTCGTAGTCCTCCATCTGAGATAAATGAGTAGACATACCTGACTGAGAAGCAACCCTCCTCCCAGCTCCACCACCAAGGATGGCAGTTTCAATTTCGGACCCGATTTCGGTCGGGACCGAAACCGAAACCGAGTTTTGATCGAAATCGGTCAAAACTCGTTCAGGTAATTCAAAAAAATCCGAAAAATTGAAAAAAAATCCGAAAAAAAATCAAGAAAATTATAAAGAATCAGACAAAATCATTGGACATGTATCTGAGTATGAATAAATTGGATTAAGTAATAGAAATAGGCATTGGATATGTTAAACTAATATTTGCTATATATTAAACATGGGGTAAGTTCAAGCAGTACATAAACATTACAAACACAGCAACTGTTACAGAAATTAAATGATCCCTACCCAAATAATGATGCACTAATATGCATAATACCTAGAAGAACATTCTCCCTCATCGTCTAGCTTTTGCTGTTGATACACATAAAAATGTTACATATATTCTGTATAATCACTGTAACCAAACAATGATGAAGCCAAGTCGTGCATCCCTCTTGGAGTATAAGGTTGTTGGCTTGATTGGAATCTAAAATCAACATAAGAAGTATAACCTTGAGGATTAGAAGAAGATGCTGACCCATAACTGCTACTAGCTAGAACTGGATGAGATTGGAATCTTGGTTGATGACCCCACTCATACATGCTTGTTTCATCTTGGCCACCTCCATAACCTGATGGATGTCGATATTGGCTCTGTGAATCATATCCTCCTTCACGATGACTGTATCCTCTGCCCGTGTCGGCGTGGAAAGAGGAAGAATCATTTTCCCTGTGCCAGGTCTCTCACATAAACTTACTTCATCTGCTCAATTGTCGGGTCCTCTAAAGCAACAACACTAGTCCTCTCAGTCATCTCATGCACTGATGCACTTCTTCTTAAGGATGGAGGTGACTTCATCATTCTAGGAGTGACTGGCATGTTATCAAATTCTAAGTATCTAGCTGACTCAATCTCAGGCTGCTGCTCAATGTCGTCAACAAACAAAAGCTTTTCTTCTCTCTGGTGCTCATGAGTCACTCTTGAACTCTTTGTTGATGCTATGAATTCTAGATCCCTTGACTCATCTCCATCCAATATACCATCTGCCCATGTTCTGTCATTAGGATCAAAAACGGGTTCATAAACCTGCGCTCGTACCACAACCCAAGACTGCAAGATATTGCCATCATCAAATAATGCGTCCACATCAATTTGGCCAGTTGTATCGTCTGCGACGTGTTTGTCTCTCAATTGTTGTCTCAACTTCATGTTCTTCATTATCAACCTCATGTTGTAGTGACATTAAACCAATTTTTCCGACCATTTAGCCTTTAGCCGATTGCGAACCTTTGAGTGTGTAAGACTGAACGTGCTCCAATTCCTTTCACATTGACTTGTTGATGTTGTTTGACTCAACACCCTAATTGTAATGTAAGTCAATACATTATAGCCCAAATCTCTATCGTTCAACATTATCCACCAGTCAGCTGTTCCACCAACCATAAACAAATAAATGTAAGATGTAAATGAAGATCAATTCTTCATGATGTACTAATATATATTGACTCAATTTAAGCACAAAGATTTAGTATACCTAGGCTCACTCTTCCCACAGTGTATTGCAATTGTGAGTCAGAATATATCCCAATCCTCATTCTATAACTGTCCATCTATAAGGATAAAGTAACAGATTAACATAAGTAATTAAGTAAATTATTTTCCTCTTATTGATAAAATCAATAAAGGTCAACCTGTAACTCGGCCCGAAGTCTCTTTTCTTGTGTCCTCGATAAACGACCAATGACTTTTAAGATGCCTTGAAGCACCTCGCCATCAATGTTTGCATTGACATTGTATATAAATTGAGAGTTGAGAAATAACATGTATTTAGGTATAATTAACTAAATGTAAGATGTAAATTAACCTAAAATATAATGAATTTTATATCAGTACAATTAATCACTCACCAGCTACATGCAATTCATGGTGTAATGTGTTGTCCCATCTGTTGTCAATAATTTTTCACTTCTCATACTCTCTGGGAAGGGATTTCTGCAAGTCTAACATGGCACGGTCCATATCCTCGTACAGATATCCCATATCATTCTTGTCATCGCCATCTACCATTCTTAGGACCTTCACGAGGGTGTGACTACTTTTATGTAACATAAGACTCTGTCCCAGAATCTATTGTCTTCCATGATGTGACACACTTCCAAATAATCTATCTAAGCATCAACATTGGATTTGTCTATGTAATCCAGCATGGAATTGTGGTACATGAAAGATTTGAGCTCCTTCATATATCTGTGCAAAGACTCCAAAGAAATGAAATTCGAAACAAATCTTGTTGGCCCTGCACGAATGATATCTCGACCCCCACTTGCATGCTCTCTGAACATATTCAAGATCATAGTATGGCCATAAATGTCCCGAGTGATATTATGTACCCTCTCAATTATCTTCTTCACATTTTTGTCATTCCCAATGTCTTCAAGTATCAAGTCCAGACAATGTGCGGCACATGAGAATCAATATAAATGCTTGCGCTTCTGCACCAACTTCCTCCCCGCAACCTTGTAACTGGCTTCATTGTCGGTGACTACTTGCACAATATGTTCCTCTCCAATTTGTTTTAGCATCGCATCCATCAAATGAAACAAATAATTTGTATTCTTTTCATAATTTGATGCATCAACTGATTTCACAAAGACTGTACCTTCGATGCAATAAACCAGAAAATTGATCATGGACTTCTTCGTGATACCAGTCCAACCATCACACATAATGGTGCATTCTCTCTCTATCCAGATATCCTTGAAGCTTTCAACCCACTGATGAAACTCCTCAACCTCTCCCTCAAGGTCACACTCGTATATGTCTCGACGTGACGGGGCCTTAAAGTCAAGGCTAACATCTGCTACGGCATCAAGCATAGGCTGCCAATATTTTGATTCAGTTGCATGTGCAGACACACCTGCATGAAAAAATTATTTGCAAATACTTTTGAATGTATGCATTGCAGCTTCAACTGATTTTTTGACCCCTCTCAATACTTGCTTGATTTTTTGTTGTGTAGCACTTTGCCTTCTGTGCACATAGCTATCCATAGGGTATACTCTCTGCAGGGCTACACCAGTATCAGGATGTCGTGTTACACTAACTGTACTGGAGTAGATCCCTGATCCTATCGGTGCTTTTCCCTTACTTTGAGTCGTACGCTCACGCTCTACTACTTCGGTCACCTCTGGACCTGAATCCTCAGTGCCTTCCTCATAAATTTCAGTCTGATCTTCAGCCCTTCGTTGCATCCTGTCTTTTTTACCCAGAAGGCACTGGCGCATTTCCTCTGCCACCCATCGGGGACATATGTCGCATTGCTTGACCTCTCCTCTTATCCCTGTCAAATACTGCTTTCCTCTAGTAATTCTGCCATGTATCTCCTTACCACAATAATTATATTTGACTTTTCAACTTCTAACATCAACTAAGGTGAGGTGGATCCACCTCGGATCGTCCTTCCCTTGCTGCTCCCGACTTTGTTCACGTCTACCCATGATGCTGCATTAAGACAGTCAAAGACAAATGGTTGTAAGTACAATGAAAAAATGCAATGAAACATAATTGAGCTTCAAATTATGCTAAATTGAGATAATTAGACAAAAGTCTCAATTCTAATCGCTAATTAGGGTTACATTTAGGGATTTTGCCTAATTACCCTTCAAATGTAATTAGTAGCATGCTTCCGCCCTAAAACATTCAATGAAACTTAATTGAGTTTCAATTGATGGTGAATTTATCTAATTAGACAAAATTCTCAAATTTAAATCACTAATTGGGTCTTAATTTGAGGATTTACCCTAATTACCCGACGTGTAATACAATTAGCAGCATGCTCCCACCCTAAAATATTCAATGAAACTTAATTGAGCTTCAATTGAAGCTAAATTTACTAATTAGACAAAAGCCTCAAATGTAAACCGTTAATTAGGCCCTAATTTGGGGATTATACAATTAGCAATATGCTCCCGCTCTAAAGCATTCAATAAAGTTTAATTAAACTTCAATTGACGTTAAACTTACATTGCGGAAGTGCAGAAAGATAACCCCTCAACAAACCTTTCTACCTTCCTCCACCTCTTCTACCTCAAACTGATTCTAAAAGTACCATGATGCCACCAGCCCTCCCCTCTACCAAGGAGGCCACCCTCTTTGAAAGTCTGACTCCCCCAATCTCCCTCATGATAGACTCCCCATCCCCTGCACGCTTAGACTCCATGGAGCATAGAACGTCAATCTTGCATCTTTTGACTAGTTCCTTCACCGCCCTTCTCTTTTTGCCCCCTTACATTCCAAGAGACTATCCTCATGTGGACAGGGCTATGCACCTACCTTACTCCCCCTCTGACTCATTCCTCCTCTCCTCTCTGTCCTCACTCCCCCTCACGTCCCTTTTTGTGCTTTTCCTCCCCTCGGATCCCTAGCCATGTCGATCAACCACCTCTTTTGGACCTCGGTGAAGACACCCCCTTAGGTCCCTCTCAAGACCCACAAAGGATACCCCCACCTTGCCCATCAACTCCCTCACTTATGTCTTCGTCAGCTTCTCCACCACCCCCACCAGCTCCCTCATCTCCTCCCTTCCCAATCTGCCCCTCTCTACAACTTCGTCCTTCCGAGTTTCCCTCCTCCAGCCCTACAACCTCTCCTAGTGTAATCGGGACTAGCTTTTCGTCCTCAGATGGTGTTGCTTCCTCCTCAGTTCCCAACACCACCCTGATCTCCTGCACTACCATACAGTCCTGGGCCCAAGCCGTTGTGCCGAATGGCTCGCCTCGGCAAAATGTCGATGACATCGGCTCACCAGTGACCTCCGACTCCTCACCGACATTCATGCACGTCTCTAACAACAGTAGCTTAGGAGAATGGGGCAGCTGGTCGATAGGAGGTGGCCGATGGCCTCTACCCTTTGCTGTAGTCTGCAGATCACCTAGGACAAAGCCAATGGTGACGTCAGTTGTATCTGACAACGAGATGCCCGTCGGATGGTGCTGCGAGGCCATCCGGCGTCATCAACCAGTCGGGCGGGGTGCCAGGGAGTTGTTATTGCAAGGAATTCCCATAGCACCGGTCGGATGGGAGAGAGACTAGCATTACGGGGCCCCTAGATACCCGATAGGCCTGTGACTCCCAATAACGTGTAAGTCACGGGTAACGAGGTTCGACTCCGGGTAGGTACAAGCGCCCAAACCCGACCCATTCCAATGGCAATTGGACCACGACGAAGCCCATTCCAAAGCTTGTTCTCCATACCCAGGTTGCTTGACGGCCCGTCTGGCCCATAACCGGGTGCACTCGAATTTGAATTTGAACTGGTTGACCAAAGGGGGGCACGTACCCCCCTGATCATCTTCCACGTCCGTCCGCACCTTGTGTTGCCCTAGGCTACCCTGGCCTCGGCAGCGCCACAAATGTTCACCAGGCTAGATAGCTCCACGGATGACAAAAGCGTTCCCCCTATTGCCAGGGAGATCACCTGCAGCACCATCGCCGGCATGAATGTCCAGACGATGGCCTCCACCGCCATTAAGGGTCCTGCCGGGGCGAAACAGAGAGTGTTCAGCTCGACTTCTCTGAAGCCCAGAATGACAAAGGCAACCACTGGCTTGTCACAGAGGACAATGGGTAGCCTGATCAGCATGATGCGAACCCCAACCAAGCAAGGGTCCATAGTTGGTCGTGGATGGCAGTTCCGCCCAAGAAATGCATAATCAGATCGGATCAGATCAAATTGGATCGGCCGATCCGATCTGATTTTGGTCGGTCTGATCCGATCCCGCTCCCCCGATACTCGATTCTCATTGGGGATAAAAGGAATCGTTGAGGTCGGCCAAGGATCGGATCAACCGATCCAAGTCGATCTTAGACCATCCCCACACTCCTATCCGGTAAAAAATATAAAGAAAAAGAAGCAAAAAACTTACCTGCGACGCGCTGCCACCGTCGACACCGCCGTCCTCCTCTTCCTCGTCGTCCTCCTCCTCCTCCTCGCCGTCGTTTGCTCCACCTGCACAGTACGAGGGCTTAGCGTTGCTGCTCCGGCTATGCAAACAGACGTCGCTGCAGCACCGCGAACGGACGCCACCCGCCTTCTTTCCTCCTCCGCCTCCCCAGGATTCTGCGAGTGAACGAGGAAAGAAATAGGGTTTCCTGTGAAAATTGCACAAAACCCTTTTAAGTTATAAACGTTTAAAACTTAAACTATTAAATATATGAAATTATATGCGATCCGGATCGGACTCGGATCGGCTGACCCGGCCGATTGCGTTTTGGGCCCCCAATCCGCGATCCTGCCTTCCTTCGTTCCGTCTGCCACCATAACGCCTACTTCTACCACCACGTGTATCACCTGCTCTGCCTATCCGACAGCTAGTAGCCCATTTGCCATGACCTGCCAGATCGCCCATGGTCCGTGCCCTCCCCACCGGGCATTCATGAATTCCCTTCACTGCTTCCGACTCCACTACACCCTCTAAGAGGCAACAGGAACAGACAACATCTAATCCATTCCAGCTGGCCTTGGAGAAGGTCCAAGGGGACACCTCCTACCTCTAGGCAGTCCATCCTCCCCTGCTGGGTCGGCGGATAGGGCCCCTTGCCCCTTACAACATCAGCAAAGGAGCGCTTGAATAGGCCTCCTCTCTCCCCACTACCAGCCTCTGGCCGTTTCAAGTTCTCGGGTATTCTGCAGGACCTTTGCAGATGTCCCCTCCTCCAGCAGCACAAGTACACTGGGGGTGGCCTGAAACCTCCACACTCTCCTCCCAAGCCGCTGAAAGCCGACCGGGGATGGCTGCCCCCCAGGGGGACACGGTCCGCCCCGGACGCCACCTGCGGCGGTCGCAGCATAGTGTCAAGATTTTCCCAGAGCTTCTCTCTCTAGAAACAGCTAGAGAGAGAAAACCAATAAAAAAGTCACAATAATTGTTGATTGAGAACTCTGATCAGTAGCCAGTAAGCATGAGTTTATATAAAACTGAAGCACTAGGTAAAACAGTTCAAAATTAAACCAAAAAAGGTCATCACCTTAAAGCCCTATCCACTTTTGTCCTAGGAACCAGAAGTCTGTGACATCGGACAGAAATATAACATGGAAAGGAAAGAAAAGTCTGGATGCAAGAACGATCAATAACTTCATGCAAAAACATTTTATTTGCCACTTTTTGAAAAGAGTGCACTCTTATTCCAAGCAAGTAAAAATAATGCATAAGTGTGACAAGAGGGAAAGAAAGCTTCGTAGAGAAACGTAACAAAGTAGAAGATAAATGGAAGATCTTTTGGAATAAATGTGAAGGCAAGGTAAGATTGATGCCCTTCTAAGGTGGTAATATGGGAAGAAAGATAACCGGATCATACTAAAATTCAAGATTATGAATATACGAAAAATGATGAACAAACCTGTTTAAGATCATCTCCAGATTTGTCTCTAAAATTTTTGACACTTGAAATTATTTGAATAAGTTTGTATTTTCCCCTTCTCACAGTCTCAGAAGCAAATTCTTTTTCATAATTGCAGAAGTGAGCACAAAACTAGGCTTCTGTAGCTCAAGACAACTGAAAGATAAATAAAATGCTAAGGGCTGACCTGGGGTCCTAGAGAAGTTCTAGGCAAAAGGAAAAAAAACTGAAGATGATTCAACAACAAATCCCTCTTGGATGCTGTGATGTAATTCCAAAAGAACATTGATTCTCTAATTTTTTGAAGTTTTTCCCCAAGTTATGACCGGTTAAATCTTTGTCCTTTGGAAACATTGGATACAAGAAGCACATTCTTTCCTAACATACTAATTATGCTTATGAAACCAGAACAGGGAGAGTAAAAGGCATTTAGGTGTTAGGACATTAACCCCTATACATCTTCAAAACTTCCAACCTGCTGTCTCAACTAATTGCCTCAATGCTTGATGTGGCCTACCGCCAATCACTGATCCAACACTTGTGCATACCTCATACAAGTGTCTGCTAAATGATAGGGCAAAGTGTTCAACCTATGTGCTCACATTTTTACAAAAAACTGACCCAGGCAGGCTGGAGCAACCACAAAATAATGAGGAAAAAAAATTCTAGACATCACTACTCTTTTTACCCTTTTACTGCACTTCACCAAAAGTTGATCCAACAATACTCTCCTTCTATGTATTAAAGCACCTATTAAGTAACTGTGTATGGTAAAACATAAAATATGCCATACCACAACAAAATAAATTACACAGGCTTCAGCATTAATCATTGTTTCTTGATTTCTTCCATTTTCTTATTTTTTCTTTATCACCCCCAGAATAGTCTCTTTGATCTACTCCAATAAAAAAACAAATAACAAGGATGACGAGAGAGAGAGAGAGATTCTAAAATGAAATGGTTTACCAGGCACCGATGTGAATCAGGATGATTCTCGTCCAAAGCCAGCAACTGCTTAACAGCCTGCAGAGCACATCAAACCAGGTTATGAGTGGGATGTAGATAATAAACACTACATGTACACTATCATATTAGATGGAAGATGGAACTTCGAGGTCTTAGAATTCATAATGAATGCCTTTGGTTCATGAAGTTCTAATAATCTGGACAACAAACTGTGGTATCATCCACTCCCCCTCCCCCCCAAAAAAAAAACTGGACAACGTACACTACATGTACACTCCTAACACTACGTTTCAGGATTAACATGAGCCTTGCCCAAGTTGTTGAAATCCACAAAACCGCGGTGTTGAGATACAAGGGCCCAGGGTCATAAGTACATGAACCACAACTCATTTAACCAATACGGGACTATTGCCCAGAGACTATGTCCAAATTCCAACACTGCCCCTCACGACCAAGATGGGCCGTAGACATTAATTGGGTGGAGGTGGCAAGAGGAGTTGGGTCATTTGGCCTGCTCTGATACCATGTTGAAATCCACAAAACCGCGGTGTTGAGATACAAGGGCCCAGGGTCATAAGCACATGAACCACAACTCACTTAACCAATACGGGACTATTGCCCAGGACTATGCCCAAATTCCAACACAGGTAATCTGGACATCATGTTGGCCAAGATCTAGATCCTCTCAATCATCCAATCTGGCAAAATGTTACAACCATCAGCCTGCCTTATGTCAATTACCCACAGGTGCCTCAGAGGTAACTTTGAACAGGAAGGACCTGCCAAAGCGCCCCATATTGGCCCTTGACAAGTAGAATATTACCTCCTTGGTTACAGAATTCAATATTGAGCAACCAGGGAGCATCCCTCAAAGATTCCCATTAACGTTCGGCAACATGGGAACAATTGTCTCTTATGACCTGAAATGAGCACTTCTTCAAATTTTGTGGCAAGACTCGTCATTCTACTTTAATCGTATACTATCCATCAAACTGTCAATTGTGTACCACATAAATTCCAATGTAAGTACAAACTTAAATACTACATAGCCAGGAAGATTTTCAGCTTGTTCAATTTGAATGGCTTTCTAAAAAGCTTTTGACTTGGCAAAACAACCTTGAGAATGTTGGCCTAGATTGATTCCTTTTCTCATACTTTTTCATGTTCATTTCTCTGAAGAACTTTTTCTTAAGTGATTTCTCTGAAGAATTTGATTATTCAAAGTCTCTTTGTATCCCTTTTCAACCTTTTCGCTTTACTGCCATTTATTTCAATTCCATTTTCTGTCCATTAGGAGCGTGATACGTTTGGAATACCAAACCACAGTTATATTTCATTTCTCCACTTCAGTAAATGTTTGTTATTTTCTTTGGCTTTCTTAGAAATGTTGCTATTTTCCTTGTCAGAGGCCAGTTTCAAAAGATCACGTCTGGAATTATCAAACTGGGTATTCTCGTGTCTATTTACGTATCTCATGACACTTAACACAGGCTCTTGCTCAATACTCATATAACCTCAGCAAATTCTTTGGAGCTCTGGTCATATTTTGTCAATTCGTCCAATATTTACTCTGCTTTGTAAAGGCCCTTGAGGACCCCTGCAATCTGTGAAAACACAACTAGTAAGTCATTTATCTTCTCAAAAGGCACAAGATGGAAAAAGAAGTTTCCTAGCCAAGTTTACAACCAATGAATTTTCTTGCCCAATTACTTCTTCTGAAGCCTAGAAGTTGGTGCCACCATTTATCATGTGCAGGTCATTAGTTGTTATGCGCATATTAGCTTTTTCCACCACTCAACAGATATTTTGAAACTACTGAGGTAAAAGATGCAATTTCTTGTTGACAGACAGCTCATTTATCACTCCTAGCCTATAATATGACTGTAAACTCTAAATTAGGTATTTGAAGGAATCTGTCACCCAGGATAGCATTTAGCAAGTGAAGGACACATGATTGTGAATTACTAGTTACAAATTTGAATATTCAACTACTGGGAGAAAGTATCTTTTTTTCTCAAAATAACATCAGGCAAAATTTCGCATGAACCTTGATTAAGTTCAGGTTGCCATAAATGCAACAGATGTAAAAAAGGATCTAGGACATCTGAGGCCATAGAAGTACCTGAAAAGTCAGCAGAATCTTTTGTTTTCTCATGTTTAGCTCAAAAGAAAGTAAATGGGTCTCCAACGACTTGGGAGAACTCTTTTGAAGTAATTTCAAATACTTAGTAGCTTCCAACAGTGGATCTTCAACCTGCAACAAATGGATCAAAAAGCCATGTCAGCTACCTTCCACATTTTGCTGGAGAGAGGCGACAACAACTGAATCAACCACTAATAATCAAAAACATTTATCACTTAAAAAAAAATCAAAAACATTTATGAGAAGGTGTCAAAATGTCAAGGATCTAAACCTCACCTGCAGCAGCTTCTCCCCATGAGGATCTGGATCCACTGGCTTGCTATGCGGTCGCTTACCAGACTTAGAAACACCTGTAGAACTTGATTCCTCCTCATTCTTTTCCTTTTCTTCAGCCTCCTATAAGATTCAGACAATATCATAAAAGGCATACATGCAATAACAGCTAAAAGTCAAAGATGAAACTCAATTTACCTTCTTGGCTCGGGCTTCTGCCTTCCTCTGTTTTTGTCTGAGTTTCTTTTTCTGAGAGGGATGCAGTTTTAATGTTTCATCATCTTCCTCCGTCGCCGATTTTGAAGGAGCGTCGTATAATTTTATATAGCACCTGTCAGAAGAACACATAGGACAAGAACTAGGATCAAGTCTCACAAATGAGAGGGGATCTGAAATCCAATTTTAAATAAAGTAACAGTTTGATCTTTCAATAAGCTATTTTATTCAGTAAAGTGGACATGCAATCCTCTCGCCTACAGTTTTTCCATGCTCTCTCTACATCCAAGTTAAATACACCCCACTCAAGATGACTGTTTCATCCCAGATAATTAACTCTCAGGGTTAACATGGTAAGGAAAATATTCTTTCCTTTTTTTACAATTTGCTCCTGATTCTTTACTTTACCCTCCAGATGCACACCCCTATAGATAGACATAAATACCACTCCCAGGCACACCTTCCCCTCGAATTGTCAGAAATACTCCACATGCACATCCAACCATGAGGTGTCACAAATACCTCCTGTGCTGTAACTGTGCTTCATGCAGTATCCTTTTTTAGGCACTCACTTGCGATAAAATGGTGAAAATGAGGGGGAGGTGCATCTAAGTTAGATCCACACCAAGGTACATTTGATCTGACACCTATATAAATGGGCACAGATCGATGCAAGCACCAATTGCACAAACACATACCTGATAGCTCCTGCAGCAGCCTTATGGAAGTATGCATGTGAATGCAACTGGTCTTGAAATTTCAGCATCCCAACATAGGCACGCAAAGTCATTTTACGTAGACAGTATGAATGGAAGTCAAACTGATCTTCTGTCATGTCCGCATAATGCTTTTCAACAGCTAAGAATTTCTTTAAGGCACGACCTAGATCACCTTGGCGGAAATAACTTTCACCGGAACCAAGTTCATACCTTCCCATAATTCATATAGTGGTAAGTTTCAAATGTACAAGAGAACTTAATTTATTTAATCAATTCTTACTGCCAAACAAGTGTCAACATGATGAGAACATACCACATGCATTGCATGTCATGTAGATTGTTATGCTGATCTCCATCCTTTGTGAACAGGACAGCTGTTTTCTCAGCTAGGCTCACCTTCAGAAAACATAACATCAAAACTTAATTTCAAACAAAAAGTATCAAAAATCAAAAAAATAAAGAAAAAAGTGAACATATTCAACAAGCATGCCTGAGTAATTGAAAAGATGACATGAAAAAAATAATATACAAACCTGATCAGCTTGAAGCATGCGCATCACACACTCACTGTTTAAGAAACGATCTGCAAGGTCCATAGACCTAGCTTCATCAGCTAAAGCAGCAGCAGCAGGTAAGTCACCAGCATGCTTCAATATTCTTCCCTGTAATTCAAAACATGAAAGGCCATTGTTTCTGATTTGCTAGAGTTTCATCCAAATTCAGCAATGAAAGACAAATTGCAGATAAAAGTGAGGGGAATTTAGTTTTTTTATACGTATAATCACTTTAAGAAACCATTTGCACAGAACTACTGTAACTCACCTGTTAAGTATGAACTCATTCTTTTGTTCAAATGACTGACTAATAATAACTAAAGTCCCTACTTTTATGGATGGCCTTTCCCGGTTTGCCAAGTAGGCTAAGCCACATTCCCCCCATATCTGCCCTGAACACTTCAGTCTCTCCTCAAATTTGGTAATGAAAGGCAAATGCTGTTAAAAGTGATGTCTCACCTTTTCCATTGTCCCTTTAACCTCTACTGCGATCTAATTCACCTTGAAATTGCAAGAATGCCATCATGCAGCCTCCAAGGGTAAAAGGATTCCATGATAGGACTAAGGTGAAATCCTAGTGGCCAAAAAAAGGTTGTAACTAGTCACATGAAGGATTAAGAATGAAGTAAACAGCCAATTTTGGATAAATGGAGCATTTCTCCAGGAACATATAGGTAGGTAAGCCAGCAAGTTGCTGAGCCCAGTGGGTAAGTTCTTGCCCAGGATGACAGCTGCACTCTGTACTCTTGTTTATGGAACCTTTCTCAGGGAACTAGTCCAATGTGTAGTCTCACACTTAGGGCTAGAGCACAAAAGCATCACAAAACTGAGAGAATAAGTTTAAACTGCTAAATCAAAGTGCAGAGAATGACATCTTTTTAACTCTCTTACCAATCAATCTCAAACATCTCATTAGCAATGTAACATTCCATGTCATTGTCACAACCCTAAGCAAAATCTTCAATTATTGGGGAGAAATAAGTTTTTGAGTTCATTTAACATATCAAAGTGAGTGTAATACTACACATGACATGCACGGATAGAGCTGACATAAAAAGTACTAAAGTCTACATATAACAAATGCAATCTAGCAAAATTTTCATGCAAAATAAAAGATGAAAAAATCCATTAAAAAAGGTTACCTTTACGGAGTATAGGTCAATCACAGTAGGAGTATGATCAATAGCCTCATTAATTCTGGCAAGAGCAACATCATGCTGACCACACTTATCAAAATGCTGTACCAAAATGTTTGCCAAGACCCACTCAAAACAGGATAGAACGAAATTTAGACCAGGGTAAAACTAATAAAACTGATGTAGAAGAGAGAACCTGGGCCAACAAAAAGAGAGTCCACATTAGTGTTGAAGGAGGTTCTTTCTGAGACCTGCAGTTCATATAAATCCAGGCTTCTTTAGTCAAGAAAAATCAAAAATGGATTTTTGACAATATGTCAGATGTTATATTGATGCTGAGAAACAGAAAAAAGGTTTGTAAGGCATACCACAAAGTGATTAATACCAATTCTAAGAAAGGTCGCATATCATTGAACAATAATGATTCAAAATTTGTTTGCTGGTCTCTTAAAGGAAAAAGGACGCCAAGAATTTCAATCAATCAGACATTTTTAAAACATGATGTAATTTTTTTAATATTTCATAACAGTACTTTTCTCCTCATCAAAGAACTGGGTCGGTGAAAGGCATGTTGTTAACAGGTGATGATACAGTGAAAAGAAGATGAAGAAAGAGGGAAAAGGCCCCATCTCCAAGGAAAACCCATGTCCTGGCTCCCAAGACCAAGGATTGCCTTCCTGAAAAGGAGACAAGCCAAACCACAAATCAAATATCAAAACCTCATCTCCACTACTGGAAGGTGTTTGCACCACAATACCGAGAAACTTAACACGATTAATATTATTCTCCAAGAAGCATAGCCACTATAATTTCCACTCTCGTTGATCATATCATAGAGCATAACTGGTAAGTCTGATATAGTCATCCATTCAGGCTCTTCACATTTCCAGATTCTGAAAATCACTGAATGAAAAGTTAGCAAGGCAAGGAAATCTTTGACATTTAATTTATCAGCCTAGTTTTTTTAAGTAATTTATCAGCCTAGTTGCAACATCCATCGACAACATTATGTGCATTATCAAATCAATTGTCAGATGGTAGTAATTCAATTTACTATTTCCTCTCCATCTACATCACCAACTGTGGCATGCATTCCAAATGCAAACTCACTTTTCATGCTTCACTAAATTCAACAAATGCCAATGCCAATATATAAATGATTGCATGACAAGAGAGGGTCACCATAAACATCATTGCCCCCTCAAATACATCTATACTCTCTTCAGCCTGAAAATGCATTAAGGAAGAAGACAATTCTGAAATGATCTTTGCCAACTAGAAATTTGTTCAGAACAGTTAATGTATGCATATCATGACCTGATGCTTAGCGTGCCAATGTATTCTTCTGCAAAGTAATGATGCAGAACACAGGAAAAAGAACTTCCTCAACCCCCCAGCCGAGTTATTCCAATTCTTTAGTTCAATTACACGTCTTTGAAGGACTAGCAGGTATCTTCACATGAAGAGATGTCAGGTCAGTGCATTTTGTCAGTGTCATGACCTTGTCCTGCAATCTCTCACACTATTCTGACACAAAAAGAAAACACCAATGTGCACTATCAATATCACAACAGACTTACCCATAGAACTTTGATATCTTTCCTTTTTTAGGGGACAACACCAAGATGAATAAATGTCAAAAGTGTATTTAGAACTACCAAAGGATAACAATGCTCAAAATTGCAATATATGCCCCCCAGATTGACCAAAGCATCACATTCATATCACACAGATCCTCCGAGTCTTGGAAAAGAAGCTCTAAAGATTCCTCCACATAACCAAGAAATAGCACATTACTTGACCGTTTTTTAGTAAAACTGCCCAACTCTTGCTAATTTCCCCATTGGAACTAGATTCAATTCCAGCAATTTTGATATGGTTCAATCAGTTCAGTCAGTCTTTAAATCCATGATTCACAGACCTTAAATTTTCCAATCCAAGATCCCGCTGAACTACATCAAATTCAACCAAAATCTGATATATATATCAGTTTTGGAATGCCGATCCCATATATTCTAAAAAGATTAAGAATACTGATAATATATTCAAACCATCTAATGATCATGGTTTGCCAACTCTCAGTCTTTTGTGAGTAGTACTAATTTGACTCTATCTTTGAACTTAAGAGTCCTGAATCAGTTAATAAGAGACAACACAGGTCAGCCTACACACTTCTAAAAGGGTTGGCCAACTTGGTCCAATTAAGTCAGCACAAGCTAGTCAGCTCAGTTTTTCAAGAACTGCATGAAGCAGAACTTACCCAGTACTTGGAGATAGTTGCCAAACAGGGCCTTCATTGTATTTTCATGTACTCTTGCAACATAAAATGATCAAATTCACCTTGTGCAGTAGCAATCAAACACGAGTTGAAATTTTAGAGGAGAGTAGAAAGAAGCCATGTCAATATGCGAAAAAAGAATCTAGTAAAATAAGACCATGTATGAGCAATAAAAGTTCTTAAACCTAGATGTGAAAGGTGTGAGATCATCAAGGAACTTCGCCCGAGGACTGATTCTTTTGGAAACTTGATGACAGTTTGAGAAACTATTTGCCATTTTGGCCTGCATTAACATCGCATAACTATTTCTCGTAGCATCTATTCTAGTGGATTTATGGCTTTAAGCACGTAATTCACAACTCCAAGAAAATAAGCTTCCAAAGTTGACTTACGCCCCAGGAAATCTGCCAGTAGCACGAATCGAAATTTCGAGCGCAAGAAACAATTGCTCAAGTATATCAGCCTGCATATGCAATATGTAAAAACTCAATGCAGGAACAATGCTTGTTTGAGCAAATAAAATGCACATAAAGATATTCAATACTGTATCACAAATTTATTCCAACAAGACCAGAGTGGTCAAGAGGGGGAGTTGTCAATAACAATAACATCACAAATTTATACTAATGCCAGGAAGTAATCAAACAAACCTTATCTGGGAGTTCATACAGAGGGCTTAAATCAGAAAACAACGAAGGTACTCCCTAAACACAAAAAGACAAGTGAAGATACTGTTAGGTTGATGAGGACCTTTAAAGATTGGATATTCAAGATGCACAGACAAGCATGTAACAAGGACATGCAGTTAATTGGCATAAGATCCATAAGAGATGCGCAAACTCTAGCAACAGCAAGTCCACTCTGAAAAAGAGATATCAACAAACCTTGGTTAGGAGGGGTCTAACATAGTTGTCAGCTGCTTCTCGAAATTTTTCTCCTTGTAGAAAATCAAGCGGAATTCGCTGCAGAGAAATTATAAAGCCTGTCAAACACGATAAGCATCCATAAACTACACTAAAATTTCAACTCGACTAAAATAGACACATGCAAGGGCCTGCAGAAGTACATAAGCGAAAATCTGGGGGGGAGGGGGGAACAAGATAAAAGCTTTAGCAATAGTTCTTCAGATGATTTCCTAAACCATTGGTTGCTATGATATGTGACGGAAATCCTAATGAAACAACAAAAGCCGTCAAAAAAAACATAAAACTATTAATTACTATAACATACTGTACCCTGTAAAGACAAGAGTTTGACTCGGGATTTGTTTCATAACCTTCATCCAAACCTAAACATAAAATGGTATAAAGCAATGGTTTATATATTGTGCAGTGGCTCAGGATTGGCTTCCTAACATCCATGCAACACCAAATCTGAAAAATCAAAATCCAGATTCAGCCGATCTTCTTATAAGGCCCACCCCTCTTGCATCCACCCTAACATGATCCAGCCAGGTCCAACTTCCAAATCATTTGGAACTGATCTCTTTGGCGCAGCAGGTGGAATTCAGTAACATATCAGATATTTATTTCTTTATATTTTGTCTGTACAAACTGATTGGAAGGACTAACACCAAGCTAAGCCTCTGAATTGCACCATCCAATAGTAGCAACAGATTTTAGAGCCTCTTTGATTCACTACCAACAGTCCATGTCCCTCAAATGGCATTTGAACACATGCATGGCTCATTGGGATCATACATCGAAATTTAGCATACTTGCTCCATCATCACACAGATATATAAAAACAGAAATGTCAGTTATAATAGTACCTACAGACCATGATTCACACTGGCAAAAGAGATGAAAATAGGGGAAGTTTAGTCTGTTGTGCTTCAGAACATGGCCACTACAAAGTATATAGCCGGAAAAATCATTACTCTAAGGCCTATCTATCAGCGAAAGATTCAGTCAATTCCTGCAAAAGAGCCAAGTGAGTTAAATAAAAAACTCTACCATAAGCCCGTAGATTATATCATGATTAAGAATCAACACAAGAAAAATATTGAATGGTGTAGGCCAAAACATAAAAATCAATGGCAAAAAGAATTCTTAACCACAGAATAGGACTGGCGGGACTATTGAACCTTAACAGCAGATGACCAGCTGTATAGTTCCCCAAGTGATTTATACAAGTCATCCAACCGATCAATTTCATCAGGAGCATATTGACTCTTTTCTGAATATAACCCAAGGCATTTTTGCAGGCCTACATAGTACCTGAGAAGGAAAAAATAATGAAAATAATTAACCTTCATTGCCTTTGAGATATATAATATAACTTTGCCCCAATAGCAAACAGAGACTTCTGGATATCTCACATCAAAGAATCACTATCAATGTCCCAATAGCATGTAATATCATTGCAAGGTATCAATGTTCTGCTTGTTCTTTTCAAGTATGAAAATCTGAGTTGGAGCACATGACGCCAATCAATGATTTAAAAGCAGTATGCCTGAGATAGACAATGCATTCAATCATCCAGAACATTCATGACATGTCACTGAAAGATTTAAAAAAAACTTAAATTGACCAAAAAAACTCAAGGAAATTAATGAGAATGTTAACATATAATTTTTTTTGGAAAGTGGTTGGTACCCCTAAATTGTATTAAGGTAAAAAGGAGGGATATACTACAAGTATAATCAAGGAGTTTCCAAAAATACCTATTCAAAAATCTGCACACCAAGCTGATGTGGCATGCATTAACCCCCCCCCCCCCAACAAAACAAAAAATGAAGAATTATATGAGTCCACATTTTTTGTGAAAGTGGGTAGTACCACTGTTGTATTAAAAGTAAAAGAGGGATGAACAAGTGTTGTCAATGTGTTCACAAAAAACCCTATACAACAAAAACTGTCTACACCAAGATGATGTAACCTACACTAACCCCCCAACAAAGTAAAAATGGATGAGCTGTTTGGACACATATTACAAAGGGCCTCCGCCCACTCTCTCTCTCTCTCACACAAATAAAGGAGACAAGTCTTTCCATAGCTCTGGCTTCCCTTCTGAAGATTTTGTTGTTCCTCTCTCCACATAATGCCCAAAAGGTAGTGTGAAGGATAATACATCATGTAAGTCTATCTCCTTTGAGACCCCATGTTCTGCTCCAATGCCCAATCAGCTGCTGCACACTATTATGCAAGAACATCACAACGGTAGGAACAACCTGCAAAAAAGTGGTCCACAATCTCATCCTCATGTCCACACAAACAACATGTGATAGGAAAGTTCTGAACGAAAGAAGCAATCCTATCACACTTCGGCAACCGTCCATGGGAAATCCTCCAAACCAAGATCTGCACCTTCATGGGGCTTTGGGGTGACCACATCTGTGGGACAAGCCGATGGCGCCAAAGAAGGCAGTTTCCGTTTCGGTTTCAGTGTCGGTTTCGACCGGGTCCCGATTTCGGTTTCAGCCCGAAACCAAATAAAATATTGTTTTTGCCAACTAAAGGAGTTTCAGTTTCGGCCGGTAGATTTCGGATCGTTTCGGTCCAAAACCGATACGTTTTGGCCGAAACGTTTCGGTTTCGACCGAAACTGTCATCCATGGATGACGCACCCCTCCATCAGAAATGAGGGTGCAGGCTGAATTCATTGAGAAGGAGCCCTCCTTCTCCCACCTCCACCACGATCCTCTCTATCTAGCCTTGGTGCAAAGTCAAGAAGAAAACAAAGAAGGTCTTGTATCTGATCCATCTCCTCTAGCCTGAGGTCCCTTCTAAATATCGGGCTCCATGTTCCTCCTGACAAGTGAGAATCAAAATTCTGAACAACTGATGCCAGAGGTGCTGATGCAACTACAAGACTCCAGAGTGAAGTCTCCACGACATCTATCCTTCTAGAAGAGATATTTCTCACCACTTCCCAGTCAGACCCGAACACTAGTTAGCATGAAGTCCATGCAAGATAGAACACCCCGCCAAATGGGCGAGATATAATGTTGCGATGCTGGTGCTATATCACATGTCCTCATTTTGCCATAATATCTCTGCTTGATGACTTGTGCCCACAGTCCATCCTCATCTACTCCTAACTTCCACAGTCACTTCCACAGAAGAGCCAAGTTAAAGTCCCTGATGCTTTTGATGCCCGCCCCTAGCATGTCCTTTGCATTTGGCGACTCTGTCCCAAGCTATGTCATGCCATCCCCTAGGCCTCTCTACTACCATGCCAGAAGAACCTTACTTGAATCAATTCAAATTTCTTACCCACTTTCTTGGGAATCCGATAGATGGAAAGAAAGTAGATAGGAAGACTATCGAGCACCAACTTCCATAATAAATTTTGCCTTCCACCCTGCAAGTCTAGTCACATATCTCTGCACCAAAGGCTACCAGTCACTATAATGCAAGGCCCCTGGAGATAACAGGAACTCCAAGTAGGAAAGGGGAAAAGCACCTATTCGACATACCAAAATAAATGCTGCTCTGTGAAGAGCTCTATCTTCCATATTCACCCTCACCAGAAGACTCTTGTCAAAGTTAACATTGAGGCCGCTGACCTCCTTGAGTAGCTCAAGCATTAGTCTAACCACATACAACTAGGGTTAGTCCTCTGCAAGAAACAGAATAGTGTTATCCGCATACTGTAGATGGGAAATAATAATGCCACCTCTCCCCACCTGAAAGCCTCTTATCAACCCTGTAGCCTCTACTCTCACGCACATCCAACATGAACAACAAAGGAGACATAGGGCCTCCCTAACGGAAACCTCTACCACTGTGAAAGAAGGCAATTTGCTTCCCATTAACCAAGACTGCAAATGTAGCAGAAGAGATGCATGTCTGGATCTAACCGATCCATCAATCATCGAAGCCCATTTTTTTCCAACACATCAAATAAGTATGCCTAGTTGACCCTATCATCACAGTATTCAATACCACCCGGTACGTACCATACCGGGCCGATACGTATCGGAACCGGATTTGAGCTTGGTACCCACCGGTACAGACATTAAAAAATTAAAAAAAAGAGGCTGCCTTCTCTGGACTCTCATCTCCCTATTGTGTGAGAGAGTCAAGAGGGAGGGAGGGGGGGGGAGAGAGAGAGAGAGAGAGAGAGAAACGGGGGCAGACTTCGAGACTAAGACAAATGGGAAGAGGAGGGGAGAGGGGGGAACCTCGCAGGCTCGCAAGCTCAGCAATAATGGTCTCAGGCCATGACAACGACAGTAGGTTCGGGCGAGGATGGCAGTAGGCGGTAGTGAGCTCAGGCCATAAGGCCAAGGCAACGGCACGCAATAGCGAGCTCATGACAGGAGGCCGGCAGTAGCGGGCTGAGGGCGGACAAAGGTCACGGAGTTAGCTTGATTAGGGATTTAGGGTTGGTTTTCATTTTTAAAAGGTGATGGTCATTTATAAAACGACCCCCATAACAAAAAGTATATTGTATAAATGACCAAATATATATATAACATATATTTAAATAGAGGAGGTGGGACCAAGCGGTGGAGTGGGGGAATCGCTATGCTATCGGACAGTACCGATTCATACTGGAACCAGCCCTACCCAGTACCGAAACCGATACCGATTTTGAATACCTTGCCTGTCATATGCTTTCTTTAGCTCTAGCTCTAGCACCATTCTTTTCTTCCTCTAAGTCCTCGTGAGTTATCCAAAAATCCTCTTGAATGTGTTTACCACTAATGAATGTCCCCTAGAAGCCACTAACCATCCTACCAATCACTTGGTCAAGTCTACCTGCCAACAACTTAGCAATAATTTTGTATGTGCCACTGAAGAGGCTAATGAGGACTAGTAGGGTACAGTTTATGCCCCTAATATGAGCCCTATCTTCCTAGAACTCCCTAAAAACAGCCAAGAGATCCACTTTAATGATGCCCCGAAACTTATGAAAAAATGCAATAGAGAATCCATGTGGGCCTAGTGCCCTATCCCCTACAAGAGAGAAAATCGCTTGGTGGATCCCCTCTGAGAAGCTATGGGAGCGAGCTTCTCTATCAACTGAAGAGAGACGAGGAAGGAGGTTTGTGTCAATCACTGGTCTACTAAGGTCTTCCTCTGTGAAAAGTGTAACATACAAATCCCTAGCCTTCTCCCTGATCTGCACATCTCTAGAGAAGAGATGATCTCCCACTCTAATGCAAATGATAGAGTTCACTCTTCTCCTCCCTGAGACTATGCGTTGGAAATAGGAAGTGTTCATGTCCCCTCCCTATATCCATCTCTCCCTTGACTTTGTTTCCAGTAGAACTCTTCCCCTGTAAGAATTTTTTGAAAATCGACCCCGAAGGGTCCCTGAGCTTTCTATCTGAGTCATCCAATAGGCCTACCTCCTCCAAGCAATCCAACCCCTCAATGTACTGAGGTATACTGTCTTTAGCTGCTCTGTCAGGTATGGTCATATCTGCACCCCAGACCTTGAGATCTTGAACCACTTGCTTCAGTTTGCCCACCAACCAACCATAGCCGATCTTTCGTTCCTGTGCACATTCCATGTCCGCCTAATAATCTTCATAAAATCTGCCCTCTGAACTAAAACCTCTATAACTTAAAGCTCCTCCTCATGCCTTGTGAGCAACAAGTCTTCAACAGAAGACGTCTATGATGCGACACCGATCCGGCCAAGAAAAATACCTGCATATGAGGATAATGGTCCTCCCAATCCACCGGCACCAGAAATTTGTCTAGCCTGGAGCAAGTGACATCTACCCCCAAGTTAGACCAAGTGAACTGGGAATTAGCCATACCCACATCAATGAGTGTTGTCTCCTGTATGAAGTCGGTGAAGTCCTCCATTTCGCCCTGGTTGAAGTAGGCGTCCGTCCTCTCCCATGGTGTAGCAATGGCTTTGAAGTTGCCCCCTATACACCAAGACATGCCTGAGCTGATATGATGTTGTGCCAGTTCTTCCCACAGGAGCTTCTTCTCCTCTCTGCTTTGAGGGCTATACACCCCTATAAAGCCCCAGGAAAAACCATCCCTTACATTTTGAAAATATAGGAAAATGGTCCCCTGGCTAACCCGATTTTTTGCTCCACCTCCTCTACCTCAAACTGATTCCAAAGAATCATTACACCCCCTGACCTCCCTTCAGCCGGGGGATGCCACACCCTTCGCTAGTCTGGCTCCACCCATCTCCCTCATCACATACTCCCCTTCCCCTTCACACTTTATTTCTTGCAGACCCAAGATATCAATCTTACACCTCCTCACAGGCTCCTTTACTGGCCTCCTCTTATCTTCACCACAAAGCCCTCTCACATTCTACGTGACAATCCTCATTTAGACAATGGGATGTCCCTCTCCTCCCTTCCACCCTCACTCTCTCTCTCCCCCCTCTCCTCTCATCTAAGATTTTCCTCCCTTAGCCTCCCTAGCCATATTCAAGAGCCACCTCTTCTAGATATTAGTAAAGACCCCCTTCACATCCTTCACCCCTACAAACGATATGCCCATCTTGTCGGCTAAGTCCCATATTCACACTACCATCACTTCCTCCCTCCCCAAAAATGCCCTTATTTAATATCCCCTCCCTAATAGGTTGCTCCAATCCGCACCAACTCAGTGTCTCCAGAATTGACCTCCTCATCCTCTGAAGTAAACTTTTCCCTTTCCTCCTAAGCTTCTTCGTCTCCATCGACCCATCCTAGACCACTTTCTAGTTCCCGGTGCGACGTGCCCTACTTCTACTGGCCAAATGGGGAAGAACCGGTCGCTGCTATAGACCACATCTCCAACTTGGGGGCTTGGTGTGCCCAGACTTCCATCGATGGTGCTTCGGCTAGGCAGTCAGGTAGGCAGTCAGGAAGGCCACTCCCAATAGTCGCACAATGCATCCGATCATTGGATGTGGGTGTAAGGTGGAGACGATCGTCCACTTCCTCTTCCCGAAGGTGCCGATTTGAAGCCTTCTGTGAGTGATGATGCCGCTTCTCCTCCTGACGGGCATTGCTAGGATGTAGCCTACCGGTCTGCGTCGCCAGAGGTTGCGCACCAGAAAAAGGGCCACCTTCGTCAGAAGTGACCTGCGGTCCACCAAGTCCTCGGAAAGACACCAGCGGGTGTGGTTGTTGCTCCGGTCGCAGCCGACATCTTCCGCGGTCACTGGTGGTAGATGTCGACCGATCGGGGAGCCAGGGTTGCACAAGCGCCCTACAATTGCAATGAGGGATGATCTCTATCGGGTTCCAGATCCCCAATAGGCCAGTGACCCTCAGTAACAGGTAAGTCACGGGTCCTACCCATCGGGTCTGGGTTGTTGATGTTACCCGCGGATTGCCCAAGACCCGCTCCACTACCTTCCTTAACTCCAATCAACCTGCTCAAAAGCCCGACTAGATCGCCCACAAGTGAGCGATTAAAAATTTAGAAGTTTGCTCGGGAGATGCCACATAACCCCCCCTCCACTGTCTTCAATCTCCACCTCTAGTAGCTGATGCCCTAACTTCCCCTGTGTGTGGCAGGGCCGCCATTGATCACCTGGTAGGATGGCCACTCGGATGATAAACTCCTCTCCTCTGATGGCCTGGGAAATGGCCGGCGACACCTCCACCAGTGTAGCCATGCACACTGTGGCCTCTACTTCCGACTAGCACAAACGTACAATTGTTCGGTTCGACCTCCCCCAGCCACCGCAAGATGTAGGTGATCCCACGTTCATTACATAAAATGATGGGGAGCCCAATACGCTTAACCCGAACTCCAAACTCCCTCGGATGCGGATAAGTCCCCCTTGCAAGGGTCCATGGCTGGATGCGAATGGCAGCACCATTCGCCACCAAGACTCTTGCCTCCGCCACCTCATGCACCACTTCTCTGCCTCGCCTGACAACTATCAACCCTGTGGCCACGGTTTATCGGACATCCCAATCCCCTCGCTCAACCCACTGCGCGTTCATAAACCCCTTAAAGCATCCAACTCCACAACACCCTCCAATGATGAGAGGTATAGACATTTGTTGAGCCACTCGAACCACCCAAGTAGGTCCAGGGGAATGGTCCCCACCTCCATGCAGCTCCCCCCCACAGGGGCGAGGACAGGAGCCCCTTACTCTTGACCACCTCCGCAAAAGACCACCATAGACCTCCCTTCTCCCTGTCGTCGATCTCCTGCCTAGCCCAGAGTCCGAATACCTGGCATCCTGCAGACTCTCTACAAGTGTCCCGATTGCCAATAGTGGAAGCATACTAGGGATAGCCTGGGACGACCACAGCTTCCCCCCTGCCGGTGAAGACCGGCCAGAAAGGGCCTCCTCCCACCGTCCTCCTAATCGCAACGAAAACCAAAACTTCTCTCTCTACAAAAATCTAAAGAGAAAATCACCCTCCCCCTACAAAAACTATTATGCGAGTCCACATTACATAAAACCAATGCCCACTCTCTCACTTTCCCCACAATGAAAGAAGCAATCATGTCTGCACCTAGCTTCCATTCTAAAGACTAATGTTTTCTTTCTCCCCATAAGGCCCACAATGTCACATAGAGAATGAGCCACCAGATGAGCTCATCTCCTTTAAGAAACCACCTCGTGTCATTTTTATATCAATTGTTGCACGTTGTCTTGCAAGCCCATGGAAACCTACTCAAAACCTGTGACCACACCTCCTTAGAGACAGAGCATTATGTAAAGAGATAGTCCATTGTCTCCTCCTCACCACAAGGCCATATATTGTCAGGATACCAAGCATGAATGGAGTCAACCTATCAGAAGTTGGCAGACGCCCATGTGAGATCCTGCATATGAGCAGCTTCACTTTAAGGGAACTTCTATACTTCCAAATCTATGATGCCAATTTATGCCTCATTCCTCCATATGAAATAAGCCTATAAGTTGAGGTGGCTGAAAATCTTCCTCCTTTATCCCATCTCCACTGCCAACTGTCAATGCTACTACCATATGGAGCAAAAGCAATTTGAATAGAGAGGAGCGACCCCAACTGTTCCATCTTCACCTTCTTGAGATTTCTTCTGAAAGATGGTGCTCAAGTTCCACCTAATAACTGTGGCTCAAAAGCCTGGGAAATTGTTGCCGCCTTTACCAAGGAAATCGTAAAAAGCTGCAGAAAGGTGCCCTCTAGAGTAAAGTCACAACACCTCCTATCTTTTCAGAACAAACATTTTTCCCCACTCCCCATATGGACCCGTGCAGTAGTCGCATTGCTATCCCTAAATTACAAGATTCCCCTCCAAATGGAAGAGAGATTATGCTGAGCGACTATGATCAAATAATGGTCTTAGTATCTTTGACGGATGACTTGCAACCATAGACCATTCTCTTCAGAAACAAGCTTCCACAGCCATTTGCATAGTAAAACCTGATTAAAATCTCTGATATTTCTGATGCCCAATCCTCCCATCTCTGTACACTTGCAAATTCTGCCCCATGCTACGTCATGCCACCCCCTGCTCCTGCCTCCACTGCCATGCCAGAAAAATTTAGCATGAATAGACTCAAACTTCCTCGCAATGGTTCTCAGAATCTAGAAGATGGAAAGGTAATAGATCGGAAGACTATTCAACACCGATTTGCAAAGCACCATTCTCCCCTCATATGAGAAGAGCCTCGTCTTCCACCCTGCCAGTCTACACTCATACCTTTGTATCATACTTTGCCAATTACTGCAATGAATGAACCCAGTAGACAGCGGTAGGCCCAGATAGGGAAGTCTCCTCTTTTACAACCTAGGATGAAAGCTGGTCTCCAAAAGACTCTATCTCTCATATTAATCCCCACTAACTAGCTCTTACTAAAATTCACTTTTAGCCCACTGACTTCTTCCAGCAACTCCAACATGAGTCTAGAAACAAATAATTGCCTCTCATCCTCTACTAGGGAAAAAATAGTATCATCAACATATTGCATATGAGAGATGTGGATGCCACCTGTTCTAAAGTGGAAGCCTCTAATCAGCCTATATGGCTCTGCTCTCGACCACATCCTACTAAGTACACATGCAACTAGAACAAAGAGTAGAGGGGACATTGGGTCTCCCTACCGAAGACCTCAAAATAGGAGGAGGGCTTCCCATCGATTAAGATTACAAAACTAGTTGAAGTGGCACAAGTCCAGGCCCAACCAATCCACCTCTCATCAAAGCCCATCTTATGTAGCATTATAAACAAGCAAGTCCACTTGACTCTATCATAGGCTTTCTCAAAATCTAACTTGAGTAGCACTCCTCTCTTCCTCTGAGTCTTGATGGAATGCAAACATTCATGAGCTACCAAGAAGTTGTCTTGTATGTGGCGGTCCCTGATAAAAGCTCTTTAATAGCCATCGATCATTATGTCAATCACAATGTCAAGTCTCGTGGTCATGAGCTTGGAGATGATTTTGTATGTTCCATGCAAGAGACTGATGGGTTTGAAGTCATGCAGACTCTGTGCAACCTGCTTCTTAGGAATGAGGACTAAAAGAATCCTAATTATACACCTCAGATGTACCCTTCCTTCTTGAAACTCCTACACTATCAAGAGGAGATCAACCTTAATGATATCCCAACACTTTTGAAAGAAGGCCACAGGTTCAAGAGCTTTGTCACCCACCAAAAAAAAGACAGCTTTATGGACCTCCTCTTCCGAGAAGGGGTAAAGAGCTAATGTTTCCTCGATGGAGAAACAAGGAAGGTCATCAGCTATGAGAGGCCTAGTTGCATCCTTGTCGATGAAAAGATGTGAGAAGAACTCCCTTGCCTACCTTCTAATATCCTCATCCCTCGAAGACAGTTGGTCACCAACCTTGATCCATCTGATTGAATTAACCTTTCTTCTTCCAAATGCTATCCGCTAGAAATAGGCGGTGTTCCTGTCACCTTCTTTGAGACATTTCTCCATGGATCTCTACTTCTAGTATATTTTCCCTGACAAGAATCTCATCAAATTTTGCCCTGAATCTGTCCCTGAGCTGTCCGTCTGGTTCTTCCATAAGGCTCGCCTCCTCCAAGCAATCTAGCCCTTCCAACTGATCCATAATCCTATCTTTGGTAGCCTTACCGAGTAGCACCTTGGTTGCATCCTATTCCTTCAGCACCTGTGCCACATGCTTTAAATTGCACACAACTCTAGCTGTTGTTGATTGCTCTTGCCTCGGACCATTGCATGCCTCTAACCCAATCCATGATGTCTACCTCTCTGAACCAGTATTTTTTCATTTGCAAAATAGGCTTCCCCTGAAAACTGCAAGAAGTGTTTAGCAAGATGGACTTGTGGTCAAACACTGATCTTGCAAAGCAAGAAGACTGCACAAGGGAAATGATCCTCCCATTGCATCGACACAGAGAATCTATCTAAGCAGGAACATGAAGGTTCAACCCTCATATTGGACCATGTGAAATGAGCATTTGACATCCGAATATCAATCGAAGCAACATCAGCAACGAATCCAAGAAAATCTTTCATTTCCCCCGTATGAGGGCTATCACCTATCCTCTTCTAAGTTGTAGTAACTGCATTGAAATCACCTCCTACACACCATCTCCAACCTGAAGAATGATGATAGAGGAGCAATTCCTCCCACAAGAGTATCTTTCCTTCCCTACTTTGTGGTCCATAGACCCCGAAAAGTCCCATGAAAAGCCATCTTCAACATTACGAAAATATAGGGAGATAGCCCCACTTCCAACTTGTCTGTCCGCTACCACCTCCTCTACCTCAAACTGATTCCAAAAAACTATAATGCCTCCTAACCTCCCCTCAGTAGGGGCAGGGCCTTCAAGAGCCTAGCACCTCCAACCTCCCTCATAATTAATTCCCCATTCCCACACACTTGGCCTCTTGCTGACACATAATGCCAAATTTGCATCTTCTTACTAATTCCCTCAGCACTCTCCTCTTGTCTCTCCCACAGACCCCCCTCACATTCCAAGAAACAATCCTCATATAGACGAGAGTGTAAGCCTACCCTCCTCCTCCTAACACTCACCCCTTCTCTCCTCTCGCTCCTTACTCACCCTCTCCCTCCTCTTCTGTGTCTTCCTTCCCTTGGCCTTCCTCGTCATACTAATCAACCACCTCTTTTGTACCTTAATGAACACCCCTCTCAGATCCCTCTCCAGACCCCCAAAATATAGCCTCACCTTTTCTGCCAAGTCCTCTCCACCGCTCCCTCCAGCTCCTTCACCTCCTCTCTTCCCAATATATTCTTGTCTTCCATTCCCTCCCCATCTGATTCCCCTCCTTTCGATTCCCCGACTCCTCCCTGAGACTTTGGAACCATGCCATCCTCCTATGCAGAGTCCTCTCCCCCTCCAGTCTCCTGAGCCCCTTGAACCTCTCTGCAAGGAATGAAGTATTAGAGTTAAAGACAGGGCAAGTTGGACAATAAACGTCAGAAAGAAAACCACAACTGGCCACCACCCCAAGAAGCAAATTGACATGCGGACCATGGGGGTAAAGAAAGCGAGAAAGGAAGCAAGATATGACCTTCGAAAAAGGGAAAAGGGAAAAGATCATGAAAGCTTTTACTCTTCAATAATAAAGTTCTTAATCTTGCCATGTAGTAATGAGGTATCATATATATACACACTTTTTGATAAATGAAAATGGATTGTATTCTTTCATTATGATGTATACCATAGTCAAATAGTAATCGCAATGTTTTCAAAATAAAAAATCCAAAGAAGTAGTCAATTAAAACTATTTAACACTCATTGCAGTTTTAGTGGAAGAAGAAGAAAAAGATACCTGTAATTGTCAGGATTCATAAAGAGCAAGGACCTATATATCTTCTCTCCCTCCTCTTGGCGGCCAAGCTTTACCAGTATAGAAACTAGCTGTTCCTTGGATGCTAATTTATCTACCTGATAAAGAACTAAAAATAAGCTAGATGGTACCATATTAATTTTCAATCTTGCTCCAAGAACGAAAACAACTTGCACTTACAATTTTAGTTTCTTCCATGTACAATTCATCAAGAGCACGATCAAGAAATCCACATTCTTCTAATAATGAAATCTGGATAACAATAGTAAATATCAGAACACCATAAGGAAGTATTTGAACAGGAACTTTCAACAAGGAATGTAGTCTGGTTGACTAGTCGCAGGATTATGAATAGAAATAAAGGACACACCTACTTCATTGGAAACATGAAATATGTAAAGTGTGCAACAAAATCGGTTTCATCAACATGCCAAGCATATTTCCGAGGCCTTTCAGTCATCTACTTCCAATTTACCCATAATTTGCTCCTGTATCTGGATTTCCCACTCCTACAAGGCTTTTTATTTTGTTTGGTGAACATCCCACTTTCAGTTGTTGTTTTCCTTTTTTTCTTGTTTCCCAAGAACGAAGGTCATCAAAATAATGCACACATGAGGGCACCTACATGGTTGAACAAGCCCAGAGTCTTGCTATTATAGAAAGACGACCAAACTTGACAAATTTGATTAATTTTCTTCAATGCCCAAATCAGCCTTTTAGCTCAAACAGCAAGGGACCTTTCACCTATCTGGCGATCCTTAGTGGGGTTCTATGCAAAAAATCATAGATTTTAGTAACTTAAACAACAACATGGCAGCTAAGAAGACCCAGAGGTCAAAGCATTGTCCTAAGCAATCACCATAAGTATACTGTATTCTCATGATTTTAGACGCAATGGGGAGTGTAAAGGTAGACCAAATTATAACAAATGGATATCCATGTGAAAAACATCAAAACTCGGAGTGAAAAGAACAGATAACATTGCAGAACTTGAAATGAAGAATATCACTAACTTTGTACAACAGCATTTCACTATGTTCACAGCGTTCATTGTCTGGAGGGTAATCATCTTCCAATGTCCCTTCATAGGCATCCAAGATTTCGACAGCCTTTGAGCCACTAGCATACAAACCATAGGTTCCCAGTGAATAGCTCAGAGCAGGAATAGGACAAGCCATAGCCACAAGCATACAAAACTTAAAGAAACAAGTTATGAACTTGTGAAACACTTCATAGAATAGAGTAGCGGGACAGGAAACTCCAAAGTGGAAGCATGGTTGTCTCATTGTGCATTGCGTGTGGAGACATAAATGGGTTAGATCTAGTGCAGATCTAGGGTAAATACAGTATCCAATCCCATAAGGGAAAAGAATCCATCATTTCCAATAATGACAAAGATAACCATCCAATTCCATGAAGTTATATGGAAACTTCATTAGTAGCATCTAAGTACTAGGATACAAGTTAAATATGTCTCAGAACCCAACTCAAAATTAATGCATACCAGTTTAGAAGAGTACCCAGAACCCAAGAAACAGATGAGAAGGTTAATCAATAGGCAAGTATTGGGTCATTAGTTACCTTTTTTTTAGAGGTGGATAGCACCACAAATTGTATTAAATGTAAAAGGAAAAGGGATATACAAGAATAGTCATTCCACTGCCAAAACCCCTATACAAAAACCTCCACACCAAGCAGGAGTACCCCTAGCTATCCTCCCAACAAAAGGAAAAGGAAGGAGTTATGAGACTTTACAAAGATGCTTAGCCCAAACTAACTTTCTCACAAACAAACGAAACTATCCTCTCTTCCGCTCTTGTTTCCCTTTTGAAGATTTTACTGTTTCTTTCACTCCACAAGGCCCATACAGTAGCATGAAGGATGAGCCACCAAATTACTCAGTCCCCCTTTAGATCCCCCTTCTTGTGCCATTTGAAGAAGAGATGGTGTACACTCTCAAAATGTCCCAAGGATTGGTGTATTCTATCCCCAATCCTAGTCCATACCTCCTTAAAAAGGGGGCATCATGTGAAAAGGTGGATAAGATCTTCCTCCTCCTCCCCACACAAGCAGCACAAGGTAGATATATCCTAGGAAGGGTGCAATCCTGTCACATGTGGGTAACCAACCATGAGAGATCCCTATTAACATTCCCAATGCAATAGTGAAGGAAGGTGGTTATTAGTTACTACTTACATTCTAGAGTGTAAGTAATTAACACATGCAAAACCATTGTGATCTTGACTTCTTATCAAGAATGAGTCAGGCTGACATCCACTTTTACAGACACCATCTATCTATTTTTGGATAAAATCATCACATGGTTATGCCAAATCAATTTAAAAAAAGAAGGCAGAACTCAAACAAAAGACAAGATATACTTGGCATTCAAATGATGAGCAACAGCAAAACCAATCCAGTTCATGCGATGGTTAGGTTTCAAACTGAGAAGCCGTTGTCTAGTTTCAACAAATCCTGTCAAGTCCCGCATTTGTGCCTGCAAAATTGCACATTATCAGATATGTCAGTCAGACAAATGCTACTGGCACATAGCCAACACCATAAACTGGCACTGACTTATAATTCTGTAAAATAGGTATTACTACATTGATCATAATCAAAGAGAAGCAATTGATAGATGAATGAGCATGACCTTGCAAAAACACATCAGAAACATGCAGAAAAAAAAAGTTTGCCATTAAATTTTCTGAATTTCTCTCTCTAGCTGTTTCTAGAGAGAGAAGCTCTGGGTATTGGGTCGGACACGGTTGTCGGGCCATGGTCCGCCGGCCCTCGCCAGAGCTTGGCTCAGGCGGAGGGCATCGCCGTCCGGGGGAAAGGGTCACAGGCCTGCCTCCTACTTGCTTCAAACGTGACCGGCGAGGTCACATTCAGAGGCTCTGTTAGATGAACAGGCCAGGCCCTGCTAAGGCGGGTGGTGGGGCTGGCGGGCAGCGTTCTTACACGGAGGCATTGGCGAACAACCAGCCGAGGAAGGTCCCGGTGAGCAAACGGTGGCATGATGCAGGAGAGCTCCCTGTGGAGCTCCTGCAAGACAGATTTGATTGGCTGCGGGGATGCTTATGTGTCTCCCTGTTGAAAGGGTAGGCAGAAGCTGAAGATATTCACAAGCGGCTGGTGGAGGTTTCAAGTGGGTGGGGGCTGTTACTTGGGTGACAGCATCCTCCTTCCTGACAGTTGGGCAGGAGGCGGCCTCAGTGGCAACCCTAGCGGAAGCAGGCTGTTTGGTGGCACGTGGAGCTTTGTTTCGCTGCCACAGGTGGACAGAGAATAGGGGCACCTTCCCCAACCCGATGGAGAGGAGATTTCATGTTATCTTCGAGGGCGTCCCGATATATCTGTGTGACGACAACAGGATCTCGTTCTTAGCCCGGGGTTTTGGGCGTCTGGAGGCCGGAAGTTTGGGATTCACTCCGTTAAGGTCCCGAACGGCAGCCATCGCCACAATCCAGGCAGCAACCCCATCGGCAATACCGGCAGTGCTTTCGGTCAACCTCGCCAGTGGTCCGATTGTTGTTAGGGTGTGGTTTCAGGAGGAGGTCCAGGTCACACCGCCGTCGGGGGATCGCCACAAGGAAGACGATGTACAGACCGGGCTTCAAGCCGGGCTTCAAGTGGCAGGCGATTCAATTTCAAACCGCCATCAATGTTCCACCAAGTCGGGGTCGTCGGGTGCAGTTCGAGTCGGCCAGGCGGCCACTTCGACGATCGGCTCAAGCCCTTACGACAACGGGTAAGGCGGTCTTTTGGAGGGATCGGGTTCCGAGTCAGGTATGCATACCCGTGACTTACCCGCAAACCCGGCGATTATCGGTTCTCCGAGACCCGCGATGGGCCATCTCCCCCGCCCGATATCGCCTAAAGACTTTCACCCACAGTTGCAACAGCGGGAGCCAGTGGTAAGCCGTCCTTCGGCGATTCCGCACCCCCCCGACCGCCAGATATTGCCTGAAGACTTTCGCCCATAGTTGCAACAGCAGGCGTCGGTGGTAGGCCGTCCTTAGGTGACCCCCCCCCCTAACGACCAACCGTCCCCACTGAACATGGCAATCGCGTTCGCCTGTCAAGCCGAGTCCGAGGGAGGTGGAAGACAACCTGCAACCGATCGAGACAAGGGGAAGAAGGTGGTTGGAGAGGTTTTGCCGATGGATATGGAGGACCAGAAGGCAGGCGAGCCTCTGCTTCGGCGGGCAGCGCAACTACATCTGCAGGGTCCGTCGACGGACATCACAGCCATTGGGGCATCCGTGGTGTCCCAACCAGAGGGCCCGTCTGCGGAGGACTTCCAAGATGTTGCTGCAGCTCGACCCCTCTCCAGTGTCCGCCGTTTGTCTATTGTTCGTCCCCCCTCCGATGACCATTTTGTGTCTACTACTCGCCCCGCCCCCCCTAATGACCACCTTTCGCCAGTGGTGGGGGCCCCGACAAAAGGCCTTCATGTGGACGAGTGCCTTTCAGAGACAACAGATGTTATGCCAGCTATCATGTCTGCCACAGGGGATCCCCATCAGGGACCTGAAGAGGAGGTATTAGAGGAGGAGGTACTCTTCGATGAAGAAGGAGCTCTGATCACTGCCAAGCTAGTCGGGGGGGTAGCTCTAATCACTGTCGGAGAGGAGCACAGGAGGAAGTACTATGAGTAGGGAGGAGGTGAGAAAGATGATGGCGGTTGCTCAAAAAATGATGGAGGAACAGGTAAGGGAGATGGTCGATAAAGTCGGCATCTCCTTTGAAGCCAGGGCCAAGAAAGATGTGAGAGAGGTATGCACCAGGGTTGGCAGAATCGGCCGAAACCGATACGTTTCGGCCGAAACGTATCGGTTTCGGCCGGTACCGATTCAAAACCGGACCAAATCACTGTAGCAGGTCTGCAACGATTAAAAATATATATTTTTAATGGTTTCGGCCGAAACCATTAAGGGTTTCGGCCGAAACTGAACTGTTTCGGTCCGAAACCGTCTGGTTTCGGCCGAAACCAGACAGGTTCATTATTTTTTTTAGTTTTTTAAATGGTTTCAACCAGTTTCGGCCGAAACCGAAACCGGTACGTATCAGTTTCGAAACCGGCCAAAACCGATACTGCCTTCCTTGGTATGCACCAATGTCTGTTAGAGTTGGTGTGCTACTATCTTGAAGGAGGAAAGGGCTCAACAGAGAGGGGTGAGGGAGGAGGAAGGGGAAGGAGAGGAGAGGGGTTTCATTGAGTCTCCATGAGGATAGTCTCCTAGAATGTGAGAGGGATGGGGGGGTGGAGAAGAAGAGAGCAGTCAATGAGCTGGTCAGAATATGTAAGATTGATATCCTTTGTATCCAAGAAATCAAATGTGAAGGGGAAGGGGGAGCTCCTCATGAGGGAGCTAGGGGGTGCTAGACTATCCAGGGGTGTAGTGCCCCCGACGGAGGAAAGGTTAGGGGGGCATCATGATCCTATGGAATCCCTACAAGGTTGAAGAGGTCGTGGTGAACAGACATGTTAGCTGGTAGCCCATCTCCCTCCATTTCACCTCGGTGAAGGATGGCTTCTCATGGGACTTCACCGGGGTGTATGGACCACAGGGTAGAGAAGAGAAACGGTTTCTATGGGAGGAGTTGACCAGCTTACATCTTTCCTCGGGGAGGTTGTAGTGTGTAGAAGGGCACTTCAATGCTGTGGCTACTCCGTGCGAGAGGTCGGGGGATGGTGCTCATACAAGGGACATGGAGGACTTCACTGCTTTCATTGAGAAGACGGCTTTGGTGGACATTGGCATGGCACATGGGCATTTTATTTGGTCCAGCATGCGAGCTGAGGCCTCTTGTTCAAGGCTAGATAGATTCTTGATTTCTGTTGATTGGGAGGATCACTACTCTCATGTCCAGGTGCTTTCATTGACTAGACCTGTGTCGGATCATAAGTCAATCCTCTTGAAGACCAGTCGTCTGCAAAACATGATATTCACTTTCAAGCTGGAGAAGTTTTGGTTCAAAGAGGTGGACTTCGTGAACACAGTCAGGGGAGCTTGGTCTGTGCAAGTTTCTGGCAGCTCTACTATGGCTACTCTTGTCTTGAAACTGTGGCATATTGTTCGTGTTCTCTAGACCTGGGGGCGGACAAAACCCTCCTGGGAATGGTAGCTAAGGATAGAATTCTCAACAGATTAAGGGGCTTAATAGCTTGGAGGAGGCAAGCCTTATAGATGTAGAGAATAGAAGACTAAGAGACACTTTGGGACGTCAGTTCGATGAGATCTTCTCTAGGGAGGACATCTATTGGAGGCAGAGATCGAGAGATAGATAGATTAAAGAGAGAAATAGAAATATTGCTTATTTTCAGCGCATAACCTCTGGGAGGAGGAAGAGAGTAAACACCATTACATGTATTCATGTGGGTGATCACTCCATCACTTCGGATGAACATATCAGGGATCTGGCAAGGGACTATTATTCCAACCTGCTTTCAGAGGAGGACCACTTCAGGCCGAGGATTGCAGATGAGTTACTTACACGGTTTTACCCTGAGGAGAGGGATGACATTTAGCAAAACTTCACTAAGGAGGAGGTTTGTCATGTAGTTTTTTCTCTACAGGAGATAGAGCTCTAGGTACAAATGGTTTTCCCTTGGCCTTCTTTCAGCAGTGTTGGGATGCTATCAAATATGACCTTCTAGCAGTAGTTAAGGAGTTTCATGTGGGGAGGACCCACTTGGGGAGTATCAACAAAACCTTTCTTGTTCTCTCATCCCCAAACAACAAGGAGCCCAAGACTTCCGATCAGCTTGTTGCATGGCGTCTACAAGATCATCACCAAGCTACTGGCTACGAGATTGGAGAGAATTATGGATAAGGTGGTGACTTGCTTTAGAGCCTTTATCAAGGGGTGTCATATTCAGAATAATTTTTTGGTGGCGCATAAGTGTTTGTTTGCCATGCAAACTCAACTAAATAAATGAATGGTCCCCAAGTTGGATTTTGAAAAGACATATGATAGGGTCAATGGGTCTTGTATGTTTGATGTGTTGGAGATGATGGGCTTTGGGGATAGGAGGATCGACTAGATTAAGGCATGCATCTCTTCTGCTACATTTGAGGTTCTTGTTAACGGGAAGCTGAGTTCTTTCTTTCACAGTGGTAGGGGGATCAGGCAGGGAGATCTCATGTCTCCTCTCCTCTTTGTGCTTGTGGCTAATGTGCTTAGCAGGTATGGCAGGGAGCAGAGTCTGCAGGGTGATCAGGGATTTCCAAATTGAGAGAGGTGGCCTCTCTACTACCCACTTGCAGTATGATGATGGCACCATCATGTTCTTGGCAGAGGTTGAGAGTCAGATGTATGTGGCTATAATTTTGCTGGAGCCGGTGAAGAAGACAACTGGTTTGAAGATTAACTTCAACAAGAGTATGCTTGTTGGAGTTAACATGGAGGTCAGACCGCTTCACAAAACAGCACGCATTTTGGGCAGAGTGGGACTTTCCCTATTTCCTAACTGGGTCTCCCTCTCACCCCAAAGGCTCTTCGGTGTGTTGATTGGCTCCCTATTATCCAGAGGTATGAGGCTAGACTGTCTAGCTGGAAGGAGAGGTTGCTATCTTATGGGGCAGACTAGTTCTTTGCAGATCAATGTTAGACAGTTTACCTATCTACTTTCTTTGTCATCCGCACCCCGAACATTGTGGTCAAGAAGATTGGAGCTATATAGGGTAGGTTCATCTGGCATGGAAGTGGGGAGATGTGTAGGGGTTAGCATGATATCAGGTGGGGGAGGGTGGTTGCTACGAAGGAGCAAGGGGGTATTGGAATCAAAAATGTTGGTGACTTCAATTTGGCCCTCGAGTAAGCGGTTATAGAGGCTGGGAGTAGGGGGTGAAAAGCTTTGGGCGAAGCTCATCAGGCAGAGATACCTCGGCATGAAGAGAGTTTAGGATTGGGATCTTCCAGCTTCGTCCCAGACGTCACATATTTGACGCGACATCTTCTCTTGCGGAGACTCCATCTCTTCCGTAGTCATAGTAGTCAAGGCAAGCGCCTAGGCGTCGCCTAGGCGTCCAGGCGCTGTTGGAGGGGCGAGGCGCCTACTCGCCTTTAAATATGCTAAAAAAACGAACCGGGCGGTCGACTAGACGGGCTGGGCGCCAAGGCAGCCGCCCAGTAGCCTCACCCGCGACCCGTTAAACCCCCCCCATCCGAGTCATGCTCCGACCCATTTATTTTAAACATCGGATTTTTTTTAACCCCCCCAATGGTCAACCACTCATTTGACCCCCCCCCTCCCCTTCCTTCGTCTCCCCCCTCGATCCTCCTCCTCTCCCAATCCCAACCCTAGGTGCCGACGTCCTTCGTCATCACCTCGACCATCACCCTCGGCGCCATCGCCTCCGCAGCCTCCGCAGGAGTCTCGTGACTCTCGTCCAATGCCATCTTCCTCCATCGTCGTCGTCTCTTCCGACGCCATCGCCGCGACGCCGCCGCATCGTCCGACGCCATCCCCTCGTCGGTCACCTCCTCCACGACTGCGATGTCCACCGCTAGCGCCGGAGGAGCTATCATCTCCGCCTCCGGTAAGTCCCACACCACAATCCTATCTCCCTCCCTATCTCTCCCCCCCACGGCCTCCCTCCTCTCTCTCTCCCCCCACGGCCCCTCTCTTTGTCTCCCGACTCTCCCCCACACCAGTCCGACAGTCCCTCCTCTCTCTCTCTCCCCCCCACGGCCCCTCTCTCTGTCTCCCGACTCTCCCCCACACCAGTCCGGCAGTCCCTCCTCTCTCTCTCTCTCCCCCCCCCACGGTCCCTCTCTCTGTCTCCCAACTCTCCCCCACAGACCCCACGGCCCCTCTCAGTCCCTCCTCTCTCTATCTCTCCCCCATGGCCCCTCTCTCTATCTCCCTCACGGCCCCACACCACAGCCCCTCCTCCCTCCTCTCTCTCCCTCTCTATCTCTCCCCCCCACGGCCCCTCTCTGTCTCCCCCCACGGCCCCTCTCTGTCTCCCCACCGCCCCTCTCAACCCTCCGCAAGGTCCACCCCTCTCTCTGTCTCCCCACAGTCCCTCCTCCCTCCTCTCTCTCCCTCTCTATCTCTCCCCCCCCACAACCCCTCTCTGTCTCCCCCATGGCCCCTCTCAGCCCTCCGCAAGGTCCCCCCTCTCTCTGTCTAGCGACAATCCCTCCTCCCCCCTCTCTCTCTCCCTCTCTATCTCTCCCCCCCCCACGGCCCCTCTCTGTCTCCCCCGTGGCCCCTCTCTGTCACCCCACAGCCCCTCTCAGCCCTGCGCAGTCCCCACTCTCTCTTTCTCTCTGTCTGAGCCCACAGTCCTCCTCAATCAGACAGTCACACAAGTTGTCATTATTAAATTTTTTATTTTTAAGATTACTTTTTTTGAAATTGAAATTGTATTATTTTTCATTATTAGTTATTATCTTGCGTGCAGATCATGACAGATAATAGTTCCACGGCTGAGACCGAGCTTAAAAAAAAAAAAGCAAAGTCAAAAGACCCGGGATGGAAGTATGCATATTGGCCTGATGTAAATGATAAGAACAAGGTCAAGTGCGATCTTTGTGGCTTGATTACTAATGGAGGCATCACAAGACAAAATGAACATTTGATTGGTAGTTTTGGGGATGTAAAAAAATGCCCAAATACTAATAGACAAATTGATGAAGGGATGCTCAATTGGATGAACAAAAACAAAAAAAGAAAGTTAAATGAGAGTATTCCAACTGAAGGAGATTCTGATGATGAATATGAAGTGGAGGGACATGTGGAAAAGTCCCGACAAGGTTCTTCAACATTGGACTCTTCTGCAAAGAGTTCGGAGACGAGCAAACCACCTAAAGCTCAATCCAAAGGGCCAATTGATGCCTTTACAAGAATGAGTATAGAAGACTTTGTTGATGCTAGAATAAGTGGGAAGAAAATTCAAACCACGTTAGAAAATAGATAGAACAAAGAAAACAAAAGGATGGTTGATGAGTATGTTGCCACTTTGTTCTATGAAGGTGGCATTCCATTCAATGTAACCCGTCTAAAATACTTTGAACATGCAGTGGAGGTTATAGGACGGTTTGGACCAAGATATAAGCCCCCAAGCTATCACATGTTGAGAGTGTCCCTTTTGAAGGACATGGTGGAGAAGACAAAATTGATGTACGAGGAATATCAAAAGCATTGGAAAACATATGGTTGTACAATAATGTGTGATGGTTGGACCGATAAAAGACAAAGAAAGTTAATCAACTTTCTAGTCAATTGTTCGCAGGGGACTTTTTTTGTTGAGTCAGTTAATGTTTCTGATAAAGACGCAAGGTTGTTATGTGAGTTGTTTGATAAAATGGTAGAAAGAATTGAAGAAGAAAATGTGGTGCAAATTGTAACTGATAATGCATCATATAATGTAGCAATTGGTAGCTTGTTGATAGATAAAAGAAAAATATTATTCTGGACACCTTGTGCTGCACATTGTTTGGAACTCATGTTAGAAGATATTGGTAAGTTAAAGGGTTACAAAGGTGTAATTACAAAAGTTAAGAAGTTGACAGCTTATATTTACACTCACACTCACCTTGAACACATGAGAAAGAAAACCAAGAGTAGAGAATTGGTGAGATGTGGTGTGACTAGATTTGTCACAGCATTTCTTACACTGGAGAGGTTGAATGATGATGTAATAAAAAGGGCTCTTCGGAGACTATTTAGTTATGAAGCTTGGTATAAGAGTATATGGTCATCAACAAATGCAGGGAAGAATGTCTCGAGTATTGTCTTTTAGGTAAGATTTTGGCATGTTGTTGAAGATGTTTTGAGAGCCTCTCAACCAATCTTGCAAGTGTTAAGATTGGTTGATGGAAATGAAAAACCTGCAATGCCTTATATATACGCTGCCATGGAGTATGCAAAAGAGCAAATTGTTCAAAATTTTGGCTCCAAGATAAATTTACAGTGCTTTAATTTACATAATTCATATACGTTTATAGATAAACTAAATTTTTACCATTCTTTAAACTCCATCATTCATATACAGGAAGTAAAATTTCAGCCAATTTTGAAGATAGTTGATAAAAGATGGCAAGATCAAATGCACTGTCCTTTACATTTGGCGGGATTTTTCTTAAATCTCAACTTATATTTCAAGGCTAGAGAGAAAGATGTTGGTTCATGTGGGGAAGTTTGAGAGTGAATTTTTTACACGTCTTGAAAGAATGGTGTCAGATTTGGACCTTCAAGATAAGATAGGTGATCAAGTTACAATGTATTTGAATGAAAGAGGGATGTTCGGAAGAGAACTCGCGATAGGAGAATGCCAAGTAAGTGTATCTTTTTAATAATTTTTAAATTTTACTTGGTATTTTTTCAAATAACAATATTTTGACATGTTAAATTTTTTTTATAGTTGAATGGTGGGTAACATATGCTGGGGAAACTTCGAATTGAAGAATATTGCGATAAAGATTTTGGGCTTTGTTGTAGTGCTTCTGGGTGTGAACGCAATTGGAGTACATTTGAGTTTGTAAGTTTCATAAACTCATCTAATTCTAATTTTTTCTTTTACATTGATTAATATTATCCTTATTTTACATTCTCCACTTGTATTCTTTGCATGTAGATTCACACCAAGAAGAGGAACCGCTTGGAACATAAAAGATTGAATAATCTTGTATATGTTAAATATAATCGTTGTCTTCAAGAGAGGTTCAAAGAGAGGAAAAATCATCCACAAAAATATGATCTCATTTGTCTACCAGATTTAGATTGGAGGAGTGAGTGGATGACTCAAAAGTCAAAGAATTTAGTTCATGATGATGAGGATCTTACTTGGACAGATGTTGAGCTTGCTATGGAAGCATCATATGAAAGACCAACAAGAAGTAAAGCACAACCAAGAGATTATGATGATCCATCAGATGATGGAGAATTGCTAGAAGAAGATTCTGAAGTGGATGATGATGATGCTCCATGGGAGTCTAGTGGAGAAGGTCAAGCTCACCAAGAAGATGATGAGAATGACAATCATGATGAGACCATTCCAACAGAAGTGCCATTTGGTTTTAGGATTTAGTCTTTCATGTTATGTTAAGACACTTAGACATGGAAAACAATTTGGATGATGTATTAACTAGATGACTAGTATTATGGTTATGTGAATAGTTCTTAGTAGTTATCTTATAACATATTTGCCAAGTACAACTATTTGATTCCTTTTTAATGATGTGGTTTGCTATTTGTTAATAACTTATTATGTTTGGTAGAATTTATTTTCCATGTTATATCTAATATCTTTCAGGATAAAGCTAATAAAATACACTTTCAAACAAAAAAGATGAAGCTAAAAAAATGTGGCCCGCAGGTTAGTGTGTTTAACCCTTTGGCCTTTATTTTCTGTAATTTTCTTGATGTTATTATGTTACTTTTGTATTTTTATGAATTTTTTGTATTTACTTCAGAATTTTCTGTAATTTTTTGATGCAATTTAATTTTCTATAATTGTCATGCAATTTAATTGCTGCAATTTCTTCATGCTTCTGAATTTTCTGTAATTTTTTCTATAATATTTTCATATATTTTATTCTTGTTTTATATATTAGGAGATATATATTTTAGATTTTTGTAATCAGTGGCCAAAGTGTCGCCTGGGCGACACCTAAGCGAACGCCTTGTCGCCTAAGCGCTTAGAGACCTCGTGAACGCCTTGGTTCGCCTTCTCGCCTTGACAACTATGTCCGTAGTTCGGGTCCGTCAAGGGAAAAGCAGCCATTGCCTTTTCTGAAGGACAGATGGTGCGGCGATTTCACTTTGGAGGTTTCTTTCCCCAGTCTGTTCCCTGTCTCGACTGACCCTTTGAGGTCGGTTGACAGGGCTTTCGACCCTCACCTTTCAGGGGGCACCTGGGCGCCGACTTTCAGGAGGGACCTCAAGAGTGCTGAGATGGAGCAATTCCAGGACCTTCTACTCCGATGTCTTGACTTCGCCCCGCACCCCCTCAGGGAGGATGCGTGGACGTGGACGTGGAGTAGGAAGGGACTTTCTCTCTTAGGTCCGCCTACACCATCATCTCTGACGACGGGATGCCGCACAACCTTGCATCTCATATCCTAAAGCCAAGGAGTCCATTGAAGGTGAAGCTTTTGACTTGGAAGATATCCCACAAGAGGCTCCCCACCCGAGACAAGCTTCTTCATTTTCTCCCGGGTATCTAGCCAACTTGTTTGGCCTGGAGGACGAGACCGTCGACCATCTATTTGTAGGCTACCCCTATTCACAGGCAGTGTGGGAGGGGTTATCGACGAGATCTCGGTATGTACTTGGCCGTCAAACAGAGGTGCATCACTTTATGAAGTCATGGGGTAGGAGTTGGCCCCTCAGAAGCGATCGCGTTGTGTGGTGGCTCATCCTGCATGTCACTCTTTGGTCCCTATGGAGTGAAAGAAACAACATAATCTTTAAGAGAGAGGCTAGAGCGGAGGATTCTCTTCTTTCTTTTATTTGTACTAGAGTGAGAGAATGGACAGAGTTACTTTGTAATGTGAACGCCCTCAACTCCTCTCTTTTTGCTTTGTTGGGTTAGCCTGTCCCATACCGCTTTGGTGTGGTATTTTGTACAGGATCACTTTTTGGGAGCCTTTTGACGATACTTATACATCTTTTTTTTTCATTTAATACAATTCCACTTTCAAAAAAAACATGCATAAAAAATAAGGTATGCTATGGTATCACATTTGTTTACCACATTTCTGCCACAATCATTGGGAAATATTCCATCACTTGGCCCTTACTGAATGCACCAACTTCAGAAAAAAAAAATCGCGTGCCAAAGGCACCTTTGGTAGGATATGTTTGACCAAATGATCAAATGGCTCCAAATAAACATAAGAAATTGTGGTAAGATTATGGTACCATGGCATTCCTCTAACAATGTTCTACTGATAATAAATAATGGCAAGGATAATTAAAAAAATCAAAAGAAATGTTGATCATACCACCAGTTTTATTCAAAGATAAACAGAGGTAGTACAATCAAGTAAGGAGGAGAGATTCCTTACAAAACAACAAGCAATCAACAAAGTTAGGATAACTAGGAAATATGAAGCAGAAGTAAGAAAGAGCTCTAAGGAAATACAAGTTCTTTAGTTGAAGGCAATGAAACCAAGGGTCTTGAAGAATAGAATTCAGTATCAAGAAAACATTGCAGGATCTATAAGTCTTCAGAACAGGCAGATGAACTCAAGACTGATTTTGTAATCACATGTTGATTCTAAAATCACCAGTAACCAAATCCCAGTGACTTTCACAGTTGCATTAGAAAATACACACGGATTTGATTTCAGATTACACCGTTGCATCTTAAACACACCAATATTTCAAAGTTCATTGTTAGACATGAAAGATTTGAAAGTAATTGCTAGATCTTATTAAGGATATAGATGCACTAGAGGCATCCGACTAACCCCAGCACAAAAAATTCATCAGCTGTACAGACTCCAGAAGTAATTAAATAATGACATCCTCAAGCCCACATTGGTTATCAACTTGTAAGCAAGTTCCATTGTGAAACTTCCATTCCTTTCCCATCTCGATTGCAATATGACCCCTCTATCTTAGGTAACATTCTGGTACTGTAGCAGCGCAAAAAAGTTCAATCAGCTCAACAAATTGCTTCTTTGCATGAACTTCTTCAGAAGGTAAGTATTTGGCCTCCTCCCTTCCTCCCCAGTCAAAAACCACAGCAATGATAGCATCAAAAGGACAGGAAATGGTAAACAGGATCCCCCAAAAAATGCTCAGCCAAAGTTCCAGTGGGACACGGTTCATGTGCCACCAAGATCCCTCTAATAAATCCACTTTAGTTCCTGTTCATAAGGTCTCAATAACAGTATCCAATCTGATAGCGAGCCTTCTCCTAATAATTGGTAAGTCCCATTCAAAAAACAAATGAATCTAAAGTCCTATAAGCAATTAGCACCTTCCATCTTTGGTATGAGCACCCAAAAGGTTTTGGTCCAACCTCTGTGAGCCATCCCCTCCTGAAAATCATGAATGACGCAAAAAGATCATCTCTCATAGGCTCTGAAAAGTTTTGGAATAGCATCATAGATGCACCATCAATTCCTTGGGCCTTCTCCCACACCAAATCAAACACAGCACTCCTCAGTTTCTCCATGTGAAGGGTTTCGCTGAGTCTTGCCTCAGCAGTTGCCTCAGTAGTGGAGAGGGTGGAAATAGTTCATGATCAATCATAAGCCGCCTATTATCCTCCAGAATATACAGATGAGAATAGGAATCTATCATGTGCCTCCCAATATTCCCTTCCTTGGGTCGAAGACAACCACCATGCTTCAAATATTTTAAGTAAGCAGTATGGTGATCTCGTCCTTTCACCTATGTCCCAACCCTTGAATTCCAATACATCTCCTTATGTAGGATATCATCATATTCAGCCTTAAGTTCTTGCCTCCTCTTTCTATCTCTATGAACATACTTGATTGTTCTAAGATATCCAAGCCCTTGATTTACTCTAGCAAGTGATCCTTCACCTCCTTCCCTGGAAGTGCCCTATCTGCTCCCCACCTGATCAGCCTCTATATCAAGTTCTAGCTATTCAACTTAAGCTTGGCCATAGAAGACACCTGCTGAGTGACCTCCATTGTAAATGCTTTTTTTGACGACCCAGCTTAAGTCCTCTTTGCTAAACCTGAAGATCAATCTTCCCATCATTCTACAATAAAATGCACTTGCAGCCTCACCAAGTACTTTGCACCAAGCCTGGAGAATGTCCCTCCCAATCAGCAGACACCAAGGATGCATCCAGTGTAGAGAGTGAAGAGGCTCCGATTGAACCATGTAAAAAGATTATTAGAAGTAGGGAAGCCAATCAAACTTGCTTCTAGAATGAGGGCATTGAGAAACAGTTATGATCTAAAAATAGTTTCCTTCGGACTAGACTACATCTGACTTGGAAGAAAATGAAAATACTTCATTTTCTACAAGCCCCGTTATCTGAAGGACATTGAACAAGAAGCATACAGTCATTAGCCAAAAATACTAAGGAATCACAAGTTACCCTTTCAAAATGTGAAGACTGTACACTGCCTCATATAAGAGAAATACTTTTTCACACAAAATCCTAGCAATAATTGGATATAGATGAGACATCAATAAATTTGACAAGAATTGGTAAAGGACACCTTGCACAAAGCCTGAAGTGTATCTATATCCTTCACTCAGGAAGTCCAAAATTTTCTACAAGTTCACACACACCTCCATGTCCCTGTCTATTATCATTTCCAAACACAATGCTGGAGACTTCAGTTGTCAGGCATGTAGACAACAAGATAGAGATATCTTAGCGGAAAATTCAAGTCAACTTATGCACAAAAAGAATCAATTGATCAGATGGTTTTCCATAAGCACCTGCAAGAGTGATAAATCCCGAAGAATCTCAATATTGTCTGGGTCAATCCTCAAGGCATTGCGATAGCATTTTATTGCTTCCCTATACTCCCTGTCCGATCGGTAAAGCAAGCCATAAACATGCCAACAAACATGACTCTTAAGGTCATTCTGTACCAAAGACAAAGCAATTGTAAGTTTAAGAGGGCATTTGGAGGAAATAGAAGCACCAAAAACAAAATCACACTTCCATATCATGCCACAGAAGCAATCATCACGACCTTTAGACCACGCCGAACAAGTTCATATGCTTCAGTCTTCCGGTCCATACAGTTTAGTGTCAGTCCTTTCATTGACAATGTCTCTAGAAGGAGAGAAGAAAAAAGTATGCAAAAAATCATACCCAAGTAACAAAGAACACCCATATACATAGAAGTATCAGCAAAGAATAATTTTTTGAAAGGGCAATGTAAAGGGATTGGAGTTGATGGAAAATAATGTCATTTTAAAAATCACATCTTAAAGCAGGAAGCTTTAGCCTAAGGCTGTGTTTGACAACACTGAAGTCTTAAATCTGAAATCAGAGATTCACATCCTAAGCCTGAGCAACCAAACAAAAAACTCCTGAATTAAAAACAGTGTTGAACGAAGCAGACTGTTAGATAAAAAGATTGCATGAAAGTATTTGACATATTTTCAATTTTACATCCCATTTTATAACAATATTTTGCCAACAGAAGTATATTTCTATTAATCCAATAATAATTATTGACTTTTTTAACTTAGGTGGATAACTTTATCAAAAATAACTTAGATAGGGCACATCCAAGCACTCGCTGATTTTGCATACCTCCATGATCTGGAAACTTCTTCAATATGGCATCTGCTGCCTTTAAACCCTTTTTATATTGCTTGGTCTCATATGATTTCTGCATTAGTCATTAGAAGGATCAGTGAGAAGTTCAAACAACGAGAATGGACATCAATATGTCATGGCATCACCATATACACATTGCACGAAAATAGAGATAGCATCATAAAGCATCAAAAGCAGGCAGGCAAGGGGCAGACAGAAGGATAGCAATCTCAATTTTGATATCTAGGTCCACCAACAAAATAGATACTTTCATGTGACACTCATTCTTGTAACATATCAACTAGTTATAGTAAATTCTTACAAGTAAAAGGCAGGTCACTGTATTCCCATCAAATGAGAAAAAACAAATAAATAACAGATGCAGAAAAGGCCATTTCCATTTAACAAATAAAAGACATGGACTGCAATAAAGAAAACATTTAGATTCTGAAAAAAAATCATATCATGCATTAGAAGACATGCCATCTAGGTCAACATTCTCAAAGAAGTGCAACTGTGAGATCACCAAAAAAGAGGATGCCCAGGCAACAGGGCCTTCTCATCAGGTTTCTAACATAATGACAAAAAAGACATTGTGCCAACAGGTTCTAATACAGTTAGATTCTCAGAAGACATCGAAGGAGCAACAGAATATTCAGAAGCCCCAACGATGCAGGGATGGTGATGAAGTAGATTGTACTGATAGTAAGAAAGTGGGCATCCAGGGGCATTTCATGGGGAGGACCACTACCTTGAAGAGATTGTATCACATAGGGAGGTGAGGTAATCATGCAGCCCATGTACTTGCAGGTCCAGTGTCCCTTCTTCTCCTCTTCCTTTTTTTTTCCTTTTTTTTTTTTTTGGGGGGGGGGGCGGTGGGGAGGGGGGTCATTTACAAAGTATTAGGTAGCTTGAGCATATAGCCTTTTGGAATAACCTTCTCTTGGCCAGTAGACTTCTAAAGAGGAGTTATGCACGAATATATTGCACATTGTATTCTATAATTATTAATGATGTAACACCAACCACTTTTCTAAAAGGAATTTCCAGGAAAAAACATGATATTATATGTTATACATGTGGTACATACTAGTATACCACGTAGTAACTGGCAACTTACATTTAAGGTGACACATGAAAAAGAAAATGGAGATAGGTAGTAAAGCTTTCTCAACTGATTGCTCCTGTTCATGATTCATCAGCTACTAGGGCTGCACATTTAGACAATTGACGATTACTCAAATTCTTGATGCCCCTAGCCTCGCATCTGGGCCTCAGTTCCACGTCACAATAATTTTCTTTTTTCAGAAGGTGACCAGACAGCCACGTTTCATTTATTAATGGAAATCACACGAAAGCGAGTTCAGAATTACATAAATTAGATAAGACTTCACCCGAGTGTTAAAGTCACCCAAGATGGCAAAGGTAGATATCAAGTACTTCCCTTACAGACCCATCTTTAGACAACCATTCCCTTCCATTTACATAATTTGCCAATAAATGCTAACTCTACGACTCGATTACCGGAGTTACTAAAAATTCATTCCGTGATGAAATGTTTGCAACTTCTGATGATTGAAGCAGGACGCTTGACATTATCTCTGAAAATTCTGTTGTTGTTTTCTTTCCAAATAGTCCACACAAATTCTGGTAAGCAAATCTTCGAAACCTCTTTCTCTTGATTCATCAGATTCATATTCTCCCATCCATGCAGCATAGTTAGGATACCTGTATACCCAGCCCAAAGGGTACCTAGTAACTTGAACAAAAGCATCCACACATTAACAATTGCGCCACATCTGAGGAAGACATGATCAACATTTTCTTGAAGCTTCTGGAGAAAACACATCTTCCCTTGAACTCTTTACTCTGTCCCGTGTAGCAAGCCTTTTCGCTCCACATTGAAATATGCAAGAATGTGGATTCAATAGGGGACTCCCAAATTTCTAAATATTGGCAGTACAAACACACCTTTATCAGAAAAAAAATGTGTGTGTGTATATATATTAATGTACATGAATATATCTATAGATGTGTTGAAGTTCCATTTTCTAAGACCAATATGTACTGCATCGAAGCATGGGAATGTGCTGAATTGTTAATTCTCAAGAATTCGCTGAGCAAAAAGTAAGGCCGCGTCCAATATTATGGAAACTTGCAATCTAATCTGTGCTCTTAATGGATTGTGGCCATTCGGTCACCTTCCAAAAAGACTTAATCTGCACTCTGAATCCAGAACAAGAATAAAATGGATTCATCATGACAGAGGAAGCTCCGTATCTCCAGTTAAGTGTGAATGTACTTTCTCTTTACCAAGGCGATCATCACTGTCATATAGCCTCACCATCGGGGATCCAGCATGATACCCAAGGCAAGAGTTCAGATTCAAGGACTCCTAACAATGGCAACCACAGTTGTATGGAATCCGCTTTTGTTACAAGAATCTCTAACAATGACTGTTCAAAAAAAAAAAGGAACACTCATATGCAACAACAATCTATGCAACCAATAATGTCTCACGTGCCACTACAATCTGCCCATGACAAATTCATACTCAATAAAAAGGTCATCTCGATACAATTCATCAGAGGACTATGTCAAAAGCGACTATATAACGCCAAGGACAACGACACGAGTAACCACCACCAGCAGTGTTCCCAAGTAGATTATGGGATGACAAGGGCGCGAAATACCGAAGTCTTAGTTAGAGTGTTAGACACACAGAAGATGAGCCAACAAGAAATTTGACTCCCCTTGGTTGCGAAGGAGGAACAGAGCTGGACGAGAGGATGGAAGCAGGGTTCTGAAGATCTTACAACGATGACTTTGAAGAGGTTGGCCTCCTTGGGCGGGAGTGACGACCCCATTCTGTATGGCCCGTTGCAGAGACGACACGCAGTGTGTCGCGCTCGCCGTGTGTGAGGGAGAAGAAGGGAGGGGGAGGCGGGAGGGAGGAGGGAGAAAGGTGAGGCGGCCCTGAGAGGAATAGAAGGGTTGCTCGGCGAAGGTTTTAGGGCAGCGCAGGAGTAGCAAAACGAACGAGGAGGAATCGTTGGGGTTGGGGCGAAGGGCCGCTGTGCGCCGGCTTTTCTTGGAGTGTTTTTGCATGAAACCCCTTCAGTATTACGTTATTAATCATAACCCCCCGTAATTCTCATACCCAAAAATAATAATTATTTGTTCTACGCGTGAAATTTTGCGGGGAGGATACGTACGTAGATTGACCGTTCAAAACTGACAGACGGAAACCAATCCGGATCTTTCCTGATTCCTTTATCAATTCCCGCGACTACCGAACAAGTCCATTTGCGTTTAAGATTTCACTAGATAATGGAAAGTGGCATCCTTCCCTGGTGGCAATCTTGGTGTCAATGGTCAAGATTTCTCCACATGTCGATCTGGGCTGTCCAAACGGATTTTAAATTCAGTATCGGATCTGCTTAGACCCAATAACTAACCAAAAAAAACGTACGCTGCCCAGGGACCAAAGTCACCCTCCTCTTCCCGAGAGAGAGAGAGAGAGAGGATAATACACCTATTTCTTATTTTCTCTCTCTTCTTTCTCGTACAGTTACTACCAGTCTACCACTCCTCCTTAATATTATACGTACATAGATAGATTCCAAATTTGTATATATTTAACATTTTCTGTTAAATACAATTTTGAATAATCTTTCGTGTTGAATCCAAGGTTTGCCGTCCCGATTGGATCGGCCGTCCCGGTCACGGCCAGGGACAGGACGGGACGGGATGTCCAGGACGCCAATGTACCAGTACGTCCGGCGAGACGACGAGATCTTTTAATTTTTTTAAATTTTTCAAATATTAATTTTAAAAAATAAAACTTTAATAAAATTTCATTTAAATTGTAAATAATATACGTATTTAAAAATCTTATAATGCTAAAGCTATTTTTTTGTGATCATAGAACCATACTAAATTAAATACAATATAGTATTTTAAAAATTACATATTACACCTCTTAATTAAACATCTTATTTGAAGAGACAAAAAATATTTCTTAACATGTTAAAGTAAACAGATACATAATAATGACATCATTCAACTCCACTCATAAAGTACAAGATGCTAAAACTCACTCATCTGTGAATCTCGAATCCCAATCAGAATTAGATATATGAGACTCATGACCCGTATAATTTAACTCTATCCTAGTGGGTGGACATGCACGTGGGTAATGCTGAAAATATGTAACCATCTGCACAAATAATATGTCATGTGCAACGGTGGACGATACATGAAATTCTCTAAAAAAAGCCCTAATTACATATATACATTCAAGTCTATCATCTGCTACTGGTGCGACTGGTGCTGGTGTTGCTCAAACTCTGGATGTGGAGGAAAAATCATGCTCCGCCCGGTGCTGGTGGTGGGGGTACCCTGGACGTAGAAGACGATGCCTCGTCTCTGCTACGAGAAACATATCTCTCCCGTAACTGTGTCCAAAAGTAATCTAAGACATCCTATGGAACTAAGGAGCATGCACCAAATCCCGTCCCACTCCCGCAAGGTGCTCTGCAAATCTGTGTATGCCGGCGACGCGATGTCCGCAGTATCTACAGTGCACATGTCGATCACCCTTAACAGTGTACCCGTGCTCCCACGCAGGGTGACGTCGTCCATCCACGATGACCTGCAAATGTTGTAAAATTTTACATTAATAACTTGAATAATAAGTGTAAAACTCAAGATATGAAGAAAATTACGATTAATTTACAGGTACTTATAAATGTAAATAAATGATACATGCTCCTAATCATATGGACTCAAACTTGGTCACGTCTCATCTCCAAACAATCTGAAATTATACGTGCTCCACAGACAGGACAAATAGTCTTCATAATACATAGAACCTGCATAGTTCTCCCAGTACATGCGTACGTAGTATTCAAACTGTTGGGAACCTTATGAGTACACGATTGGCGATGGCGCAGCTGAAGGCTGATCGTATCCATCGGTATATTGTGGCATTGAAGCATGGACACGAGGATATGGATACGATGGCAATAATGAACTACTGCTCTCAGAATCGCCATGATACATCGACTGATGGTGCCATAACCGTCCATACTCACTTCCAGATCCCTAAGAGTCACGTGTGCTCATCCTCTCAAAACCAGACAGCATGTCTTAGTAGCTGGTAATGTTTGCAACATAACTTCCATAGTATGGATCCCAATAATCAGTTGCCCCCCCATCTCACCCCTCCGTCACACCACTCCCTCCCCAACGGTGCCCCCCCTCCCACCACCGCCTCCCCCCACGGTGCCCCCCCATCCCACCACTGCTGCCCACCGGCGGCCACGATGGCACCCCCCCGGTCCCACCACTCCCTCCCCCACGGTGCCCCCCCTCCCACCACCACCACCCTGTCTCACCACCGCTTCCCCCCACGGTACCCCCCTCCCAACACCCCCCCTCCACGATCCCCCCCTGCCCCTCCCACCGCAGCCCCCCTCCGACCTCCCACCGGCCAGATATGGCCGGTGAGAGGCCGGAGGGAGGCTGCGATGGCCGATGGGCGGCGGTGGCTGCCCCCCCCCATCACCCTTCTCCCACCCTCCGTCGGCGTACAGCCCCCTTCCACTTATCTCCCCATAGTCCGCCGATTGTCGATCACCGTCGCCCTGCACCGCCTGTTGCTACCGTGCGCCGCTGTGCACCGCCCTCACCCTCACCCCCACAGCCCTGCACTGCTTGGTTCGTTGGGCTCGCCCACTGGCCTGTTAAATAGCCGGACCGACACGAGCCAGGCGGCCCGCACGTACCAGCTCGGTCCCGCCACGGACCGGTCTGGTACGTGGCGGGACGCACGGGACCCTGCGGTCCAGTACGTGCCGGCCACGTGCCGCCTCTCCATCGACCCGGCGTGCGTCTGGGACGAGACGAGCGGTTCGGGCCGTCCCGTCCCGATTTGACAAACCATTGAAACCATTAATTTGTTCACTCTTGATAAGGAATGTCAACGAGTCGTATACGGTGCAGATAGTGGATTATCCGGTTTTTGTATCCGATAAGGAAGAATCATATCCGTTTGCTGTTTGCTAACTATTCGAAAATGATGTATTTGAGATTATTTTCTAGTATCTGAAAAATACGATTAATGAACGGTTAGCGGATAGTTACCGGTCATAATAATATATACAAGTCTGAAATTTAAGATACAAAATAGCTCAATTAGAATAAATTTTAAATTGAAAAGAATAATCCATATGATAAAAAAATATATTTCAATTTAGTTATCGTACCACCATAATTCATGAGTCAACATAAAATAAAATTAAAAATATAAAAAATATGATAGTATAATATCCTCAAAGATAAGAAGAAATATATAAAGTGAAAATAAAAAAATAAATTAACTTTCACAGACTTCATTTTTCATCATCTTCTCATTCTTTATATATCCCAAAAAAATAAAGAATTTATTAAGTTAAAATTTTAAAAAATATATAAAAAATTTTACAGATTAAAAGTATTTTATCACGATGAAATTGAAAATGACTTAGATTATAAATCTATCTCATCTTCGTTAGATGTCATTTTTTTCAATACACTCGACTAGTTGAGTCAACTATAAATTTATTTAACAGTAACAGACGGATACAGAATAGAGTGTATCTATTTTTCGTATAAGTTAAAAAATTAAATATATCTATATCTGTTAATTTATCGAGAGAAAAAATAATATCTTTTTAGTGTTTCTTAAATTAATAAAATAATTATCAACTTATTAATTACGATTGACATCCCTACCCTTGTGACCATGTCTCTCTCCTTTCCTCGGGGCATGCCCTTTTCACCATTGGAAGATTTTTCTTCTCGGTGCGGTCTTTTGCACCACAAAGATTGATCCGAAACTCCCGGCAACAACACCGGCCATCGTTTGTGATTAAATCTCAGATTTGTCTGAAACCGCACGACGCTGACGTCGACCCCCTTGTACATGTACCGTCGATGCCCCTTTCGAGTCAAAAAGGTGACACCCTTCCGGATCATGCATCTTCCTGCAAGACGAGCATGAGAATAAAACAAGGGGAAAATGGTATTTTAAAAGGGTAGAACCGTACAAATTATAGGGAACAAGTGGGCAAAAAAGCCAGATTTTAATTAGGATTTGTCGACCCGGTGCGTCTCACATCGACTCGCACGACCCGACCCGACCCAGACCGGGACCGGGTCGACCGGGCTGTGGCTCATCACCGGGTCGACCTATTATTTTAATATTATATTATATTATATTTTATATATAATATGTATTTTTTTTTATTTTATTATATTATTTTATATTATATATATATATATAAAGTGGTGTTTTAGAACGGGACGGACCGAGTCGTACCGAGACGGGAGCGACCCGACCCGACCTAAGCCGAGATCGGGTCGGCCGGGTCGATCGAGCCGACAAACCCTGATTTCAATCAATTGCGTTCGAGTTCAAAATAAGCACGTTGTCCCATCAGACCTTCTTTGTTAATAGGGTAGAATATCGCATTCGACCCCTCGATCGAATACAGTATTTGACCTCGGGTAGGAGAGATGTGTGTGAGAGACGTCAATAGATCTCACGAGTTTCTCTCTCATCGGGTGAAGAATCCTGCGACACTATTCGAATAATAAATTGGGCCTCAAGAACCAGTACAAAGTTGATCGCTTTCAAGCTAAATCTCCCTTAATACATACACATTTCCCACTTAAGGTCGAGTCAAATGGCGTTGGACACATGCTAATGTCCGGTTATCATTAAAAAAAAAAGAATTTTACTTGTTGCGCGTTCGAAGTGTGTAAATAATTTGGGTGTGTAACGAGTGTTCTGTTTTTTTAATTATGATGACGTGAGGGCCGATCTCACCTGCCCTTCCATACAACACAACCTCTACCGGGTGACACATTTTTTTTTAAAAAAATAAAAGAATAAATAATTATTGATTCGGGCCACATAAATTTTATGAGTAGTTCTTTATTTTTTGTAATCGTTCCAGTGCACGGATGGATAGGTGAGGTGATCTCTCGTCTCACTATATTTTTCAAAAAAGAAAGAACAAGAAAATTTACTGCACACTCAACGTGCATAAATAACTTGGGTGTTTGGCAAACCTTTCTCCAAAAAAAAAAAAAAAAGTCATTTACTTGGGCCGGATTCAAGGTGAGAGCCAACCCGACACCCGCTGCTACTTACAACTGAAGCGATCAGATAAACGCCACCCACTTTAGTCCCATTTGAATAAAACTTCTCGAAGTTCTCTTGGAGTCGATAAGTTTGCAGGTCAATGATATTGAACTTCTTTGCTTGAGAAATCCTGGTCAGGATTCCTCCACTGCAGCGTGTCAGAGGAAGATTGATCTCATAAGTCTGAGAATCTATAATCCCGCACCTCCGTAGAGGGCTAAAAAGGCGCGTTTGAGAATCACACTTGCGTGGAATTCCAGACAAGATTTGAACGCCAACAAATATCTCAGGACATATCTCGATTTTTGAGTTAATTGAAAATCCGGAAGAAAGAGAAGCAGAGACAAAAAATAACTCATCCCCTTAATCTTTCGAAGCCGGTGGGAGGATTATAGTGATTTCTCGTGGCGAGAAATCTATCTCCTGTCAGAGCTATGTACCATGGACAGATCATGCAAAAGTCTCCTACTACAGGTTGCGTTTTCAAACGCAGCCTAAATCCACAAAGCCAGTTATACAGTTAAGATAGAAAGAGAGAGTTTGCTGCACACCTTGCCGCGTAGCAGATGCGCACATCTACAGAGGTCCACACGGCGGACAAGATCAGGATGGACAGAAACTGTGGGTCTTGTCTGCCACGTGGACCAATGATGTGCAGGGCGTGCATCATATGCTTCACACCCAGTGTGGAACAAGCATTATTCATATAGAAATAGCCTCTATCCTCAAGAGGAAATGGATTCTAAACCCCTCTTGTTGAGAGGTATAAACATACCTTACATCACCTGTCAAAAGTTACAGGCTGCAACTCTATGGACATCACCCAGCCCAGAGTCTCCAGCCAGATAAAAATTGTCCTTGACTAGCCAAACGTTTCTTCTGAAAGTGATACTTTCATTTTTATCACACAGAATGAGCATGTAAGAAAATAAGTAGCTATCTCATCAAGTTCAACCAACAAGGTTAACGTCCCCGACAACAAAGAGAGAAGAAAGGCAGTTCCAGTGGCAGAAAAACCATCCTAACATACATGAAGTTTCAATTGAAGGCTTTTCTTTCCTTTTTTTTTAACAGGAACGAATCAGATCGTTTGTGACACAAGAACCCAACCATCTACATGTCATCCTGTTTGCTAGGGGTGAGATTTTGCTTTCATGCTAGGCAAAACGAGTTCACATCAATAAACTATCTGTATCTTAACGGGCCACTCGCAAGGATGAAACCCAATGTGACAGTCTATGTACAGCCTGTTCATTCCCAATTTAAAGCAACAAACATGGAAGGAGGGGGCGAGGAGATTGCCCCTTGTCTCATTCAGGTGGAACCTGTACAGAAAATTGACCTCCGTTGTCCATATAACTGTCCAGGTGCTTCAGGTGAACATCAAGTCGAAACATCAGTATCTTTGTCTCCGCTGGGATGGGCAATTCAATCTGCATTTCACAGCGAAATTCTCAGGGAAAGAAAACGGAGAATTAGCTTATAATAACATGAAGACTACACCCATTATTCCACGTTCAAATATCACAAATAGAATAATAGCACAATGTAGATTCAATATGATTATCGCAGTCAGCAGAATTATCACATTTCCTGTAACCAAAGGAATGCACAACCACATTCTGAAAGGAACAATAAAAAATCACCTTATCTCTGTTTATTTCTACTTATAAAGGAAATCTGTCTCTTACCGAAGCAAGTAGTCACGAAAATATCACAAATAGTATAATAGCACAATGTAGATTCAATATGATTATTGCAGTCAACAGAATTATCACATTAAAACCTGCAACCAAAGGAATGCACAACCACATTCTGAAAGGAACAATAAAAAATTACTTTATCTCTGTTTATTTCTATTTGTAAAAGAAATCTGTCTCTTACCGAAGCAAGTAGTCACGAAAATATCACAAATAGTATAATAGCACAATGTAGATTCAATATGATTATTGCAGTCAACAGAATTATCACATTTCCTGTAACCAAAGGAATGCACAACCACATTCTGAAAGAAACAAAAAAAATTTACCTTATCTCTGTTTATTTCTACTTATAAAGGAAATCTGTCTCTTACCGAAGCAAGTAGTCACGAAAATATCACAAATAGTATAATAGCACAATGTAGATTCAATATGATTATTGCAGTCAACAGAATAATCACATTTCCTCTAACCAAAGGAATGCACAACCACATTCTGAAAGGAACAATAAAAAACCACCTTATCTCTGCTTATTTCTACTTATAAAAGAAATCTGTCTCTTACCGAAGCAAGTAGTCACGAAAATATCACAAATAGTATAATAGCACAATGTAGATTCAATATGATTATTGCAGTCAACAGAATTATCACATTTCCTGTAACCAAAGGAATGCACAACCACATACTGAAAGGAACAATAAAAAATCACCTTATCTCTGTTTATTTCTACTTATCAAGGAAATCTGTCTCTTACCGAAGCAAGTAGTCACGAAAATATCACAAATAGTATAATAGCGCAATGTAGATTCAATATGATTATTGCAGTCAACAGAATTATCACATTTCCTGTAACCAAAGGAATGCACAACCACATTCTGAAAGGAACAATAAAAAACCACCTTATCTCTGTTTATTTCTACTTATAAAGGAAATCTGTCTCTTACCGAAGCAAGTAGTCACGAAAATATCACAAATAGTATAATAGCACAATGTTGATTCAATATGATTATGGCAGTCAACAGAATTATCACATTTCCTGTAACCAAAGGAATGCACAACCACATTCTGAAGGAAACAAATTTTTTTTACCTTATCTCTGTTTATTTCTACTTATAAAGGAAATCTGTCTCTTACCGAAGCAAGTAGTCACGAAAATATCACAAATAGTATAATAGCACAATGTAGATTCAATATGATTATTGCACTCAACAGAATAATCACATTTCCTCTAACCAAAGGAATGCACAACCACATTCTGAAAGGAACAATAAAAAACCACCTTATCTCTGTTTATTTCTACTTATAAAAGAAATCTGTCTCTTACCGAAGCAAGTAGTCACGAAAATATCACAAATAGTATAATAGCACAATGTAGATTCAATATGATTATTGCAGTCAACAGAATTATCACATTTCCTGTAACCAAAGGAATGCACAACCACATTCTGAAAGGAACAATAAAAAATCACCTTATCTCTGTTTATTTCTACTTATCAAGGAAATCTGTCTCTTACCGAAGCAAGTAGTCACGAAAATATCACAAATAGTATAATAGCGCAATGTAGATTCAATATGATTATTGCAGTCAACAGAATTATCACATTTCCTGTAACCAAAGGAATGCACAACCACATTCTGAAAGGAACAATAAAAAACCACCTTATCTCTGTTTATTTCTACTTATAAAGGAAATCTGTCTCTTACCGAAGCAAGTAGTCACGAAAATATCACAAATAGTATAATAGCACAATGTAGATTCAATATGATTATTGCAGTCAACAGAATTATCACATTTCCTGTAACCAAAGGAGTGCACAACCACATTCTGAAAGAAACAATTTTTTTTTACCTTATCTCTGTTTATTTCTACTTATAAAGGAAATCTGTCTCTTATCGAAGCAAGTAGTCACGAAAATATCACAAATAGTATAATAGCACAATGTAGATTCAATATGATTATGGCAGTCAACATAATTATCACATTTCATGTAACCAAAGGAATGCACAACCACATTCTGAAAGGAACAATAAAAAATCACCTTATCTCTGTTTATTTCTACTTATAAAGGAAATCTGTCTCTTACCGAAGCAAGTAGTCACGAAAATATCACAAATAGTATAATAGCACAATGTAGATTCAATATGATTATTGCAGTCAACAGAATTATCACATTTCCTGTAACCAAAGGAATGCACAACCACATTCTGAAAGGAACAATAAAAAATCACGTTATCTCTGTTTATTTCTACTTATAAAAGAAATCTGTCTCTTACCGAAGCAAGTAGTCACGAAAATATCACAAATAGTATAATAGCACAATGTAGATTCAATATGATTATTGCAGTCAACAGAATTATCACATTTCCTGTAACCAAAGGAATGCACAACCACATTCTGAAAGGAACAATAAAAAACCACCTTATCTCTGTTTATTTCTACTTATAAAGGAAATCTGTCTCTTACCGAAGCAAGTAGTCACGAAAATATCACAAATAGTGTAATAGCGCAATGTAGATTCAATATGATTATTGCAGTCAACAGAATTATCACATTTCCTGTAACCAAAGGAATGCACAACCACATTCTGAAAGGAACAATAAAAAACCACCTTATCTCTGTTTATTTCTACTTATAAAGGAAATCTGTCTCTTACCGAAGCAAGTAGTCACGAAAATATCACAATGTAGATTCAATATGATTATTGCAGTCAACAGAATTATCACATTTCCTGTAACCAAAGGAATGCACAACCACATTCTGAAAGGAACAATAAAAAACCACCTTATCTCTGTTTATTTCTACTTATAAAAGAAATCTGTCTCTTACCGAAGCAAGTAGTCACGAAAATATCACAAATAGTATAATAGCACAATGTAGATTCAATATGATTATTGCAGTCAACAGAATTATCACATTTCCTGTAACCAAAGGAATGCACAACCACATTCTGAAAGGAACAAAAAAAAATTACCTTATCTCTGTTTATTTCTACTTATAGAGGAAATCTGTCTCTTACCGAAGCAAGTAGTCACGAAAATATCACAAATAGTATAATAGCACGATGTAGATTCAATATGATTATTGCAGTCAACAGAATTATCACATTTCCTGTAACCAAAGGAATGCACAACGACATTCTGAAAGGAACAATAAAAAAAAAACCTTATCTCTGTTTATTTCTACTTATAAAAGAAATCTGTCTCTTACCGAAGCAAGTAGTCACGAAAATATCACAAATAGTATAATAGCACAATGTAGATTCAATATGATTATTGCAGTCAACAGAATTATCACATTTCCTGTAACCAAAGGAATGCACAACCACATTCTGAAAGAAACAAATTTTTTTTACCTTATCTCTGTTTATTTCTACTTATAGAGGAAATCTGTCTCTTACCGAAGCAAGTAGTCACGAAAATATCACAAATAGTATAATAGCACGATGTAGATTCAATATGATTATTGCAGTCAACAGAATTATCACATTTCCTGTAACCAAAGGAATGCACAACCACATTCTGAAAGGAACAAAAAAAAAAAACCTTCTCTCTGTTTATTTCTACTTATAAAAGAAATCTGTCTCTTACCGAAGCAAGTAGTCACGAAAATATCACAAATAGTATAATAGCACAATGTAGATTCAATATGATTATTGCAGTCAACAGAATTATCACATTTCCTGTAACCAAAGGAATGCACAACCACATTCTGAAAGAAACAAATTTTTTTTACCTTATCTCTGTTTATTTCTACTTATAAAGGAAATCTGTCTCTTACCGAAGCAAGTAGTCACGAAAATATCACAAATAGTATAATAGCACAATGTAGATTCAATATGATTATGGCAGTCAACATAATTATCACATTTCATGTAACCAAAGGAATGCACAACCACATTCTGAAAGGAACAATAAAAAATCACCTTATCTCTGTTTATTTCTACTTATAAAGGAAATCTGTCTCTTACCGAAGCAAGTAGTCACGAAAATATCACAAATAGTATAATAGCACAATGTAGATTCAATATGATTATTGCAGTCAACAGAATTATCACATTTCCTGTAACCAAAGGAATGCACAACCACATTCTGAAAGGAACAATAAAAAATCACGTTATCTCTGTTTATTTCTACTTATAAAAGAAATCTGTCTCTTACCGAAGCAAGTAGTCACGAAAATATCACAAATAGTATAATAGCACAATGTAGATTCAATATGATTATTGCAGTCAACAGAATTATCACATTTCCTGTAACCAAAGGAATGCACAACCACATTCTGAAAGGAACAATAAAAAATCACCTTATCTCTGTTTATTTCTACTTATAAAGGAAATCTGTCTCTTACCGAAGCAAGTAGTCACGAAAATATCACAAATAGTATAATAGCGCAATGTAGATTCAATATGATTATTGCAGTCAACAGAATTATCACATTTCCTGTAACCAAAGGAATGCACAACCACATTCTGAAAGGAACAATAAGAAACCACCTTATCTCTGTTTATTTCTACTTATAAAGGAAATCTGTCTCTTACCGAAGCAAGTAGTCACGAAAATATCACAATGTAGATTCAATATGATTATTGCAGTCAACAGAATTATCACATTTCCTGTAACCAAAGGAATGCACAACCACATTCTGAAAGGAACAATAAAAAACCACCTTATCTCTGTTTATTTCTACTTATAAAAGAAATCTGTCTCTTACCGAAGCAAGTAGTCACGAAAATATCACAAATAGTATAATAGCACAATGTAGATTCAATATGATTATTGCAGTCAACAGAATTATCACATTTCCTGTAACCAAAGGAGTGCACAACCACATTCTGAAAGGAACAAAAAAAAAATACCTTATCTCTGTTTATTTCTACTTATAAAGGAAATCTGTCTCTTACCGAAGCAAGTAGTCACGAAAATATCACAAATAGTACAATAGCACAATGTAGATTCAATATGATTACTGCAGTCAACAGAATTATCACATTTCCTGTAACCAAAGGAATGCACAACCACATTCTGAAAGAAACAAAAAAAAATTTACATTATCTCTGTTTATTTCTACTTATAAAGGAAATATGTCTCTTACCGAAGTAAGTAGTCACGAAAATATCACAAATAGTACAATAGCACAATGTAGATTCAATATGATTATTGCAGTCAACAGAATTATCACATTTCCTGTAACCAAAGGAATGCACAACCACATTCTGAAAGGAACAATAAAAAATCACCTTATCTCTGTTTATTTCTACTTATAAAAGAAATCTGTCTCTTACCGAAGCAAGTAGTCATGAAAATATCACAAATAGTATAATAGCACAATGTAGATTCAATATGATTATTGCAGTCAACAGAATTATCACATTAAAACCTGCAACCAAAGAAATGCACAACCACATTCTGAAAGGAACAATAAAAAATTACCTTATCTCTGTTTATTTCTACTTGCAAGTGAGATCTGTCTCTTACCTAAGCCAGTAGTCACGAAGATAGAAATCCCCGGTAAGCTAAATCAATTTCTTCTTCTGTCATTTCAATGGTTGAATCGCTGTCAAAACCCTCATTTTCATCCACAACCTTCTGTTTCTGATCATTGTAATTGTCACCTGCACCTTTGGGCCATTTACACTTTACAGGAAAATCATCTAATCTCTTGAACTCCTCCTCGTAAACATGTTTGCAATCGAGAGCCAGTTTTGACAATTCCTCCTTGGTGAGTGAATCCTTTCTAGTTCTGCAGTCTAGCTCTACTAATTCTTTAACCACACGTGGAACAAACATCCACTGCTCAGTAACAGATTGGATATCCTAAATAGGAAACAATTTTAGAGATCAAACATAGCACATAACTTACAGAAGGCAAAGCACACACACAAACAACAATCCTGCTTGTTCAAATACAAAACATTCTACCATTAACGGGAAGCCAATACACCACAAAAAGCTGACAGAAGTAAGGGATCACAGCATGGATCATATGACTGAGCATGATGTTGGTCCCTCTTCTCATTTGAATTGTCCATTTAATGGAGGGTTCTACAAGAATCAGTCAAATGGCCCTTTTTTTCGCTACTGGGAAAGAAGGAATGATGATCAATACATTTCTAAGTGAGCCTTTAACAAACAACCAAGTTCAATTCCCTTCACCTGTATCATGTACTGTGGAGGATTTTTCACTGTTCTACTAGATTCTCTCATGCCTAGCACCATTATCAGCAAAAGCCCTACTCTGTCAATCTGATGTCTCCTAGGTCCTATAAAACATACAAGGTTTCGGCAATGCCTTTGGATCAGCTATCTGCCTGATGTTGACCATCCACATGGTCGTACCAAGCATCTGGTCTATGAAATAACTGCATTGGCTCCCGTGTTGGCTAACAATGTTGGTGCCACATGTGGAGTGATGTATAAGGTTAAACTTTTCCGCATCAAATCACAAATATGATAAAGTTCATTAATGGTAAGTCCAGATGAATTCGCTTCCACCATTCAAAATGGACTTATGAAACCTTGAACATCTACTTCCAATATCAAATTATAACACCTGAGTGTTTTGATCAATGACATGAGATGTCATCATGAGTCAATTAATCACCTGGCAAGCTTGTATGTGGGTAACATTCATTTAGTTGATAGAAAAATCAGTTAGTGTTGATGTTCGATGAATGGTGTTTGTTCGCGAGAATGGATTCCTCATCAAGTCAGGGGGGTGTGGACACACTTGCGTGAATTCGGATAATCAACCCTTTCCACTTAAATAAAAAACAAGCACCTTTAACTTGGGGCTCCAAAAAAATGCATCCTTTCTTTTCTAAAAGTCAGAAGTAGGAATGGGTTGGGCAGTGCGATCGCTACGGAATGCCTATGCGCCTGCACACCTATTGAGACTCTCCCGGCTTTCTTAGTGGGGCGAGTACCTTAATATGTTTGGTGGTTTTACACCTGCCTTTCACTTTAAAGACCTCGAAAGAGCTTAGCGCCCTTGTTTACACGCGGAAAAAATATATACTAAACTTCCGTTTTATTGGAAGGAAATAACATGCATATTTGTATTTTGACTTTTTTAGTTTTTTAGTACTTGCATGTTATAATTTCCGCACGCGTGTTTTATCAGAAGATTTAAAAGTTCGTGTACTGGACTTTTTCCCACCGACCGGAGTCGGTGTTAAATTACATCGGACGAGTCCGAATACCCTTGATTAAAACGGGTAAAGACTTTCTCTTGCCCTCATAGTACTGACCCTTTTGTCTGAAATATTAGTTCGAGAGAAAACATTTCCTTTTACCCTAAGGTAGGGTAGCATTGCAATTATCCCTCCCTGCGAGGGTTTATTTGTAATATTTCTTTCATGGAAGAGGTTTTAATGCAAATTTTCCATCAAAGCAGGAACTTTTATGTAATGTGCCTTTCAATATTTACTTTTTTTCTGAAGTCTCGGTCATTCCTGCACATATTTTTGGATATCTGCACAACATTACAGCTTTGAGGGTATATTTGCAAAGTTGGATTTCTTTGTAGACTTGGTAGGATTCTTCACCAGCTTTGGATACATTTAGAACCATAGGAACTTTTCCAAAGAATTTCTGATTTCCAATCTCTTGCATAATCCCTGGGGAGGTATTTACATAATTTCCTAAAGTGTAAGGGGGCATCTATCATTTTACACATTGGAAACCTCCCATAAGGTCTTGGATATGAAGAAATTTTGAAATGCTTCTCTTATTCTGTCAACATAGTTGCATGAAGTTGCATTTGAATCCACTTAAGTTCATTTGTACTCATTTGTACATAACATGCTTAATGGAGGGTATTTTAGTAAAGTCTCCTCCTTAAGTATATTCTCCACCTAAAACAGGTTTTTTCTCTCAACAAAATAAATCCCAGAAGGAGGCTTGCGACCTGCAGCTGCGGCTGTGCTTTCTCTTGCGGCTGTGTCTTCTTCTTGCTTCTTGTTCCTGTCCTTTTCTTCTAGTGGAGGCCTCTTCTTATAGTAGCTTGGAGTAAGGGCGGAGGAAGCTCGTCTATCTCTCCTCCGGTGGAATCTCAAGAGGTAGACTCTTAATCTTCTCCTCCCTGTCCTTTCTTCTTCTTTTACTTCAGTTTCATTTCTTTCTCTGCCTCTTTCTTCTTTTTTTTCTCTTCTTCTTTTTTTTTGTTTAGCCACATGGGCCATGGGCGGAGGGAGGTTCCTCCGGCCAGCCATAGGGCGCAAGAGCCACCTCCGGCCTGTGGCAGGGCGGAGGGGTCTCCTCCGGCCTGCAGCAGGGCGGAGGCCTCCTCCCTCCGGCCTGATGCTGGGCTAGGGAGGCCCTCCGGCCTGTTTGCTGGGCGGAGAGGGATTGGCAGTCCTCCGGGTGTCCCTTTCTCCTATAAAAGACTCCGTACCTCTTTTTTAAAAAACCCACTTCAACACGTGGAACACTTCTTTGGTTTTTTGGCTTGTACGGAAGATCTTCTCTTTGACCTTTTCTTGTGAGACCATGTGGCTGGCAACACTTGTCATTTTATTCTATACACGCATACATAGATGTGCATATTTCCCAAACACTCGATTTCAACCCCTTCACAGTTGAAGAGTAGTGCAAAATCATTCTCTTTTGGACCTCTGTCACCTTACAGAATGGTGTATAAACATATCTCCTATTCATAAGTTCAAAGTGAAACCTGTATAGCCTGCCATCGTACCATGAATGGCACTATACACCATGAATGGTTATGTTCATTTCCACCTTGATTTGCTACTATACTTAACCTGGTATCAACTGTCGGGCCATATGAAGAACTTAAGCTGGCATTAACTCTTGAGACAATTGAGGAGCTTTCTTCTAGCTTATGTTTCTGTTTGTGCATTTCAAAATTTCTTCTTTTCTTTATGGCACTGGAAACAGAAGATGGCAGAAAGTCCTTGCCTCGATAGAAGACAATGTAATCCTTGTCTCGTGAAAGAAGTGTTCCTCCAGTCAGTCTCAGCATTAATTTAGGACAGACTTTTGCAGCTTCCTAACAAACTTCCAGATATTCCACTTTGTACGTGTCTGGGCGGGAAGGTTTTGAAAGAGTCTTAACCCAACATCATAGAAAAGCTTATTTCCAAATGGATCATGCACATCCATTGAAGGCATGCCTTCAGTGATGAGCTCCTGCCCTGCACCCTCTGCTACAACAAGAACTGCATGCCCATTTCCCTTGAGCCCTTGTTAATTATATGTACTTTTCTTCTCCAGAGTAATTTCTGAATATCTGAATTTTGTAGAAATATTCTACGGGGTCAACAGCCCTCATATTGGAGACAGGATGTGCAGAATTCGCTAAGAGGTTCATGGTGGATTCAAGCCTGCTGAATCACTTCCCTTATGATTTAAAAAATGATTCTGTTTTGGGTCTTTAAGCAGTGTTTTCAAGAGAAAAGCCCTTTTAAACATGTCATTGAAACAAACTGTAGTGAATGGATGCATCAGTCCCATGTGACCAAGACCATAGTTCTCTTCTAATTTGAGAAAATTTTCTGGCTTGAAAGTTTTAGAATTATTGTTTGGTTTACTTGAATTATTTTGCTTCCTTCTCGGTGTGCCACTCAGTTTCTTCTAATTTAAAAATATGTGGATCAGTCCCATGAGGCCAAGGTGTTCGAGTTCTTCCCCCTTGCCGTCTTCCAATTCTCCTACCCACTATCCCTTTTATTATTATTTTTGTGCTAGGTACCTAACCAAAAGTGGACAAACTTCACCATAACTAGTTCCAAGCCAGAACAAAAATATGTATTAGAATCAGCTAAGAATGCCTGGTTGCAATTTTTGGCCTTTCAATTCCTTCTGAAGGTGATAGATGGTTCACTTTCTCTCTTGCACACAAATGAACTTCCGACCACATTTTTTTTTGGCTATTCGAGTATGTTTTCTTCCCCCCCCCCCCAACCACATTTGCAGTTACATTAAATTCATATTCAGGAATCATCTTTTGTGTGACTGTGAAGGTAAGGCATTCTCCATTTATGATCTTGTAGACTAAAGAGAAATAAAATGAATGGAGATCATTGCAACCCCTTGATATCAAAATGAATTGGATGTCCAAATTCAACAACTTCTGGAACTCTAGATGAAAGAAGGTTTTGCACATAAGGAATTCTGAACTTCAGAAACTATATTTTATGGACACAAGCTTTTCAAAAGTGAAAATAAACAAGACCCATGGAACCTACCACCGTAAACTTCCAAAATATATTTCAGTCTTTGTATTCCAAGTACACGAAATATTTGTTTTGTGGATGTCACAGTAAGGATGGAAGAGTTCAGCAATTAAGATGGGCTTTAGGAGAAGAAAAGACCAAACATTACTTGAATGAAGTTACCAAAATTTGAAAATAGCAGGGGCAGTTTGGTTTGATCAATATCGAGACATTTTTAGAACAAAACAAATTGCCAACAAAGGAAGATTCTCCAGTGGCACGAAATATCCAATTTTAAACCACCATCAGTTATGATCGAAGTCAGAGAAGTTGTACAACAGTTGTTTATGAAGCACCTGGTTATGGTCAAGAGCTTCAATTGCATCTTGCAAGCAAGCGAGAATCCCTTCCGCAGCTATCTTCTTTATTTCATCAGGCTCTGGCTGTCAAATGTGAAGGAATAGAAAGGAAAAACATTCAAATGTCAGGTAGGTTAATTACTTAATTAATGTTTTTAAATTAAATATTAGAACAATGATCATGTAATAGGGGATCGGGATTTATTCATATGATGGATTACTGGGTAACTCACTCTTTCTTCTTGTGTCTCCAGCCATGATACACTCGCAGTCAGATCAATGATCACCCACTCCTTCACTTCAGATGGAGAAAGATGTTTGATAATACTTTCACGAACTTCACCCTGCAAGTGAATCACATACATATAATAAAAAATACAAAAAGAACCAACAATGCCTATCACGATATTCTTTGAAGGGGAAAATGTCCAAATACAATTGACAGTGGGAAAGGGCCTCAAAGACAACAAATAGAGAGACATAACACTGAATGTGCATCGAGAAGAATGGGTAAATAGAGAATTTAAAAAGCAAACCATAGCTCAGTTGGTCAGGTGCTGGCATACAACATGGGGTGACCTGGTTTCAAAACTTTGGGGGTGCTCTTTTGAAAGAAAAAAAATAGAGAATTTAGTACATAGGCACAAATAGAAAGTAGAACATGCAGAAACGAGATGCAAGTAAAATATTAGTTTTGCAAATACAGGCTGTCAAAATTCCAAGTTAGATTGGATGATTAAATCAAGCTGCAACAATGTTCTTGAATAATCCAGTTTAGACGATTCATGAAGAAAACTAATTTGATGGAGAAAAGGTACCAGGACCAGTTTGTCCAGATCTTACCCAATGTCAGATGATCCCTGGCTAATCTGGCTGATTAACTGTCTACCTGACCAATTACAGCCTTCTGCTACCATTATGGATTAGCTAAAGTTCTCCTGGTTCAAGTTGGTAATTCAATTGCATTGACCTTTAAATGGTCCTTCGGATGTGGTGTATGCATCTACAAAGACTTAACAAGATAACCGCAAAAGAAAACATCAAACTAAAATTTGTCATCACACATCAATACACTTTTGAATGTGAGAAGAGAAAAAGAAGGAAAAGAAATATATAAATGTTAAATCAACTTCAGTACATTGTTGCCAGAACTTGAAATAGATAAAATGTTGCAATTAAGATTTTAATAATACACATGAAAATATGAAAAAACAGAACATCTAACATTATAAAAAATGCCAATATAATCTTTGACGATGACAGATTCCAGAAGCCTTCTGTTTCAAATGTAAGCTCCAATTTATTGCACTTGTAGAAACACCTAATTTGTTAATCATATAGAGCATTGAAATGGAAAAGTTACAACTCTGATTAAATTGAAACTCGACCAAGGTCCAAACTTTTGTCCGGATTTTTTAATCTTTGTTCAGAATCTATTACATCATAATATAGCAGTTCTTAACGAACCCTCATAGAAAAAGGAAGTTCTGTAAAAATGCAATGAATCCCACAGAAACATGAAAAGAATGATCACCAGAATTACCTGTAGGCAGTGTCGTCAAAAGCAATTACATGGACATTTGAAAAACATGCCTTAAATAATAAATCTTCCTTGTAGAAATAAAACTACATTATGTCAGGAAAGAAAGATCTTCTGCCAGGATGGAATCCCTCATGGAGGCTGAAGGGCAACCACAGAATCCGGTGGCTGATTCTTCATGCTACTTTACGGGCCATCTGGGGCTAAAGGAATGCAGGGATCTTCTGGAAGGAATCCAGATTTTTGGAAACTGTATCAGCTTTCATTGGTAATAGTGTGTGGGGGTGGGCTAAACTCATATGTAATGTGGATGTATCTTCTTCTTCCTTTTGGGCTTTTTGGAGGGACAGTGAGTGACGCCATCTAATTGTGCTCCTGTATAGAATAAAGTTGTGCTCCTGTATAGAATAATTTTTTAGATACTGTGCCCTTCTATACTTGTACATTTCCACTTCTTTTCATTTTAAATGGGACCAACCACTTTCCGCCAAAACAAAAGAAAATAAAAAAGATTATGGTACACATTTGTCTGCCAAGTCTCCTCAAACTAACCCCAGATATTGAAGAATCATCCATTGTCTTAAGTGGTCTTCTGTCAAGTTGCTTTGAGACTTTCGCAGATTTGTTGTTCCCTTGATCTGCAGCATTCCCAAAAAAATTGAACATGAAACGACTAATGGCCATTGTAAGTTTACTATTTTCATTGTAGTGGAGATGAACAGTTTCAGAAACTAAATTGGAAAGACAAATTATCCAAGCACAAATAAGCAGAATCACTTACAAAACAATATGCATGCTACACAATACAAGCTTTTAGAAGGATTTAAATAGAAAGAGTGTGGTGTGGCATGTGTAACAGCAGAAATCAAATGAAAGCCCACTTGAAGTTCCAAAACCTCACAATATACAAGTTGGTGGAAAAGTACATGCAAAAGTCCTATCTAATGGACTTTTACAGAAAGTCTATGCAAAAGTCCTATCTAATGGACTTTTACAGAAAGTCTAGTCATCTGCAAGACTAAAGAGGTGACAGTGGCTTCTAATCCTCATTGGATAGTCCAGCCCGGAGAAAGATAACATGTAGGTTTCCAGAGAGGGGGAACAAGTGCACGGCCTAAATGCTGAAGGGTTGGGAAATGGAGAGAAGAAGCCAAACAAAAAAGGAAACTAACATGAAGGGGAAAATTGGGCAAAAGTATCCTTCCTTGGAGAAAAAAGGATAGCCAACGGGAGTGCATGCCATCCAGGTCAGGACTATGATCATGATCAAAATCTCCCCCAATCAGTACGTCAGAGGCCTTCAGGACTCGTGAATCCACATACTCAAACAACATTTTGTGACTGTGGTGAGGACACTAGAGCACGAGTACGGCCCGACTCAGCGAGCCGTCGGTACCGGACCCGCAGCACGACTCGGTCGACATCCTTGTGACTGGGCGACAGTATGGAGTCCCTACCAGAGTGTTGATACTTTCCTATGTTTATTGTGAGTGTATTAGTGTGTATTTTGTATTTTAGCTTCTAGTTGGGTCAAGATTGTAATATGGGCTACACTTCATGTAAGGGATCCAATTTCTAAATTGGGCCTCAAGACCATTAGGAGCCCAAGTCTAAGGTGGGCTTCTAGAAGACTTGGACTATTAGACTAAGGAGACAAAGGTGGAGGATGCCACATCCTTGTCCCCCATGCTTGTCTCCCACCTACCCTTGACCAATGTTAGTGGATGTCCTTTAGAGTTAGTGGATGTCCTTTGATGTTAGTGGATGTCCTTTGGTGTTAGTGGATGTCCTTGGATCTAGATCTAGGGTTTTCATATTTATAGTATCTTGTTGTATTTTGTGTGGAACTAATGAAGAAATTGAAGTGAAATGCATTTTGGCACCCCCTCTCCCTCTTGTGTTCTTGAAGTTCTTCCCTCTCCCACCTCCAATCCCTCCAGATCTGAGTATTAGATCCAATATCTCCCCCACAAATCCCTTCTTCTTCTCTTCTACTACCTTCTGTGATCATCCACTGCCGCCGCCACCGCCATCGGAGCCGCCAGCAAGCCGCCACCCTCGCTTCTCCGACCTGCTGTCCTGAACTGCGACCTGCAGACCTGAAGCTTGAAGACGAGGGCGTATCTCCTGATCCAACCGTTGGATCGATCGGATCTTTTGAGGGTTTGTTCCCCCACGTCTCCCCTAGTTCCAGTTAAAATTTCGTGCCGATCAGAGTCCGTTTGCCCCCCTTCCCAGCCACTTGTTCCCCCCCCTCGCAGTCTGCCCTGAGTGCAGCCTGCGGGATAGATCTTGGAAGAGGATTTTTCCCACCCATCAAACGAAGTCCAAATCCAGCAAAAGACCTATGTGCGTTTTCCTATCCCTCCCATCTACCCATCATAAAAATCCCAGGTCCTAGATATTTCATTTGAACCCCGGTCAAGGCTGAAAAATAGGGAGATCCACTTCTGTCCCTGAGATCGGTCTGTCCGAACCAGAAAAGGGGTCATACTGCAGAAGTTTTCATTTCAAATCTGGCCGTTGGATGAAGCTGCATTTCCAGTATGTCGAAGAGCTCTGAGTCCTCTATCCAATGGCGCTAATCTCACTTCGATCCGACTTCGGATCTGATCGTAGCGACCGTTTTCGTGGAGACGCGCCGGTCTGGCCTGAAAGGGGGCTGCGAGACAGCCTTGGGGGTTAATTCCCAATAAACCCTCAGCTCACCGTCGGCGACCACCGCTCCCGGGGACCGACCCGGGGCACTCCAGCGACGACCCCCCCCCCCCCCCCGGTCACCGCCGCCAGAAGACGCGCGGAAGCCGCTGCCCCAGCAGCCGAGCCCACTTGGAGCCTTGTGGGCCCCGCGTTGAGCGCCACCACGGTGCTGCCCGCCACCGCCTGGAACCACAAATCGCGGCCCGCCAACCCCTGGAACGACGCTCCCGGATCGCTGTTGTGGTCTTTTACCTCCCTGCGTGGAGTGGACCGAGTATTTACTGCTGTAAATTAATTATTACTTTGTACCGGGAGTGACGGTTCACGGCCGGGAAGTCTTCGCCACGCCGCGAGCGTGGAGGTACACCCGCCGCCCATTAGTCTAGTTTGCTTATTTAGTATGTATTCTACTGCCGCTGCATGTGCGTAGTTATTTTCCTAGCTAGTTAATTTATTAATCACCGCTGTGAGTTGTGAGAGCGAGAACCCGTCCCGTGACTCATTCCGAGCACGAGAGTGAGTTGACTACCCCAGTCTCAAAGCCGGTTTCTCAACCGTGCACGATCGTCGCGTTTCCCTCGATGGGGCCGACTGTGAGTAGCGCTTCTTGTTTGGGGCTAGTTCGCCTCTTCTGGAGCTCGTTCGGTGCCGCGTCTTAGTGTGTGTTGCTGGTCGCGTCGTTTGTCTAGCCGAGTCTCGTAGTCGTCCCGCATCAGACTGGTTATCAACCCATTTAAATCACAGGTCCTTGAAAAACGAGTTGTGTCGAAGGAAGGGAAACCTAGCTCCTCATGTTTGCAGCTTCACCTAATGGCACTGGCAGAGGAGTGTTGGTCATAATTGTGGCTAGACAATCCATTCATCGGCATTGATAAGGAGCCCTCTCACAGTCCATGTTGAACAAGAAAAATTACACATAGAGATGTCAGAAATAGTTTTAAGATGTTCTTCATCTCAGGATTACTGACCAGTGAAAGAAATCTTTGAAGGGAAAGGAACAAGGTGTTGGTCCACAAAAAGAAAGATTTGAAATATATGTTACCACTGTTCAATTGCTACTGTTCATATCTAGATGTTGTTTTTGGCCCTTTTGGTTATCTCTCTTTTTTCTTTATTCTCACCCATTCCTCATATAATTCATTACGTGATAGAATAATTTAGTAGTAGTAATTGCCAACCGGGTAAAGTTGGGATCTTCACACTTTCCTCAAAGCAGATGACCTACCAACAACATGCCAATTGACTAGGTTTATGGCACCACAATTATGGGGTTGGAGTTGGGCAGTGTGCCACCATCCTCAGATACATAGGATTCAGACCACAAATATTCAGAAGCGACAAGATCATAGCAAGATCTATCCACTGGAGTTCGGTTTGGGGCTCAATAGCTTCCCTTGATGAGTTTGGAGGCTGAGACATGAGAGAACCCACACAAGACTTTTCTAATCATGTATTTGGAACATAGATACATTGACATTTACCGGTTATAAAGAGATAATATACAGCTTAGAAAGCAAGACTTCATTGACATTCATGATTACCGGTAATTATTATTGAAGTTATTGGACTGGGCCATCCAACTCAAAACCTTAAGGCGTTGAGTGGAGAGGGCTCCACTATCTTAAGCATATTGCATATTTTGTTTTTGTCCTTTTCCAATGTTGGACTATTCTAACATGCCCCCTCACATGCAGGCCGATTTAGGCTATGTCACGTAGACCATGACAAATACAAGGCACATAGCCTAGATTATAACAATGGGCTTTAATACCATGTTGAAATTATTGGATTGGGCCATCCAACTCAAAATCTTAACGTTTGAGTGGAGAGGGCTCCACTATCTTAAGCATATTTTGTTTCTGTCCCGTTTCCAGTGTGGGACTATTCTAACAATTATGACCATGCCTAATTCCTACTATTTAAGAAAGAATATAGCCTAAAATCCATACGCATAACCGAGAATGAAACATTCTGTGCCGCTGTATGCCTTTATCCTTTGTTGTCACCACCCTCACTGAAGCAAAAGTAAACTTGTATGACCCACCCCTTCTTTTTAGTACAGGTGTACATGTGATAATGCATTACTAGTGAGACATATTGTTTCACCCTTGACATAGTGAATAATTCACAGATAGTAGTCAGTAGGGAAGGCAGCTCTCAGCCATGAGGATTACATTACCTTGGCTGCACACAGGAACACCATCACTTTTACGCCATGGCTTCCCCGCATGCATAAGATATCTCTCAATTTCAACAAGCTTTTTCTGGTTGTAACACTCTGCTATCCAGTCCTACGAGAAAAATAAAACATCAGATCATCATCATCATCATCATCAGAGCCTTATCCCAATTATTTGGGGTCGGCTACATGAATCCTGTTCCGCCAAAGATTTCTATCAAGTGCAATATTGCGAGTATGTGATTTTTTTCATGCATCATTTCTTCTGGAAAAATATTCATACTTGCATCAAAATCCTCATTAACCCAATATCTACTAAATTACTACAACCACATAAATTAGATGCATTTGTATCCATCAGCTAAGGGCTGCTAGAATGAAACATTCTAATATGTTCTATGGATTGACATTGACGACTGAACATGAAAAATCTATTAAAAAATCTATTATGAAGGTGCACATGGGTTACTTTTGTGACAAGGGGTCTACATGAAAACCATTAATTTAGAATGGTATCCTTTGACTCATTAATAGAAAAAAAGGATGCGCTGAATGATTAATGATTACAGAAGGTGGTAAATTCAGGGAAGAGTTTATGTCACACCATACAATGCACAAAATTAAGTATTGGGAAAACAATAGTCAATATGTACACCTATTTTTTAAAGTCCTTCAATTCCACATTACAAGGTGTATGAAAACATGGGCAGATATGTAATGCTCTGTTTATTTGAGCCGTGTTTTGTTATTTCAGTCCTCTTATTTAGTCGCCTCTCTAGTAAGGGCAGAGATATAATTTTTGGCATTTGATAAAATCCATATAAAAGAGGGGTGAACTGGGCTAGTGGGAAGTTCGGCCTCTTTCTCTCTCATCTCTCCACATTGTCTTCTTCTATCATGGTATCAGAGCAGCGACCATCTTGGGCACCCTCTCTCTCGTCTCCGTCCACCGTAAGAACCCCCCCACATTGGATCGCCGCCCCTTCTAGGGTTTCTTCTTCCTTCTACAGGAGGAAGCCACTGCTCCCCATGTTCCCACAGACCGCTGAAGCCTTGGAGGTTGGCCGCACTCTTCGTTTTAGAGTTTTCTTCTCTCTTCGCTGCTAGCGAAGAAAATACCCTAGTACGGCTTCCTCCCCCTCCATCTTGCTGCCAATTGCCCTTCTTGTGAAGGTGATCCTCTCTCTACAATTTTCTTCCGTCTCTCTCGAACTTTGGGAGCTGCCCCTCATCTTCTCTCTATTGCGATTTTTGGGGTTCTTGGCCTCTGCACTCCTTTTCTACTTGATTGATGGCGGATTCTAGCACTACCGACTCTACTAGCTCTTCCCACCCCTCTTAATCCCACGACAAGTGCTTCTCTACAGATCACTTCCGACAAACTCACTGAGAATAACTAGACTTCATGGGTTGTCGCTGCCGAGTTGTATATCGCTGGTTGTGACAAGTTCGAGTATCTTACTGGTGATCTCAAGAAACATGATTCCAGGGATGCTACATATGCAACATGGCGCCGTGATAATAGCATGGTCATGTCATGGCTTCATAACTCTGTCAGCCCTACCATTTGATCAACCACTTCACAAGTCCACTATTGCTGAAATGTGGAAGACTATGCCAAGATTGTATGGCCGGAAGAAGAACAAGGTGCGCATGTATCAACTCAATTATACTATCCATGAGTTGAAGCAAGGATCTAAATCAATGACTGCTTATTTTTGCACCCTTACAAGCCTGTGGGATGAGCTTGACTGCTCCCAGATGACTATGCGGACTTGTCTTGACAATCAGCAGACTTTTCTATCTCTTTAACTTCAAGAGAATGATCGCATTATTAAATTTTTGGGTGGCTTGAATGCTGATTACGAGGCTCTACGGGGACATATTCTGAACATGGAACCCCCTCCCTCTCTTGAACAAACATACTTTAAGATCCTTAGTGAAGCTCAACACTGACAAGTTATAAGCAGCAAACCTATTGTTCCTACGCCTCCTATTATGAGCATCAAACATATTTTGACGAAGTCGAGATGAAAAAATTAAAAGAAAACTTAGCTGTTGAATTTAAATTAAAGACTAGGGTGAGTGTTGAACCCTAAAATTCTTGAAGAAAAAAGAAGAAAAGGAGACCCCCCTCCGGTTGCACAGTACCAGAGGGAGGCCCTCCGGTAGCGCACAACCGGAGAGAGCCCCCTCTGGTCGCGCACCATCAAAGGGAGCTCCCTCTAGTCACGCACAATCGGAGGGAGCCCCCTTCAGTCCTCCCTTTCACGGAAAAAAAAATAAGCAAAAGGAAAAAAGGAAAGAAAAAAAGGCCACCGGAGGGACCCCCTCTAGTTAGCCCAAGCACCGGGGAACCCCGTCATCCAGGGAACCGGAAGGACCCCCTCCGGTCACCAGCGTGGGCCCCACCCCGCCGATCCCTCTCCAGAAAGAAGAAAGAGAAGAAGAAGGGGAGTGGATAACTAGAGGGACTCCCTCCACCTTACCTCTCACCTTGCACAAGCACACCGGGGAGACTCCCTCCTCCTCCTTGTGCAATCAACCGAAGGGACCTCCTCCACCTAAACACCTAATGCCAATTAATTCAAGGCATTAAATGCTCTTCTTGTAACCGGAGGGACTCCCTCCACCTTACCCCTCACCTTGCACAAGCAAGCCGGAGTGACTCCTTCCACCTTACCTCCCAACTCCTATAAAAGGAGGAGGCACCCATGGGAAAGAGGAGGAACTTCGAGGTTGCAACCTTGCATCTCTTGCCCCCTTGGAGAGGCTGGCATCTCTCGACTAGAAGCACTTGGCGACCTTGAAGCCTTTGAGAGCTTGGCACAAGGATCTCTTGAAGACTTGGAGTTTTCTTGAAAGGTTGAAGGCTTGAAGACTTGGAGTTCCTTAAGAGGCTTGGAGATTTGAAGATTTTTGTTGTTTGCAAAAACCCACAAAGGGTATGTGGCATACATACCCCTAGCCTTGCAGACATGCCCCTATGGTTATGAAAAGCCATGTGAATTTCATAAATGGCCAAAATCCATGAAAAAATCTTGGAAATCATGGGGAAAACATGTTATGTGCAAAAATTGCAATACCCTATAATTTTGCAATAACTGTTGAAATATCCAAGAAAGTTGGGAGAAAAACCCTAATGTTCAAGAAAATGGGGGACAACCCTAATAGGGTGTTTGGGAACACTTAAAAAAAAAACTCTTTCTATCTTAAAAATTATGACACATCATTTTTCTATTTCATTTTTAAAATTAATAAAAAGAGTCTTGTGTTGTTTGGCAAAGCTCCCAGTTTTGACGTCGGAGGAGGGGGGAGGAGGTTGCGAAGGACCACAGGGGGAGGGGGGAGCTGCCGCCAGAGGGGGGGCTGCGGGAGCCGCCGGAGGAGGGGGCTGCGGGGGAGGGGAGGGGGAGGGGGGAGCCGCCGGAGGGGGCCACAGGGGGAGGGGGCTGCCGCAGAAGGAGGGCGGAGAGGACCGCAGGGGGAGGGGAGGGGGGAGCCGCCGGAGGGGGGGGAGGGGGGAGCCGCGGGGGAGGGAGAGGGAGAGGGGGGGCCTGACGGGGAGGGAGGGGGAGCCGCTTGAGGAGGGGGAGGGGGGAGCCGCGCGGTAGGGAGAGGGAGAGGGGGGATCGCCGCGGCGTAGGGAGAGGGGGGCTGGGGGGGATCCACCGGGGAGGGAGACGGGAGCCTCGCAGGGGGAGGGAGAGGGAGAGGGAGAGGGAGAGGGGGGGTCGCCGCGGGGGAGGGAGAGGGAGAGGGGGGGCCTGACGGGGAGGGAGGGGGAGCAGCACGGGGAGGGAAGGGGAGGGGGGAGCTGTCGGAGAGGGCCGCAGGGGGAGGGGGGAGCCGCCGGAGGAGGGGGAGGGAGAGGGAGAGGGAGAGGGAGAGGGGGGATCGCCGCGGCGGAGGGAGAGGGGGGCTAGGGGGGGATCCACCGGGGAGGGAGACGGGAGCCTCGCAGGGGGAGGGGGAGGGAGAGGGAGAGGGGGGGTCGCCGCGGGGGAGGGAGAGGGAGAGGGGGGGCCTGACGGGGAGGGAGGGGGAACGGCCGAGGGAGGGGGCGGGGACGAGCCAGGGGAGGGGACGCCGGCTGTGGGGGAGAGGGGAGGGGACGCAGGGGGGGAACGAGAGACGAGACTGCGATTTCAAAAAAAAAATTGGTCGGGAGTTGTTGTTTTTTTTGGGAAGATTTACATGGGAGTAGATCATCTCCCTAAAATTTAGGAGAGACATGCCAAACAGGGTTATAAGATCTCCTTCTCTTTTTTAAAAAATTAAGAGAAAAAAATGGTAAAAAAGAGCAACCAAACACCCCATAATCTTTCAAAAAAATGCAAATAAGCCCCTTACTGTTGGAAAAATTGCAAATAAAACCCAAAAAATAAAAAATTACATAAAAAACCTAAAAAGATAAAAAAAATACAGAAATGTCTTGATCTGTTATAAAATTACAGAAACATCCCCTACTGGTGGAAAATTGCAAAAAAACTCTAGAAGATGCAGAAAGTATAGAAATGCCTTTACTTGCAAAAAAATTGTAGGAAAAATCCCCGGAAAGCATCCACCAATGACCAAGCACCCAAGGAAGGCATCCACCAAGAACTAAGCATGAAAGAAGGAACGTACAAGATGCTCTTTTGTCTTATGAAGTGTCCTTGTGCTGGTACATCTACATAAATACGAGAAAGGGGATGTGTTGCATGTATGCCTCTATGTAAATTATTCCTAAGTCCTAATGAACATTTTAGAAAATAAATTCAAGAATAAACACTTATCAAGCATCAAGGGGCGGCCAAAGATATTCAAACATGAGGATTTGTGCATGTGCCTTGTGATCAAAATTTTTGTTAATTGCATATGTACCCCCAGAGAGTCAAGAAATGGCAATAACGCCCAAAAATATCAAGAAATAACATAAATGTCCTGAAAAGTCAAGAAATGACGAAGCACCTCGGACAACCAAGAAATGATATAAATATCTAGGAAAATTAAGAAATTACAGATATACTCTGAAAAATCAAGAAATGACAGATAAGTTCAGGAGAACTTAAAAAATTGCAAAAATACCCAGAAAGGGTCAGAAGCTGTAGAAATATTCAAAAAGAGTCAAAGACTGCAAAAATACCCAAGAAAGGTTAGCAATTGTGAAATACCCAAGAAGAGTCATAAACTACATATATATCCAAGAAGCGTCAAAAATTGTAAAGATACCCAGGAGGGGTCAAAAATTACAAAAAATGCCAAAAAATAGTTCGATCTCGATGAAATTCAAATCTAACGGTCAAATCTTGACCAAGAGCAAATTCAACAATCTGATCGTGGCCCAGAGCAAATCCAACCGTTCGATTGAGGACAAAAACAAATTCAACGGTCCGCTCATAATCAGAAGTAAATTCCACAGTCTGATCATAGATCGAAACCAATTCAACGGCCTGATCGTCAACAAAAGCAAATACAGATATCCAAGCGTAAGCAGAAGCTCATCCAACTGTCGGAATATGACCGGTTGTAAACTTGAAGACCGATTACATAATTGGGACCAAATGTAAAGGTCTCAAAAGACAAATTGTAATCCAAAATTCATGTCTTTAAAAAATGAAAGTCTTCCAATTTCTTGCAAGAGTATGTCTCTAATGAATGATCATCAAGATCATATCCATTAGACAAAACCCACAATATCACAACGGATATTGTAGAGGTCAAAAAAATATCTTTGACAATTAATCAAAGGTGTTCGGACTTTATGCTGATGTAAATAAACACCGATTGCGGTCGGTAGGGAAATATCCAATACCCGAACCCTAAATCGTCTGATAAACCCAATCTGCGAAATTAACAATGTGCATGCTATTTAAATAGCTAATAAATATGCATTTATGTTCAACAAATGAACATCTTAAATTTTTTCATGTTAAATAGTGAGCTAAGGTACTTTTAGGACATTGAGGTAGCCAGGTCTCAAAATGGCATTTACACTTGACAAAGAAAGTACACCTTGGATTTGTTAACTGAAACGGGGAAGTTGGGGAATAAACTTGCAGCTACTCCGATATAACTGAATCATGGATTGACAGAGGCAAGGGATGAAGAACTCTCACTTAAAGACGAGTATGCATCAGAGGCTAGTAGGAAAGCTCTTGTATTTCTCTCTAACACGGTCAATCTTGGCATATGCAATCAGCGTAGTCAGTCATTTCATGCAAGCTTTATGGGCCATAAGCATAAAAACTGTGGAGCACATATTTAAGTACTTAAAGTCATGTCTAGGGAAGGGGATTCTTTTCCAAACAACTGGCTACTTGAACCTTGAAAGATAAGCAAATGTTGACTAGCTAGATCTTGAGATGACAGGAGGTCACCTTCTGACTATTGCACCTTTCTAGAAAGTAACTTGGTTACTTAGAGAAGTAAGAAGTAAATAGTGTGTGCAAGATCAAGTGCAAAGGTCAAGTATCGGGCTATAGCACATGGATTAGCAAAACTACGGTGGCTAAAATTTTTCCTGTCAAACTTGGGAATACCGGTTCAATTACCTATGAAGCTCTACTGTCATAACAAAGCAACAATAAACACTGCAAACAATCATGTTCAGCATGACAAGACTAAATATATTGAGATTGATTGACACTTCATCTGGAAAAGATTGGACTCAGGAGAACTTTGTTTACCTTATGTGAAGTCACAAGAGCAAGTTGCAGATGTCTTCACAAGGCAAGGACTGAAGCTCGATTTATGTCTACCCTTAACGAGTTGAGCATGAAAGATATCTATCATCACCTTAGGGGGAGTATATTTTCGATATTCCCACATTTGCACCATGAACTTGACTATTTGGATTAAATAATTGGCTTGCAACCCCTAGAAAATGGTGAATTGCAATGCCTTAAATGTTAGAATCAGATGAGTCTAGATGTGATTCAATAAACACCTTACAATAGATAAGGAATTCGTGTAATGTAGAGCTGATGGACTGAGAGAACTAAGGACAAGGTTCCCAATTTACTTCAAGGCCTGATAGAGTATAGAAATTAAAACAAGAAAACAAATCCCAAGTCACTTCAACATTTGCTAGTGCAGAAAGTCTGAAGTGAATGTAAGATGGAGATAAAATATATACTTCCTTCACATGGAGATCTTTTCTATAAACTCCCACCACAAACTTTGGTGGTAATGTCAACCTTTGCTTTTTCCAAACACCGAACAAAAGGAAAGTGAAAGTAATGTGGAGACAAAAGAATGTCTCTTCACACCTCATAAAATTCTGAACAACCATAGCTAGCAGGCAGAAGAAACAAATTTCGTCTTGCCTACGACCTAAATATAAGAGAGAACTAAAAAGATAACCGACATGAATAATAATCAACAACCCCAAAAAAAAGTAGTGATCAGAGTAAAAGCTCACTCATGTGCAAGTTGGAAGTTGTTAGTAGTCGGGCACACACTAGAGGAGAGTGAACAGGTGTGCCAAATAAAAATAATTGTGTATTAAAATTTAACGTTAAAACGCAGTAGAAATAAAAAATGCAGAATCGCAAGCAAACCATAGGGACACAAAGATTTTATACTAGTTCGGTTTGTCCTCCTTAACAGACCTACGTCTAGTCCCTTTGCAACCTGCAAGTACTTTCATTAACCTTATCAACCAATGTTACACCCGCTAATTTTCCAAGACTTAGCTCCCCAACTGATCTTATCAGGTTTCAGTGAACCTACAGCTAATTTCCAGGACTAGTAACCCCAGTTATTCTTACGGTCATAACGAACCAACAATCACCCATGTGACTTAGTTTTTCCAGTGGTTTCGCAACTACTAGCTTTACAGGATCTAATCACCTAGCTGATTTCCACAATATCAGCAGACCAATTTAACACACCCAGTGTTGGTTATCCCAAAGCAACTAATGCTCTATACACTATTAGTTTAGACATATTCAAGAATCCACAATTGTGCTCCTTGATGAGCAGACGGTGGAAATTACAATGCACAAAGAAAAATGAATTAACTAACAGACAGACAAAGGAGGAGAATAGTAAGAATGTCGTAGAAGTGCATTCCTCCTCCTCAATGCTTGCCGAAATGAGAGACTTCTGAGATGATGCTTTCAATGCGGTGAAGTCTCCCCTTAACTTGAATGCGCAGGAAGCTTGTGCTCAAGAATCGCTTTGCTAGCAGGAAGACGCCTGAAGAAAATTGATCGTTCTACTCGTTCGTTATTCTTCTTGAACTCCAGGTTATTTATAGCTCCAGGCATCATTCAATCCGTTAGATACATTCATCTTCAACAGTCAGATCTCAGTCACAACGTTCGACAGATCTGATTGGTTGCTAAGCTTCCACCTACTTTATGAGTGAGCGCACGTCGCTCTCAAGGTAGTAAATGAATCAGATCTTCTGCTGCCGAAGATACGTCTGTCTGCCCTCTTTCTTTTGTGTAACATGCCCCCTAACTGCTACCGTCTGTATGTTTGAAATAATACTAAAAATATTTCTCCTATGCAAAGACATCAGATAAGATAAGCAAATTCAAATTGCAAGCGCTAGTGTGAGCAAAATATGTAAAAAGTAATATATGTTTTGCACATAAAAATATATCTCACGGTATTAGGTAGTGCATGAGAAGATTATGTAATATATTTTATACGTCTTGAAAATGAAAAAGTATCCCAATAGATATTGTGCATTTAATGTGGAGTATTGTCAAGTTGACTATTTAATGCCGTATTTCAGACGGTATCAGCGTCTGTGATTTTACCAGAAAAAAAAGGCGTTAATAAGATTTTAAATAATGTGTGTATATTTTACATACATGGTGCTGTAAAATTTAAGTGTTGTGTAGGCACTTTACTGTATAGTTTGTCGTTTAGCACAGTCAACAAAAATGTATATTTGACCAACTCAAAAGTGTAATATATATATATCACATATTTAATGGAAGATAAAATTAAGACGATGAAATTTTCTCTTTTAATGAAAATAGATGAAGTATCGTCTTCCCATTCATCTAAGTATTCTATTTTTACTTTTTATATTAGACGAAGCATCACCTATCCTTAGTTTTTATCGTTTTCCACTTAGACGAAGTATCGCTTAACGCTTCGTCTATCTGTAGTCCTATTAGACGAAGTATCGTTTAATGCTTCAACTTGATAGATTAGTCAAAGTTCCGTCTTTTATAGTTTTTGTCATTTTCCACTTAGACGAAATATCGTCTAACTCATCATCTATCGTGAGTTAGGCAAAACTTCGTCTAACGTTTCTCTTCAGTTAAATGATGTATCGTCTATTATGAGTTTTGTCGTCTTCCTCTTAAACGAAGAATCATCTATCAGCTCTCGCATCGTCTACCCTTTCTGTATTAAACGATGTATCATCTAATGTTCCGTCTAACTAGAGATTTTAGACGAAGTATCATCTAATGCTATTTTGCCTACTTAGACGACGTATTGTCTAATGTTTCGTCTATCCATTTTCACTTAGATAATATATCGTCTAATGTTTCGTCTATCTATTTTCACTTAGATGATGTATCGTCTAATCTTTCGTCTATCTCGTTTGCGTTAGACGATGTATCATCAACCCTTTGTCTATCCTGGAGACTTAGACGGAAGATCGTCCAACCTAGTTTCTTATCGTTTTGCTCATTAGAATATAGTCTATGTTGAGTTTGATTAGACGATGCATCGTCTATCACTGAGCCTTTTGTTTACTTAGACGATATTCAAATTTATTTAATGCTATCCCAGATATTTAATTGCTCCCGATTTAAGTTTATAGAGACCTGAATTATGTTAAACCTGTAAAGTGATTTAACAAAACTGTGATGAATACTTATTTATTTTTTTCATAATCCAAAATAATGAATTAGTGGGAAAATATATTTTTCCAACAAAAGTGATAAATATAATAACAAAAAAACATTCCAAAATGTAAGTACGATCAGGAGATAAAAGGTGAGTTGGAACTCGAAAATGAATGTAGTGTCCTTTCAAACCTTTGAAACTATAGTGCCACAATCTGCTTTGACTTGCCTAAACTTCGGTGTGTTTGGAAATGCACAAACAAGAAGAGTGCAGTCTGATGTCCAGTCAGGTCGATATTCAGCACCCATCTCCAATGCCTGTGACCTGAGTGTGCTTCGCTCGGGATTCACAAACCCAGACAGCGCAAGAACAACACCTTCCTGCACAGAACAAGATAATTATTACCCGTGACTTTGTTGACTCAAGTGATCATGACAATAGCCAAAAAATTACAAATCCAAAGGTTAATTCAGTCATATCACCCCTCTAGGCAATTTGTTGTTTTGTTACCATAAATTTTGAGAAATGCAGGGTACTTCCAGCAGCTTCACCCCGATGATTATTTGTGCTTTGTTTACTCACTTCCTTAGATTCTTTGAGACCTGGTACTTTATCTTGGCTAGAACTATCAACCTCCTCCTTTTTGTGGTGCTTGTTCTCATCTTCATTTGAATTCATCCAGGATGGAAGATTTCTCCCCTTGCTCTTCTCTTTGTCATCTTTTGGATGCAATTTTGGGTCGGACATGATAACCGGATCTGTATTCCAAATTAATTGAGGAAAGAAACTGTATAAGAATTTCATTGACCAAAAGAGTCCACCATAATGTTAAAATCCAACAAGGAAAATAACAGCAATTTTTCACCATCCACGCATATCCTGGGAAAAAACAATCATGAGGAAGGCATTGAAACAATTAATCAGTCTCACCTAAAAAAAATGTACTCTACATCGAAACTTTGCTAGTAAAACTTCCTTTTCTGTTCATAAAATAGTATAATGTAATAGTTTAGCTGACTTCGCTCACTCCTAGGTCATATTATTAGCAAAAATGATATGGCAAATTCTCTTATAGACAAGATTAACTGCCAAAGCAAACCATAAAAGGCCGGAGTAACCACATGATGGCAATATACACGCCATTCAAAATCAAAAGTATGCAGAAAGAGTAGTAAAACAGACTTCAATGCCGTAACAAAGCCTCCGGGGAATTACCTTTTGGTCATAAGTTTGTCGAGCTTAATTCAACTTTAATAGGGAGGAGTGTGCTTTCAGTAACGGCGGACATAATTAGATAATTTCTCTCGGTTTCTTCTTCGACGGCTTAATTACAACCCGAGAGGACTAAAGTTCCATGGGGAACCGACCATGGGAATCACTCATTGGCATAACACTGCGATAATTGTAAACATGTGGATCCTGACGTTAGGGAACCAGAAGCAAGTGACAGAACGGTGAAATGAGGGGTGCAAGGGTGGAGGTACTCGGTCGTCGACAATGATGCCTGATAAGTTCTATAGAACTTCAAATGACACACCGACTCACTCTTGACACCTAAAGGTGACACACCGACTCACTCTTGACACCTAAAGGTGATCTATACCTATAAATGTGATTACTCCAACCAAGTCGGATAATTGTCCGAATGATACATGAACTTATTCTTGAAGGTTTAAGAACTAAACCTTAGAGATGACTTGAGGGATGCTCTTCAATAGCCCATCCAAATGGGAAGCGGAAATGCCAGTGATGGCCCGAAACATATGATCGTGGAAATACGCATATGCCCCATCCAGGATTGCCAATTCCGCGACCCTACATGAGTCGTGCACCGACACAACGGTAACCAAAAAATGGCAGCGATCCGGAACTTGTTCGACGTGGGGAAGCAGCGTCCGGCCAAAGCCATGCGCCTCGCATCGGCCACGCCGTATTCGAGCGGGAAGACATTGATTTGGGGAGGTTAACAGGGAGAAGAAAAAACCTAATGCGGGTGGGATGGCAAGAGATAGTGAGCGGCTTAAAGATTTCAAATGGCGAACATGAAATGAGGATATCACCTCTCGTCGGCTGCGTTTTGCCGCTTCTGAAGCCAGGGAGATAGCGGGCTCGAAGGCAGCTGCGTAGGTCGATCGATCGAACACGCACTGTCGCCTTGCAGAGCACGGAGGAAGCGACGACGACGAGCAAAGCTGCTTCGGGAAATTTCCAAGCTGTGGTAGTGGGCGTGGTTTCAGGTCGGTTCATATATGTAGCTGGTTATACGAATGATTAATGATTTGCGCAAGCGGTGTTGCAATTAAATGGGATAAATTTTTACCGCAAAAATTACAATATTATCTCTACTTTATCTCACCCTCATCCTCAACTATAAAAATTTCACCCTCATCTTCTCATTATCATTTAAATAAAACATTTTAAATTTTTAATATTTATTAAAATAATTGGAATTAGTTTTTAAAAAAAATTGATTGTGAGTATTAATGACTAGTTTTAAAAATAATTTTAAATAAATATGATATAATTAATTAAAATTTTAACAATAATTAAAATAAATATATATAAATATTACATATAGTACGTGGAGTTTTGTGATCGATTGGATTATTAGACCATGCGAACTTTTGAAAATAAAAACGAGACTTTTAACAAGCTATATTAAACATTATTCTCATACTAATTACTATTGTTAAAAACATAATAAAATATTTAAAATATATGTTTGAAAATAATATAGAGAGTTCTTTAAAATAAAATAAAAATACGGGAGTCCTTCATCTAAGTTTAAAACTTAGATGTATTACGTTAGAGTTAAATAGTTTGTACAATAATAATAAAGTGTGCAATGAAGTGAAACATATTGCAATGCATTGAAGCATATTACATTGTAACGATAAAATTTACATTTTAACGATGTGTATTGCACTTGAACAAAATGCATTGTATTATAACGACAAACTTTACATTATAATGAAATGTATTGCACTGGAACGAGACATATTATATTGAAGTGGAAATATCATCATTTCAAGACATGACAATATCATAGTCTTGCAAGGAGAGATAAAAGTGTCATTCTTCATAACTATCATCTCTTCTTGCAAGGCTTGAATATTGTCGTGTGTTAAAATGACGATGTTTGTAGTTCAATACAATTTGCTTCATTCTAGTGCGTTATATTTCAGTCCAATGCCAATGCAATATGTTTCATTGTAATGTAAAATTTATCATTATACTATAATATGTTCCATTCCAATGCAACATATTTCGTGCAAAGTTTATTGTTATAGTGTAATGTATTTCATTACAGTACAATATGCTTCACTCTAGTGCAGCGTACGGTGCTCGCAAATATACAATTCAGGCAATTGTATAATACATGTACCTTTGGAATTCGAGCCACATTTAACAATAATTATTATATTTACACTAGTATACTAAGCAGTACGAGAGAATCGATCCTATGTCATGTGATGAAATTGCATGTCACTTCCCAGACCCAACATACCCACCATACATTATTTTATAAGTAATTGGTATTGCATGTCATTAAAATAAAAATACATTGCACTAGAGTTAAGCGTATTGCACTTGAATAAAATGGTTGCACTTAGACACTTTGATAGCGGTGAGGTTTCAAGTCGGTTCCTCTATGTACTAGTTACAGGAACGAGTAATGCTTTGCACATCGTATGAATTTTTGAAAATAAGAATGAGGGTTTTAATTAACTATATTAAAAAATATTTTTGTACTAATTACTATTATTTAAAAAAGACCTTTTAACAAAGATATTAAGATATATATGTTTTAAAAAAGATATTTTAACAAATATATTAAAAATATATGTTTGAAAATATTATACATAGTTTCTAAAAAAAATTATGCTGAAATTACTAGAGTCTTTCGTCTAAGTTTAAATCTTAGATGTTTTATACTGAAAATAGATTGTAGAGAAGCGTATTTCACTTAACTGAAATATATTGTAATATAATGATAACTTTCCACTATAAATAAATGTATTGTATTAGAATGAAACATATTACACTGCAATGAAATGCATGATGTTTTCAGTTCAATATAATCTATCTCATTCCAGTGTGCTATGTTTCAATCTAGTAAAATATTTTATTACAAGATAAAGATTATCATTACAGTGCAATATATTTCATTCCAAAGCAACGTATTTCATTCTAATGTAAAATTTATTGTTGCACTATAATATATTTCATTCAATTACAATACGCTTCAGTCCAGTGCGATCTATTTTATTTTAATAGTGCGTAGTACCAATAATGTCAAGAGAGAATATTGGGTTTAAGCAGTGATATGCAATTTTATCACATGACATAAGAGCGATTCTCTTGTATTGCTTAGTCAACTATTGTAAATGGAATAACTCTGGTTAAATGTGACTCGAATTTCAAGATTGCAGGTGCAGTGCAACTGTCTGAATTCTATATTTGCAAGTGTTACATTAGAGTGAAGTGTATTACACTATAATGAAATGCATTGCACCGTAACAATAAACTTTATCTTATAATGAAATGTGTTGCAGTCGAATAGAACACATTGCCATATAATTATGAACTTTACATTGTAATGAAATATATTGCATTGGACTGAAATATAACACATTAGAATAAATCAAATTGTATCGTGCTTAAAACATCGTCATTTCAACACATAACGATATTTAAGTATTGCGAGAAGAGATGACAGCTATGGAGACTAACACTTTCATCTATCGTAATGCTAAGATTTTGTCATGTGTTGAAATGATGATATTTTTAGTTCAATATGATCTATCTCATCCCAGTGCAATGCATTTCATTGTAGTGAAATTTTTATTATTACATCGTTTCATTAATGTGTAACACATTTCATTCAAGTGCAAAGTTTATCGTTACAATGCAATATGTTTTAATCCAGTGCAATATACTTCAATATGCTTCACTCAAGTGTTATCATTATTGTACAAGTTATTTTAGTCCAATATGATATATCTAAGTTCTAAACTAAGACGAAGGACTCCAATAATTTTAGAATAAATTTATTTTTAAAAACTCTCTGTATTATTTTTAAGCATGTATATTTTAAAAGTTTTGTTAAAATATATTTATAATCATATTAATTAGTAAAATAATAATGTTTAATATAGCTCATTAAAACCATCATCTTTATTTTCAAAGATTTAGATGGTCTAATAAACCCAATAAATCACAAAATGCCCATAACCCATGCACTATTTATTGCTTATTTTTATTTTATATTTTTACTAGATTCTATTAATTAATTAATTACATCATATTTATCTAAAAAAATAAAAAGGGTTATTAAGACTCGGGATCAAATTTTAAAAGGAGTTGAATCTCCTTGTGTTAAGAAATGTTTAAAATTTAAAACGTTATCTTTGAAGGTTGACGAGGAGATCGAGGTGAAAATTTTCCATTTGATAATGAGGATGGGGTTAAATTAGAGATAACATTGTGATTTATACGGTAGAAATTGACCCCATTTAATGCGACAGTTAAAGAGACATCACCCATTGTTTTTCTACGCATTCCGCCAAGTCACATGCACAACATAATTGCAACACCCATGTTATAATAGACGCAATTAATCATAAAATATCACGTATCTTATGCACTATTTATTATATATAATTTATTTTAAATTATATTTATTACATTCTACGATTAATTACATATACATATCTTTTGTTTTAAAAAAACCATGAAGACACACAATCAAAATTTTAAAGGAGTCGATTCTTATTATGACAATAAACGTTTAAAATTTATTATGTTCTATTTGGAGGCCGAAGTTATGGAGGTGATTTTTTCCCGTCGAGAATGATAATGGAAGTAAAATTTAAAGAACACGTTAATTTTTAGGGTACCAATTGACTTCATTTAATGCTACTGTGAATGGGATATGTCACGTCTTATTTTCCTACGTATCCCACCGTATCACATCTAACTGAGTCAATCTCAACTAAGACTGTCAATGGGTCGAGTTTAGGTCGACTCAGCTCGACCCAATTTATCAAGGTTAAGACCCGAGTTCAACTTAGACCCGATATTATTTAAAAATTTTAAAACTCGACTAAGACCCTACTCGACCCGACAATTTAAATAAAAAATAAATATATTTAATAATATATAATTTATAATTTCACTAAATTAATTAAAATTTTAATATTAATTACATAATTTATGTGAAAAGAGAGTTTTAAAATTTCTAATCAAATAAAATATCATAATTTTAACTAAATAGTTTTTAAAATTTGAAGTGAGAATAAACAAAAGAACGGGCCGAGCTGACCCGTGGGTCGAACTCAAAGTCTGAGCCCGGCCCGCGGGTCTAGTCGGGTCAAACTTTTAAGTCAGGTTAAAAATTCGCGAGCTAAAAAATATCTTACGACCTGGTCCGAAATCGAGACAGACATGTGAACCTGTTGAGTCGACCCGGTCTATTGACATCTCTAATCCCAACAAAGTGTTACATGTTGATATAGCGTAATGCAACACCAGCGTTACGCAAAACATTACTTTATAAATCATCATCTACGGTCATAGGAAAGGGCTTAACAAATCCAAATCAAAATTTGTAAGTACTGATTTTACGAATATTTAATTAGGATCTTCTTATTTTTTCTGCGGTCAGAATTTACTTTATCCCAATCCTTTATTATTTGTCAACTTTACTTGGTGGCTCACGTTGTACGTTGTTCGTTTCCGATTTTTATGGAAATTCCAAATGTAAATCTTATAGACATTAAATGTGAAAGTGCTATAATATTAAATAACCATGATATGTTTTAAGACTTACATCCAAAGTGTATACCATTTCAACGTCACTGTATGCCAATGCAAAACTGTTACTTGGGGTTCTGCAAATAATTAAATTGGAAATATGGCAGGAGACGTGACGTAGTGACTAGAAGAGGTAAGAGGTGGAGGATAAAACGAATAATTTCTTAACAGTTAATAAGTGATGAAATTTCTTTCGTGTGCTATGTACGGTTAATATATTTTTAAATGCTTTTTTTTATGAATGCCATCTTTAAACTTTTATATGTTTCATGGATATTTTAGCTCATTTGTTTTCAAAATAATTGCCATTCATTATAAAAATATGTTTTTTAAAGCAAACTTTCGTTGATTAAATCTCTTCCTCCTCGAGATGAAAAATATTCTTAATGGTATGTGGAGATAAATTTGATTCCTTCAAAAATGTGGTTAGATTTATCATGATTGCAATCATCAACCTTTTGCTCATGAAATAATCCCTTTTAAAATTAAGTTCAATAAACTTTCAAAAATACGTGTTTTCGTGAAAATAGTTTGAATATTTTTAAAGAAAGTTAACGGCACAGATACACCGGAAGATAATATATGTTAATAGTTGTCCAATATTTGACAAATTAAGGTTAAGATTGTTCAAAACCATATATGAAGTGGGTAAAAAGATACCTAGAGTGCGGTTCTCAATTATTGGCAATACACCTTGTTTCTAATAGTGACTCTAATAAGCATAGAAACAGTGTGTCAAGTATCCAATACAGAGTCTTCGACTAATTATATTGAGTTTTAGGCTACGTTTGGCAACGTAAATTCATTGGATTGGATTGTATTTTGAATAATCTTCCCGTAGTATAAATATCTGACATAAGGGATATTTCTCGCCACGAGGAATCCCCCATAATCTTTATAGTAAAACATAAAAATAACATTCTCTCTCTCACCCTCGACACGCCCCCCGCTCTATCACTCGATGACAACACCTTCTACATGTATATGTGGACATCACCTGCGGCACCGGCACTGACTTCAACCTTGCGACTAGGGGCTAGCTCGTGGTGGTGTCGACCCTGGTCTGAGGGGGGTTGGGGCTTGGGAGGCCACTCATGGTCGAGGAGGAAGGGTCGTCGGGAAAAGGAAGGTGGGTTCATATAGAACCATATATTGTTACCCCCATCCTCTACTCTTCCCCCCACTCTCTTTATGATATCAAAATATCATCCTGTTGGCACTTGGCAACTCGCATTCCACATCTTCTTCTCCACTAGAACACCAGAGAGGAAATACAGTTGAAACCCACTGCATATGTAGTGCACCAGGCAACATCATGCAGTTCACCTATGCAGAAGACCTAGAGGTTCTAGTCTTCCACGGCCTCCAACCCTCCACACTAAGGCTCGGGGGCAAAGGGTGAATCTGTTGCTCTAAGCGGCCAGGGGTTCCACCCCCCGCAGCTCCCATAGGCTCTACTTCACGAGATGACATCCTTCTTAGCTTGGGTCCTTAGCCGATGTAGGCAATGGTGGCAAGGGGATCAAGCGGCGATTGCATAGGTGTGGCTGTCGGGGTGTCGAACGTGGCGACATGGCGGCGCAGACGCCAAAGTGGCGGTTTGCATTCTTCCCTGCATGTTAGATGGATTGCCAGGTCCCATCGCCCCCCCCCCCCCCCCCCAAATCCAACATTGTTGTTCTCCTCCCATAGCGGTGAGATCGCATGAGGAACTCCAACTCTTTCGCCTAGCCGCTCTTACATGATTCTAACCAACCCCATTTTCTCTCTCTTTCTACTCGCACCCTCCGTTGGGAGGTCACCGGAGCCAAAGGAGAAATCACATCCAGGGCTGGATAGACTCTCTCTCTCTCTCTCTCTCTCTCTCTCTCTCTATATATATATATATATATATATATATATATATATATATATATATATATATATATATATATAGGGTTATTTACATATTTTACAACACATAAATGAAGTTAACTTTATATAGGTTAACATTTTCGTGGAAAGTGACGGAGAGAAAGTGACCAAAACTTATAATGCAAAGATTATAAGGTTTTTTGACAAATGATTACATTTAAGAGCTAAAACATAAATATCTTTATTTGTAGAGACTTTAAAAGTAAAAGTCTCTACTTTATTTATACGTAAGATAGTGTCATATGTGTGTTGAACATTTTATTTGTTTATTTTGGATATTGTTACTTTATTGTAGGCTTACGTTATACACGTGGCTGTTACTCTATTCGACAAAACTATGAAGTTATACGTGCCGTTCGCAAGGTCCACGACCATATCTATTTAAAAAATGATCGATGGTCACTCACAAGGTAAATAATCGGATTGAACATCGACCACTTGACAATCATATTGGTTCTCTTCTGTTCAAACTGGCAGATTCGGCAACTCAATTGCTACATTCGAGTACCTTCACAAGAGAATTGAACAAATATATCCTGCCCGGTCGACAGTCTGAGATTTGATACTATAAAGTTAGAATACATTTATTTATTTAATAACATATTTAATTCACATTAGATGAAAATGTAAACTTTTTTGTAAACTTGGAGTCAAACACATCTGGTCAGTTATATTAAATTTTAATATAATTAAAATATATCTTATGAACATAGTTATTAGAATCGGATCGGATCGGTCGGTCATATCAGTCCGACTGTCAATCAATCTAAAAATTGATTCGATTAAGATTGATCCAGTCTAATATTAAAAAATTAGACGAACGGGATGAACCGCGATTCGACATGTGAACTGGTCTGAATTGATTCAACTTGATTCACCATTTAATTTTTAAAAATAAAAATATTTAAAATGATATTTATGTGTGAATAAAATTATCTTATTATTATTAATTTATTAATATTTATTATTTTAATTTAGATATATTTAAAATTTAAAATTTTAAAGAAACATAGATGTCAATTGTGAAAAGTCAAAACTAACATAGTATTATAAATTTTTAAGATCAAAATTTTACTTTATTTAACCATGTTATTATTATTATTTATTTGTATAGTTATATAATCATGATTAATAATTATGTATACATATTTTTTTTAATTTGATCATTATATTTTATTTTTTATTATCTTAAGTTATAGAATCATGATGGATTATATATTGATATTATGCTGACGTTATGGTTCAAATTAATTAGATTGAACGGTTCAACTAATTCAAATCGAATTAATTTATTGACCGATTTATGGATCAATTCGATTATGATATTCTGAACCACTTTAAATTAGATTGCCAAATTAATAAGAATCAGATACAAAACCCAACCCACTGATTTTGTCAATTAGGAATGTGTATCGTACGAATAAATAACCAATCGTCGATGTATATATATACATATTCATCAAAATATTCACAGAAATAACATGTTTTCCTCTTCATCTCCTAGATTTTCACAAGTTTTTAACAAAAAGTGATCACAAGAGTATACACGAGAATAAATTCGTGCATAGAGAGTATCTGTATAAATAACAATATAAGATATACTCGATATAATTTCAATTATAGGCTTCTAGCATAAAATATGTATTAAAAACACTATCATTTACCATCAACTTTATTTCGCCCGCATACTATATGGATACGGGTGTATATTACCCATTTAGCCCCATCTTAGTATCGGACCAATGACTCGTTAGCAGGCAAGGTGCCAAGGCCACACCTACGCAAATGGTAATGAATAATCTGTTATCTAGACGATTATTCGTTATAAGGTCAATTAACGGATGTAACTTTCAAATCGATATACATAATGGATAAGATAACATACATAAAAATCAAAATAAGATGTATAACAGATAAGAAAATTGGATACACATGTCATTGAATTTAATATCTGATAAATCTATTCAATATAAATTACATTAATATTTAAAATATTTATTAAATTTCATATCCTTAAATTAACATTCAAAAGTTCTTATTTATCATTTTTTAATTTATTTCACATTTTTTTATTTTTGGAACTTGTGTAAAATATGAGTGCATACAAATGCTGTTTGGATTTTATATAAAACATTGTTTGTTTTTAAACTTGTAGTTATTTATACGATTGAGAAATTATTGTATATGATTTATTATCAGACAATCCTTTACAAAATTTATATTATTGTAGAGATTTTTTTAAATATTTGTATATTTACTGTTAATTTAAGAATAAGGGTTGAGATATGGCCACTTCTTATTGGTGACGAACAGATTACGAGTAGTCGGTTTGATTATCGGATGGAATGACGGATACACCCTATATCCGCACTGGACCCGGTCCGTTTGCATCCCTTCACTGGATACCCTAGTACGTTCCAGGTTCCATCGATATCCGGTATGTGACGTGCATCGGTGTCTGAAATTCCCAATACTGCCCATAAAATTGAATCTGCCTCGCCCCCCCTCCCCCCAACCTCCCACCATAAACTGCAGTTCGCAGTGCGCCAGAGATCACCTCGAGAGATGGCGGGGGGCGGAGGAGTCGCCTGCGCCGATCCGTCTGCTCTCGTCCTCCTGCCTCGCACCTTCTCCTCCAAGAAGGCTGCCGCAGTCGTCTCGGTGAATTCAGAAGAGCAGGAGCTGGAAGCCATTAAGGATTTCTTCACGTCGGTGGTAAGGCTCTCCACAACCTTAAATCCGCAGGACACAGTGTTCTATGCGATCCAAAGAATTTTTATGAGTGGTTTAGGTAGGTATCGTTGCCTTGAGTTCAGATTTGAGCCCGAGGACGAGTTGGCGGATTTGTAGTGCTCCCGGCAACGGCTAATGCGGTTACATAGGGTTTAGGCAACTGAAACCGGGATTTCACTTGTAAGATCTGTCAGTGGCTTCCAGGAATTCACTAATGGCTATGATTTTACCGTTTTCATATTGTCTGGTGCCAATTCAAGGTTTGTAGAGGGATCCTGCGGCATTCTGATCCCTTCGATACTCTCATCCCTTATTTCTTTGTTGTCATGTAACCGAAGGACTGAAATGGTGCTTACCCTTTGAAACTTGTGATTTTTCTGATTTCTAAATTGTTCTTTACTTTTTGCCGTGCTGTGAAACGTCTTCAAGAACGGCTATTTCGGAGTATCCCTGCGTTGCCTTGCTGGTTATATTTATTGCGTTTAACGTTTATCACCAGTAGTTGACCTCTAGTCCTCTCGGTTGTCAGATATTAACCAGCTCAGCGGAGTCCATTGAAGAAGCTAGAAATATCTCTAACGGGGCTGGAGATCCTTCCAAACTGCATTGTGAAGATGGTAATGGAGCTGGTGTTGCAAATGCCAAGGATCAAGTGCAAGGACGAAGACCAGCCTTGGGCCGAAAGCGGGCACGCTTTTCTTTCAATCCAAATGTGAGGTAAGACAGGGTAAGCAGTTAGAAGTATATCATATAGGATGATCGCCTGCATGATTCGTGTATTTTCTGGTAATCTTTTAACCAAGGACCTTATTCTAATAAATTGTCAATTCAAAGAAGGCCTTCATGGCTGTACACTTGGAAGGTTCCTCACATGGTTGACTAAAGACCCTTAACCAATGAGAAATAAGTGGATATTTGTTTGCCCAGTATTCCAGGATCGTTAATTCTATCTTCCCTGATGCATTGTTTTGCTCATCAAACGTTACAATGGAAAGTTGTCCGAGCTCTCAGTATTGTTGCTTGCAGTGATTCTCATTTAAACGTGAATCTGAAATCAAGTGTTGATCATATAGAAGACCCTGATGAGTTATTCTTGGCCTTTGAAAATATTGAACGTGAGTCTCTAGTCATTTTCCATTTTTATTGTTGTATTAATTTTGTGTTAACATCTGAGCTTATTCCTCGTTGTTTTATCTCCTGGTTGCTCTCAGGTGCCAAAGAAGAGTTGAAGAAGCAAATGGGTGAGGTTGCTGTAGATTCAAGTCCAAACATGCACTGTGCAGCAGCACGAAAGCGTCGGCCTGGTATTCTAGGGTATGTATTAAACAATCATTACTCTACTCTATCAATGCAGGAATTTCAAGGCTGGCCATGCATGGCCGTAGATAGGGTGTAGTTATGGAACTTAAGAACATGTAGTTAGGCCATTTGACCATTTTAAGTTAAGATCATTTATTTTTACACATTCTTGTCATATATTTGTTTTCTTGATTTCAGAAGGAAAGCTAGTTACAAACATCACTTTCCAGAACATTTTGACACTGCAGAGGCCCTTGTACCTTCTCAAGGGGAAAATCAAACCTTTAGCCCATCCAAGACTAGAAATGATGCAAATTCCAATGTTTTTTCACAACAAGTAACCCAACCTGGCACAACATCAGAAGTAGAGAAAAATGATTTTTTTGACACGTCTGACAGAGAAGGTTGGTTGAAATCATACCTGCAACCAGTTTTTCATTTCCTCTAGGCTGATAGGTCATTCTATGGACAGGTTTCACAGCTGACAGAAAGAAAGAAGTAGACAAGCTTTTGGACACACTTCTGCATTGCTTTGAAGATATCGATAAGGGTGAAGAGATAGATTTCTTGCAAACTAGGTTACAGATTAAGTCAACCAATGTGGACAAGATATACCTTCCGCCACTGGATGGAATTCGAGTAAATGATGTCCGAAAAATGGATAGTAAATTTTCTGCTGAAAAATTTGATGGATCTTCGAAAATTCATGTTTCACCGACTGTTGCAAGTAGTCCACTTGCTGCAATTTCTGTGCTTCGAAGACGTATTTCACAGATAGATCCTCTAAATAATCCATTTTCAATGTTTTCTTCAAATGAAAAGCCAACTCCTGAAAACTCTTCCTCAGATGAAGGCAGCAAAGAGAGAACTCTTTCTTCCCCTCTTTATGAACATCCTGATATGGCAGGCATGGAAGTTGAGAATGCCTCGGTCTCAGAACATCCGTCAGAGGCTAGAATTAAATTGTTGCAAACCACAGTTACCGAGGCTGATATGATAATTCCCAGTAACATTGCTTTGGGAGATTCAGAAGACTTGCACTGCCGGACAAATGGGATCACAGATAATTCTGCTGGACATGCAGTGGTTGGGTCCATTAGCTTTAATACTAGTTGCGAAGATAATGCAAGGGTATCTAACTTTGCTTGCAGCTCCCAATTTTTTTTTGAAAGTGTGCTTGCAGCTCCCATTTTATGCATTTCTTGCTCAATATGTAATTCTGATGTATATGAGCAATTTTCAGGTTGATGGCATGCCTCTAGGGGTAATTTCAGAAGAAGCAGATTGTGGCAAGGAGGAACTACCTTCAGGAACACTGGTTGGTGGCAATGTAGGGGCATCGGCTGGATTATTTGAGAGTAGGGGCCCTGGTAGCTTAGATAATGACATCAATATTGATTCGTTTCAAACTGATAATGTTGCGGAGGACAAGGCAAGAAATCTTTCAATGCATTGACATCAAGCTGAATGGTGCAGATTTCTATTAAGCCCTTCTTTCACCATTTTTGTTCTGTTTATGCTTTTCAGGTTGATGATGTAGAAGTAGCCCCTCCATCAGGTAGGCAGGATATGCCGTTGAGCATCTGAACTTCATTTAGTTTCACTAATATGCATGTGCCTATGTGTACTGTGAATAAAGTAGAAACAAAGGCATATTTATTTACAGTTGCTAAAATAAGACTGTCCGATAACCTGTCCTTTGTGGTCATTTTGCTATTACTGTACCTTCTATTGCTATTTCTTATTATTTTTTATGTTGAAACATGAATTTTCTTTTTCTCTGCTGAGGAAATTATGTCTACCTTCTAAAGTTAGGGATGTGAATGGGCCAGGCCAGCTCAGAGGTCCAGTAGGAGTGATGCAGTTTGAAAAGGCCAGGGTCACTAATCAGCCTGGAAATTAAGAAGACCTGGCACAGCTTGGTCTGGGCCTCAATGGGTTCTCTCGGGAGGCCTACATGGTGCACTCATAACCCATCTAGGCACTCCATATTTTCTATCCCATGATGACCATTGGGGAGGGAAGATGCTTCACCTGAAGCTTAAATCCTGCCTTCTATTCTCTTGAACTTTCTCTTCTCTTCCAATGCACACTCTTCACTAACCACATATCCCTTTTGCTTACTCTCCCTCTTCCACCTCCCTGTAGCCTCCCATCTGCGGTACACCAAAAACTCCAGCATGGCCTCATGTCACCACCAACATCCTTGGGTTGGATATAGCAGTGTGTTTGGGGTTGGTAAGGGAGAGGGAGAAGGCAAGGGCTGTGACGGAGCCACTGTTGGTGATTCTGAGTTCAGCAGGGTTATCAATACTGGGAATGCCAGCAAAGCTGGGAGCACATAGCATAGATGGCAGTTTCGGTTTTGGTGACGGTTTCGGCCGGGTCCGAAACCGAAACCTTTTCGGTTTCTGTTTAGGCCCGAAACCAAATAAAGTATTATTTTTTGCCAACTTCAGGGTTTCGGTTCCGGCCCGGTTTCGGCTGGGTAGTTTCGGATCGTTTCGGTCCGAAACCGAAATGGTTTCGGCCGAAACTGGGATCTTGATAGCATGGAATGGCAGCATTGGGGTTCAAGCACAGCATTGATTGAGGAGCTTGGAATGCAGAATCAGCCGATCCCAACCTGGATCAGCTGATTCGACTTGGAATCAGCAGTGGCAGATTTGGTTCTGCCCCAGAGAGCAATCCCAATTAGAAAAGGTTAAAAAAATCAAAAAAAAAAACGGCTGACTCGGTCTGAATCGGACCAAAAGTGGCCAGATTTCATGTGGATTGGCCTATTCTTGCATGAATCGGCCAATTTTGACTAATTAGGGTTTGATAAAAACATTTATAAACTTTATAAAATATCAACATAATTTTATCTTTGTATAAATTCTTTTATAGTTTATCATATAGTTTTTAATTACTTAAAACATTTTTTTATGTAAATATTTTTTAAGGTTTTTTATTGGATCGGCCAATCTGGATCACGATCGGCTAGGGCTGATCCAATACCCCGATCTGAGTTTACCTTGTGTGGAGTGTGTTGGGAGAGGAGTGATGGCAATGGATGTTGGCTAAGTGCAGTGTTGGGGTTCCATAGCAGCAGTCTACTTGTCTTTCTCCTTTATTGTTGCTTCTTCCTCCTTTCACGGATAGCAGCCTACTAGTCTATGAACAGTGGCTGCTGGTTGCTTATGCACCCCAAACATAGACAATAGGGGCCCATCACTAGTGAAAGTCTCTATTCTATGGCTGCAGGATGAGCAAAACATAACAGTAGGAGGGGCAGAGGTGACCTGCAAATTTTGTACATTTTACATGCTTTTGTGCAAATGTACATTGAACTGAAGTCATATAAAATTTATTTATAAGTTAAAATAGTTAGGGAGTTTCAGGAGGGGAGGGCCTACTTGGGGGGACATTGACAAAACCTTCCTTGTCCTCATCCTAAAAAAGCAAGGAGCCCAATATTTCCGGGACTTAAGGCCCATCAATTTGTTGAATGGCACCTATTATATCATCACCAAGTTGCTGTAGGGAGATTGGACAGAGTTATGGAGAGGGTGGTCAGTTGCTACTAGGGAGCCTTCATCAAGGGGAGATATATTCAAGATAATTTTTTGGTGGCCCATGAGTGTTTGTTTACCATGAAGACTTGGAAGAAAGGAGTTGACCTGAAGTTGGACTTTGAGAAGGCTTATGATAGGGTCAACTGGCTATACTTGTTTGATATGTTGGAGAAGATGGGTTTTGGGGAAAAATAGATTGACTGGATCCAGGCTTGTATTTCATTTATTTTTTTTGCTATCCTAGTCAACGGGAAGTCGTCCTCTTTCATCTACAGTTGCAGAGGGCTTCGGCAAGGAGATCCTATATCTCATTTCCTCTTTGTGTTCGTGGCTCATGTTCTTAGTAGGGTGTGGCAGAGAGCAGAAGTTGCAGATCTGATTAGGGGTTTTCAGGCTGGGAGAAGAGGTTCTTTAGTCACTCACTTGCAGTATGCCAACGATATCATTTTGTCCGTGGCAAAGGGTGAGCATTAGCTCTATGTGGCTAGATTTTTTCTGCAATTGTTAGAGAAGACCAATAGTTTAAAGGTTAACTTCAACAAGAGCATGCTTGTTTGGGTTAACATGGAGGATATGGCTCTCCAGAGGGCGACGTGCATTTTGGGCTGTCAGATAGGAACTTTCTTAATCTCCTACTTGGGTCTCCCATTGACCTCAGGTGCTCTGCGGTGTGGTGATTGGCTTCATATCATTCAGAGGTATGAGGCTAGACTAGTTGGAGGGAAGGGTAGACTACTATCTTATGGGGGCATGTTAGTCTTATGCAAATCAGTTTTGGACAGCTTACTTATCTACTTTCTCTCAGTGTTTCGGATCCTGAAGATTGTGGTGAAGAATATTGAGTCCATTCAGGAGAGATTCTTCTGGTATGAGAGTGGGGGGAGATGTAGGGGATGACATGACATCAGGTAGAGGGTTGTTGCTAGCAAGGAAGAGGGGGAACTGGGGATCAAGGATGTTGGAGACTTTAACTTGGCTCTCTTGTGCAAGTGGTTGCGGAGATTGGGGGCAGGGGATGAAGACCTATGGGTGCATCTGATCTGATCAGGTAGAGGTACTATGGTAGGAGGGTTTGGGATTTGGACACACCAACTTTATCTCAGACTTCTCCCATTTGGTGGGACATTTTGACTTGTAGAGATGTCATCTCTTCCGGCGTTTGGGTCCGTCTAGGGAAAGGCAACCGATACCTTTTCTGGAAGGACAAATAGTACTGCGAATTCACATTGGAGGCTTTTTTTCCTGAGCCTTTTTGTTATCTCTGTTGACCTTTTGGAGTCGGTTGACCGGGCTTTTGAGCCCCCAACTTTTAGGGGGCACCTGGGTATTGACTTTCAGGAGGGACCTCAAGCCCACAGAGATGGAGCAGCTCTAGGACCTCTTACTCCTCCTTGACTTTGCCTCGCACCTCCATAGGGAGGATGTGTGGACTTGGAGGTGGGGTAGGGAGGGGATCTTCTTTGTTTGGTCTGTCTACACCATCATCTTGGACGGAGGGGTGTGCCACAATCTCGTCCCATAGGTCTGGAAGCCGAGGAGTCCGCTGAAGGTGAAGTTCCTTGGAGGATTTCCCATGGGAGGCTTCCCACTCGAGACTTGCTGTTTCTATTCGTCTCGGGCATACAGTCGGCCTGCTGCTTGTGTGGTCAGAAGGATGAGACCTTGGACCACATGTTCGTAGGATGTTCCTATTCGCGGGAGGTGTTTGACGGGTTGGCTTCGAGAGCCCATTATACACTTGGCTGTTAGACAAAGGTGCAACACTTCATTGGGTCTTGGGACATGACTTGACCCCTCAAAGGAGATAATATTGTGTGGTGGCTGATCGTACATGCCACTTTTTGGTCCTTGTGGGGTGAACGGAACAATAAGATTTTTATAAGGGAGACTAGAGCTAAGGACTCTCTTGTTTCTTTTATTTGTGATAGAGTGAGAGAGTGGGCGGAGTTGCTTTGTAATGTGAATTTTCTCAACTCCCCTTTTTTTGTTTTGTTGGGGGGTTAGTGTGTACCACACCTTCTTGGTGTGCCTTTTGTACAAGGGTTTTTGGGAAGAGCTTTGCCTATACTTGCATATTCCCCCTTTTCAATTTAATACAATAGTTGTACTACTCACTTTAAAAAAATCTCCCCTCTTTTTGTTTTGTTGGGGGGTTAGTGTGGTCTTCACCGTCTTGGTGTGACTTTTTTGTATAGGGATTTTTTGGGAGCTTTTTGACCATACTTGTACATCCCATTCTCTTTTTATTTAATACAATTGTGGTACTACCCACCTTCAAAAAAAATTATAACTTAAAACATGAAATGGAATATCAGTAGAACAAATGACTTTAATATATAAGCAATTATTGCTCATGAGAAAGCATGCAGCGAATGTTGATTTGACTTGCACGATAGCAAGGTATACACGGCTTCCTTGCATAAATGGAATGTACCCTGACATGGCTTCTTTGCATAAGTAGTAATGTATTCCAAATCATAGCTTCTTTTGCAGAGGAAAAATGTAGTCTTGTACTTTGAATCTGTATGTTGTTCTTTCTACATATCAGAATTAACTGTCACATGTCAAAAACTATAAAAAGGGCAGCCTAGTGCCGCAAAGCTCCCACCGCTGCAATGTACTGGGAGGGTCTGGTTTCTGTAGAGAGATTGTTTCTGGTCTTGAAATCCGATGCCCTCCAGGTTACAATGGATGAACCTTACCATTATAGAGGCTCCCCATTACCACATGTTGAAAATGGTACTCTTTCCCATTTTCAATGCTTTCTTCAAATGAAAAGCCAACTCCTGAAAACTCTTTAACAGATGAAGGCGGCAAGGGGAGAACTCTTTCTTCCCCTCTTTATGAACATCATGATATGGCAGGCATGCAAGTGAAGAATGCCTCAGGTTCAGAACATCCATCAGAGGCTAGAATTCAATTGTTGCAATCCACAGTTACTGAGGCTGATATGATAATTCCCAGTAAAATTGTGTTGGGAGATTCGGAGGACTTGCACTTCCGGACAAATGGGATCACAGAGAATTCTGCTGGACGTGCTAGTGCAAAGGACACAACAAATGCTGTTGGGTCCATTAGCTTGAACACTAGTCCCGAAGATAATGCAAGGGTATCTAACTTTGCTTGCCGCTCCCAATTTATGCATTACTTGCGCAATATCTAATTCTGATGCATGTGAGCAATTTTCAGGTTGATGGCTTGCCTCTAGGGGTAATTTCAGAAGAAGCAGATTGTGGCAAGGAGGAACTACTTTCAGGAACACTGGTTGGTGGCAATGTAGGGGCATCAGCTGGATTATTTGAGAGTAGGGGCCCTGGTAGCTTAGATAATGACATCAATATTGATTCGTTTCAAACTGATAATGTTGTGGAGGACAAGGCAAGAAATCTTTCAATCAATTGAATCAAGCTGAATGGTGCAGATTTCTATTAAGCCCTTCTTTCACCATTTTTGTTCTGATTATGCTTTTCAGGTTGATGACGGAGGAGAAGGCCCTGCATCAGGTGGGCAGGGTATGACCTTCAGGATCTGAACTTCATTTAGTTTCATTAATATACATGTGTCTATGTGTACTGTGAATAAAATAGGAACAAAGGCATATTTAATTGTAGTCGCTAAAATAAGACTGTCCGGTAGCCTGTCCTTTGTGGCCATTTTACTATTACTGTATCTTCTATTGCTATTTCTTATTATTTTTTATGTTGAAACTTGAATTTTTTTTCTCTGCTGTGGAAATTATGTCTACCTTCTAAAGTTAGGGATGTGAATGGGTCAGGCCAGCCCAGAGGTCCAGTAGGAGTGATGCAGTTTGAAGAGGCCAGGGTCTCAAATCAGCCTGGAAATTAAGAAGACCTGGCACAGCTTGGTCTGGGCCTCAAGGGGTTCTCCCGGGAGGTCTGTTTGGTGCACTCATAGCCCATTCAGGCACTCGATGTGTTTCTTTCCCATGATGACCATTGGGGAGGGAAGATGCTTCCCCTGAAGCTTAAATCCTGCCTTCTATTCTCTTGAACTTTCTCTTCTCTTCCAATGCACTCTTCACTAACCACATATCCCTCTTGCTTGCTCTCCCTCTTCCACCTCCCTGCAGCCTCCCATCTGTGATACACTGAAAACTCCAGCATGGTTTCATGTCACCACCAACATCCTTGGGTCAGATATAGCAGTGTGTTTGGGGTTGGTAAGGGAGAGGGAGAAGGCAAGGGCTGTGATGGAGCCACTGTTGGGGATTCTGAGTGCAGCAGGGTTATCAATACTGGGAATGCCAGCAAAGCTGGGAGCACATAGAGGGGAGGACTGGGATCCTGGTAGCATGGAATGGCAGCATCAGGGTTCAATTACAGCATTGATTTTGGAGCGTGGAATGGAGAATCGGCGGTGGCCAATTCGATTCTTCCCCGGAGAGCAATCCTAACTAGAAAAGGTTAAAAATTTTTAAAAAGAAATAAAAATTGGCTGACTCAGTCCTAGTCGGACCAAAATTGGCCAGATTTTACGTAGATCGGCCTATTATTTCATGATTCGGCCAATTTTGACTAATTAGGGTTTGAGAAAAACATATATAAACTTTATAAAATGTCTTAACATAATTTATCTTTGAACAAATACTTTTTAATTTAGAATATACTTTTTAATTATTTAAGACCCCTCAGATCTTCAGGAGAGAGTCTCGTGCCGAGGACATAGTGATTTCTTTTGTTTGTAACCGAGTAAGGGAATGGGCTGCTATTCTTTGTAATGTGAATTCTCTTATCTCGCCTCTTTTTGGCTGTTTGGGGGATTAGGGTGTTCCACACTCCCTGAGTGTGGCCTTTTGTTGTGTAGTTTTTGGGGTTGGCTTTTTTGGGATTCTCACAGCTGATACTTGTACATTCTATTTTCATTTTATACATTAGTGGTACTATCCGCTTTCCAAAAAAAGACCCCTCTTTTATTTACGTAAATACTTTTTAAGCTTTTTTTATTGAATCAGCTGAGTTCCTTTGGATCGGACGATCGGAATCAGCCGCGGCCGATCCAATACGCCGATCCGAGTTTACCTTCCTTGTGTGGAGGGTGTTGGGAGAGAAGGTGTGATGGCAATGGATGTTGGCTACGGAAACGGTTCAATAGCAGCAGTGTATTTGTCTTTCTCCTCTGCTTCATTTCTGCTTCTTCCTCCTTTCACAGATAGCAGCATAATGGTCCATGAACAACGGCTGCTGGTTGCTCATGCACTCCAGACATAGACAATAGGGGGCCATAACTAGTGAAATTCTCTGTTCTATGGCTGCAGGATGAGCAAAACACAAGTAGGACAGGGAGAGGTGACGTTCAAACTTTGTACATTTTACACGCTTTTGTGCACATGTACACTGAAGTGAAGTCATATATATATATATATTTATAACTTAAAACATGAAATGGAATCAGTAGAACTAATGACTTTAATACATAAGCAATTATTGCTCATGAGAAAACTTGCAGCAAATGTTGATTTGACTTGCATGATAGCAATGTATACACGGCTTCCTTGCATAAATGGAATGCACGCTGACATGGCTCCCTTGCATAAGTGGCAATCTATACCAAGTGATAGCTTCTTTTGCAGAGGAAAAATGTAGCCTTGCATCACATGAACTCTCATTCCATTTGTTGTCTTGTACTTCTAATCTGTTTGTTTGTTTGTTTTTACATATAAAATCAACTATCACATGTCAAAAACAATAAAAAGGGCAGCCTAGTGCCACAAGGCCCCCACCACTGCAATGTATTGGGAGGGTCAACTGTATGTAGCCTAACTTCTGGTTTATGTGGAGGGATTGATTCTGGTTTTGAAAACTCATGGTCTCCAGGTTACAATGCATGAGCCTTACCATTATACCAAGGCTCCCCATTACCGCATGTTAAAAACAGTACTCTTTGGTATTTGAGATGGAGAATTTATGTACTTTCTCTCTTTATGTTACTCCTGTACGATTTATCTTACATCCACGCCATCTCAGAATGTGTTTTGCTTTTCATTTTCAATCAGACCAAACAAGTATTAACGATGCTGCAGATATTCCAGTAGATGGACGCTCTGGAAATTCTAGTATTCCACCCGAGCAGAATGACAAGGTCGGGCATCCTTGTACTCTCTGTCTGCTGTTATACCCGTCCTCTGCTTTATTATTTGCAATGATGTTAGTTTACGTTGATTGAGCAGTTAACATATGAAGGCAGATGAATGGCTAGTATCTCTCTTTAGCTTGCTTATGAAAACTATATAAAGTTTGTCCTATGCGCTTTCTTTAGCTGACATTTTCACACTCTCATTATATGTTATCGCGTTGCACCCAGATCAATGTTCAATTCCTTCCCATATCACTTTACATTTTATGCATTCAGTTCCTTCCACAAGACAACTGGGTACAAAAGCATTGTCTAATTTAATGACGAACCTCAATGAAATAAAAGACATATTATAAACCACGATCGCACGGAACCGAATAAAAGATAAGCCAATGGTTTGTGATCCAAGGCAACGAAGATTGAGCTTGAGGTTCATACCCTGTGAAGATATCCTGCTCATCACTTGGATGTGTTGCTAAAGAAGTAGATACGAAATTTATCAAATGTTGGCTAGATTTTTTTTTTGTTCCTCTGCTCAAAGAAAATTCCAAGGGAAGAAAGCAGATTTAACTCCTGATGCACTCCTAACATACCGTGTAGCTCAGTCATGGTTGCCTTTATGATTGTTACATTCTTTAACTGCTAATCTTTCTGGAACAGAATTAATTAATGCATGCCAACTCCCTAGTGTAGAAATGTGTTATTTTATATAGTTTAGGCACATAGCTTGAACCATAAGTCACCAGAGATGATTTGCTTGTAGACTGCCACCCAATGTGTGTTTGGTCTGGAAGCTTGCTTCAGTAAGGGGGTTTGCCTGTTCAACACTGGGGAGGGGGATGTCTTGCAGGTGGGACTTGTGTATCCCAAGGATTCATTCACCTATGGAGTGTCAATTGACACAAAAGGAAGTTATAAGTGGAAGAGATGTTGAAAAAACTCTTCCATTGTCATCCGGTTAATTTGTGACCAACCCTGTATATGGTCCAGATTGAAAGTGATTCTGGCATTATCTCTGTGGTTAATTGTCAACCTGTTGTTACTTTTCAAAAAAAAAAGGTGTCTACCTGTTGTTTAAGCTAGGTGTCTGTTGCATGTCAGACGGTGGGCAGGGGGGATGCCTTTTCATTTCTCAACTACTCATCATTAAAATTACAGGGGAAAGGATGTGGTGGTGTACAGGTTGAAAGGATTGGAAGAGTAGACGATGTAAACAAGTGAGGAGAAAAAACTGCAACTAGACTCTAGTCGCATTGCTTGTTCTGCTTTGTGCCATCTTTGGGCTTGTACTAACATACTTCTCTGATATGTGCTTTGTTAATTCATGGTCCCCAAGAACTTTTTGGTTAATAGATAAATATGAAGTAAAAGGTTGCTTTGTTTTCTTCAGGAAAACCAATCGGATTTAACAGCTTCAATTAACGACCCAGTGGAATTGGAAGCACCTCGAAAGAGGCAAAATAAGCAAGGAACAGGTGCTCGAAGACACAGCCTTGCAGGTGCTCATTTTTCTGCAATTCTCCTTTTTAAAATATAGTTACCTTGCAAAGACAGATCAGCACTCTTGCATTATGTAGCCCACTTATATTTCTATTTTGAAGTCTTCTATTCTTAATGAGTAAACTGGAACTTCTAATTCATCCAAACATGTGTAGGAGCTGGTATGTTATGGCAATCAGGTGTGAGAAGAAGCACCAGAATCAGGATGAAACCTTTGGAGTATTGGCGTGGCGAGAGACTTCTATATGCCCGTATACATGATAGTAAGCATCCCTTTCTGATGCATGTTGTTTTTTCAACAAGCATATTTTATGCTTTCACATTTTTGCAGTTTTTGAATGTGTAGCTCATGCAGTAAATAGAACTACCTTAGAAGTTCGGCTGCAAATGCAACTCAAAAATCTGAAATCCTGTCCCGATTCCGATTATTTTTAGAGGTTTCAGATGCATAAAATGTCATCATTAAATTATCAGAATCAGATATTCTGATAAGTTATCAGAATCGGAAATTGCAGTTTCTGTATCCTATTTTCGATTTATGATTCTACTAGTTTTTTATTAATTATCCATTCATTTTTAATTATTTTTTCCGTTTGAAGTCAGTCCTCAGATTTTGACAAGTTTAGAAGGTGGTCATTGATAATTTGTTTTTTTTTTAATTTTTTCAAGGTGCATTTGAAGTTTGAATAATGTATAAAATATAATATAAAATTTCAAATAGAGCTATCAGAAATGGGTTCTATTTCCGGTAATCGAAATCGGAAACAGAATGGAAATCGGAATGGAAATCAAAACCTTGATTTTCTTATCGGAATTGGAATCTGTTGATTCCACGTTTGATTCTGACCTGATTCCAACCCTACTTAGAAGTATTTCACTGTTTTTTTTTTGACTATATGTTTCTCCTTGCATCCTATTTTGGGTCAACTCTGTGGAGGCCATCTCTAAGTCAGAGATCTTGTACTCGATGATTGTTAATGCACTTGATCCATGAACTTTTACTCCTTTCCACTCTGTCTGAATATGTACGTTCAATCCCAAATTTTCTACATTTCGTCACCTAGTTGAGGAATGCATTACGGCCAGAAGATGCCTTTAATTTTATGTGTTTTTTTCCTTTTTATGTTACTTGTTTATTGGCAGATTTTACGAGATTTTCATCTAACAGATTATGCCAGCTTTTCCCCTTTTAGTTATCTCCTAGGTCCTTGGCAAAGCTTTTGACTTTTCTGGGTAGGCATTTTTTTAAAAGTTGAAGGTACCACAAATTGTATTAAATGTAAAAGAGAAGGGATATACAAGTGTAAGCAATGTGTTCCCAAAAGATCCCTGTACATCAAACACTTCCACACCAAGGAGGTGTGGCACGCACTAGCACCCCAACAAGACAAAAAGGAGATTTGTGTGAGTCCACTTTATAGGGATGCACTAGCACCCCAACAAGACAAAAAGGAGATTTGTGTGAGTCCACTTTATAGGGATGCAAAGCCCAATTTCTCACTCTTTCATAGATGAAAGTGACGACCCTATCCATGTCTCTTGCTTACCTCCTGAAGACTGTTGTTTCTTTCTCCCTATAATGCTCATAAGGTGGCGTGGAGAATAAGCCACCAGATGAGCCATCCCCCTTAAGAGTCCATCTCTTGTACCAATCCCTAATTAGCTATTGCACATTCTCGTGTAGACTGAGGGCACACTGAACCCTGCTTGTAACCTATGTCCAAATCTCCTGAGAAAAGGAATAACCTGTGAAGAGGTGATCCATGGTCTTCTCCTCTTCTCCACAAAGGCAGCAAAGTGTATGGATATCTGCCGGGAATGGAGCCAGTCTATCACAAGTCGGCAGTTGTTTGTGTGAGATCCTCCTTAAAAGAAACTTCACTTTGAGGGGATTCTTGGGGTTCAGATCTGCGAAGCAAAACGATGCCACATTCCTCTATTACAGATAAAGGTATATGCTAATCTGACCGAGAAACTTCCATCTTTCTCCCATCACCACCACTGATCAATCTTGCTAGATTCTGGAGCATACTTCAGGAGAAATAAAAGGAATTTCTTCAGTTGGTCCATCTCTTCCACCTTAAGATTCTTCGAGAAGGATGGAGCCCAAATCCCCCCTGGTAGTTGTCTCAAAAGCTTGGAGTACGGAGGCCAAAGGTGCATATGAGATCACAAAGAGCAGGCAGAAGGTGGCCTTCAGGGTATAGTCACCACACTACCTATCTTTCCAAAACAAGCACTTCTGTCCACTGCCCAACTGGATCCAGACACTAGAAAAAAAATGTTGTCGCTGCACTGCAAGATACCCCTACAAATGGGTGAAATATGGTGCTGAGAGGCTGGGTCAAATCCCATTTCCTGGCTGTACCATAGTATCTCTGCCAAGTGACTTGTAACCATAATACATTGTCCTCAAAGCCATGCTTCTACAGCCATTTGCACAGCAAAGCTTGATTGAATCGGGGTAGGCAATTATCTTGCAGAACCACCTTTAGTTGGGTAAATGTCTATTATGAAACAATATGAAGGGCACTTTTATGCATTGGGCCTGCTTCCGTAAAAGCAGGTTGGAATTAAGAACCACTTTTGAAAGTGGTTCTTATTGGCTTCTGGGATAATCAGCCACATTATACCTTTTCATAGGTAAAGTCTGAAACCAGTATGGAGTAAGAGAGGTTTTGTGCTCAATGAGCAGCTCGAACAGTTTTGATTATCTCACGAGTTGAATTTTACTGCATTTGTGCCCGACTGTTACATAAATCATTGTGTGGGGTTATCACTTGTCAGGTTAGTTATTCTATGTGATTCTTACAGCATCCACATCATATAACCTTTACCCATTGTTGCACCCCAAAAAGTTCATAACAGAAAATTTCAGAAATTAAATGACATGAAGCGATGCTCAGCCGTCGCCGTCATATAGACGCTCATGGGCATTTCATCAAATACCTTGTGAGTGGCACAAAGTCATGCACACCCACTCTACAACATCAAGCGTTTAACTTTTAAAGTTCCCTAAGACATTTGGCCAAGCGCTTGATGGGCAACATAAGGTCACCAAGTACTTAACAAAGGCTCACGCCAAGTCGAGCTTTTTAGCTCTTTATGACGAGTGGGCATGCTGTCGAACACCTCATGGGCAGCATGAAATTACACACCCATGGGATAAAAAAAGATACAAAATTAGGTTTTTTAATGTCATCGGAGTATCCCCGTGGCAATAAAATAAATTTTCCGTTACCCCGGAATCAATGGGCAGCAATACGGCTTCTAAAGAGCACAAAAAAACAAACAAATGAGCTCCATGTATCCCTTGCTGTGAGGAAGGTCAAAAAAGATAAAAAAAATTCCAGAACAGGAGGCTTTTTATAGCCTTGACTGGACCACAAAGGGAGGGGGGGACCGCCTTCTCCCTCTCCTCTCTTCTCTCTCCCACAGGGTGAAAGGCCTACCGGGGGTGAGGTCCCCTGGTAGAAACCCACTGGGGGCGCACCCCCCCGGTGACAGCCACCGGGGGACCCCCCCCCCCTCTCGCTCTCTGCCTGATCCCGCTGGGGGGGAGACCCCCCCCCTCCGCCTGCTCCCGCTGGGGGGAGACTCCCCGCCAGCTCCCACTGCGAGGAGACCTCCCCCTCTTGCTCCACTGGGGGTGCACCCCCCGGCCTGCGGTCGCCTCCCTGACCCAGGGGGTTCCCCCCTTTTTTTGCTGTCGCTGCGTACCGCCCGGGGGGAGGAGGTCCATCGGGGGTGGCCTCCTCCCCCTCTCTTCCTTCCGGGGGTGATCCCCTCTACCCCATGTGCAAAAAAAAAGAGAAGGGGAGAAGATGAAGAGACAAGAGGAGCTTACCTCCACCAAGATCGACTAGGGGTACCTTCTTCCTTGGCCTCTTCCACCACCTATAAAAGGAGGCCACAAGGAGAAAGGAGGAGGAGAGGATCGCTCGAGGAAGAAGCCTTGCAAAGTCTTGTTTTCTTGGAGACTCTTGAAGCTTTGCTGCTGCAACCTGCGCAAGGGGTAGGGGCGGCCTTGCTTTGTTCAAACAAAAAAATGTGTTAAGTTTTACATGAAAGCCCCTACATCAGGATGTATTTATCAAAATACCCTTATATGAAAGGTGTTATATTCATCATTGATGATGAAGAAATTATGAAAAACTCAAGGAACTTGTAGTTCTGGGATCTTTTTTATGTGTTATGACGGAGAAAGCCCTGCAAAAATCAAAAATTATAAGTATACCTTGAAAGATTGTAAAATTAGGTAAATATCCAAGAAAATCTGAAAAGTTTCAAAATTCAAGAAATTAAAGGGGGAAAAGGGCTCAAAGCTGCAGAAATATTCGTCAAAATGCACAAAAGTCTTTGTTTTATTCCAAAGTTCAGAAATTGCAGGTTTACCCCGAAATTGTGAGAAATTGCACAAAAGTCCAGGAATATAATCTAACATTTAAAAAAACACAAGGATGCTTCGATCATGGAAAATTGTAGAAAAGGCCTCGGAGAACCAGAAAATTGCAGAAATAGTGAAATACCCCGGTGGTTGAGAAATTACAGAAATATCCCTAGTGGTCAAGAAATTACAGAAATACCCTCCGGTGGTCAGAAAATTGCAAAAACACTTGAAAGCGGGAAAATCACAAGTGTACCTACCCCCAGCAATGGAAAATTTACAAATATATCCTTGTTCAAGAAAAATTGCAAATATATCCCTCTTGAAGAGAAAACTGTAGATAAGTCCATACTATAGGGAAAATTGTAAATATACTCCTGCCTCAGAGCACGGTAGTCTCTTTGAGGGCAAACCCTTAATATCATGGTTGATATCACAAGGGTAAAAGAGATCTTTGACAATTAATCAAAGGTGTTCGCACTTGTTCCGATGTAAATTAATATCAATTCTGATCGGTGGGGAAAGGTCCCATAAACGAACCCTAAATCATCTGAGAAACTCAAAACGTGCGAAGTAAATAAATGCAAATAAACATGATGGTTATGCGCGAAACCTTAAAAACCTCTAATTCATCGACAACGTGTCCGCATTTATTTATCTATTTTTATCTGCGTGTGAAACGCCCATGAATCTGGTCCTAACCTTCGTTGGTCTAATGCTGACCCTCTCAAGATGGTGCGAAGTACCCGGTCATAACCTTTTTTGGCTGGACTATCTGTAGTCTTATGAACTGTACAGGATCTCAGTACCGTTCGTGTCGTGTACTTGATGTCTGAACCTTACATGCCCTGTGTTCTTGTTTCTCCTTTTATCTTTTGATTTTCTGGTGCACCAGTTATAAGATGATTTGGTTATATATCCTATAGAAACTTCCGGGCTTTCTTTTCTTTTTTGAGATATTTTGTGCTTTTTTGGGGATGAGGACGTGTGTTTTCTCCTGTCATCTTTCTTTCGTGTTTTGGTTATGTGCAAGGATTTGGGTGGCTGTTCCTCTGTGGATCACATTCTTATGCTTTGTTAATATGACACGCCATCACTCTCATCTCCCTTCCCCTCAGACAGGCAGAAACTTGCCTGCACATGCTTCTGTTTTTGTGATCTATGGATGTTCTGCGCCTATTTCACAACGTACACATGTTGATGATGACCGTTTGTCCATGCAATTGGTGGAATATGACTAACATGCCATTGATTATTTGCAAACGTCCTGAAAGGTTGTTTCTTGTTGTGCATAGAATTTTGTTTTAAGATTTGTGGGCAATGATATGGGAAGAGTCTCGATGCTGATTCCAATCTCACGCACCCACCGGCGTTTTTGGCAGAGCAGCGGCAGTGATCGGCATCCACATTTGATTCCACTTCGATGTTGATGTTTATAATCTGAAGGACATTAACTCAGTTTCCACTCTATTGCAGGTCTTCCGACACTTGTCGGGGTGAAGTACTCATCCCCTGCGGAGGCTGGACAAAAGCGAAAGCATGTGTTGAAAGTGAGGTCATACGTCTCAGAAGAATATGCAGGCCTTGTGCAGAAAATTGCTTTACATTGAGATTGATGGTCGCTCCTTTCTCTTGAGGGTGGAGCTGCCCTGTTTGTTTCCATGTTTGTGAAGTTGTATGACCTCATCTTTCATTTGTACCAACTTTGGATGGATTGAGTCCCGAGTCCGGATTTGTGAATTGTCCGTGCACTGATCGCAGCAGAGGGCTGCTGTCTACTAGCACGATGCTTACTGGTTTTAGGGTTTTTTGGAAATATATCCCTTTTCTATGAAAATTTGTGTATTTAACCTTCGTGCATTTGTACATGTATACTCTTGTTTTCTCCTCCTCCCGGGCAACCAAGCCACCCTTTAATCTTACCTCTTTGTTAAATAGGGTTACAAAGCCAACGAAATCATGACTCTATAGCGTAAAGATTTCTATGTTATGAGGAAGGCTACGGGCTCAAAATCTTGTCTCTGTTAGGTATTGAGGTAGGAGATTTTTTTTTCTTTTAAGTCGGTCTAACTCTATGTGGAATCTAACGTGGGATTAAAGTCACTAGTAACTCTAATAGGTTGAGAGATTAACACTTTCTCTGGGTGCTCACACCATCTATCTGTAACAATATCTCTCCCTTTTGCGTAGCAGATAAATGGTGTATTGATACGTCATATTAGACTGACAAAGGTTGGGCTCAGACATCGCTTGTTAGGAATCATTTATCTTTTCTCAAAATTTAGATATTGAGATAGGGGATTCTTTTTTTTTATAAGTCGGCCCAACTCTATGTAGAATTTAATGTGAAACTAAAGTCACTAACAATTTTAGTAGGTTGAGAGACTCACTCCCTATGGATATTTACACCACTCATCCGTAACAATCTCCCGTGACGGTGCAAGATAAACAAAGCAACCTTCATCTAAGCGTTAACGTCTGAGTGCTCCTCTTGGGTGACAGGGTCTATAGACTTGTGCTATATTAAAATTGTAAATATTGTGACAAAAAATTAAGAAATGTTTAAAATTTGAAGAAGGGTGGGCTTCGGCCTGAGGGGCTGGGGGAAGGGAGGCTGACATCAGTACTCCGGCGGCAAGAGGTGACAGTGACCTCAACAAGCAGTGCGGCGGCAATGGTGGGAACGGTATTTTGAGCACGAGTTGAAGCCAGCTTGGGAGTATTGGTACGCATCTCCTCTCCTGCCCCATTTCGGGTAGTTTGCACCATTTCTAATAGCCCTAGGCCTGTCTGGGCCAATATCTCAAAAAGTTCATGTTTGTTTGTAAAATAGGGTCAGGTGAACTCAGATATCCCACCATTGTCCATCTTAGTGGGTTTGATTGTGTAGATACCATATTATGACCGGTATTAAAGTTAAGAGTCGGTATTCGGGTTAAAAATGGATTAGATTGATCGAGAGAAAATGTAAAATAAAATAAGATAATCTCAGTTATAATATCTCTCGATCTAATTAGAATTACTTACTTTTTGGATTAACTTAACCCCAATTATAATATCTCCCTTAAATTATTCTGCAAACAACTGAGGTCAGAATTTTCTTTAGGGCCGATTTGATAATCGAATAGGTCGGTTACGAGTGCCTACTAGCCGTTTCCTAGCATATTTTCTTGTAAATTCATCGGTATTTGTCAGCCCCTGCTTTGATAATCACCTGCCTACTCTAGGGACAACTTTGATAATTGAATAAGGGTCGATTAGGGTGAGTTATTCTGCTTACTTATCCTTAACTGAGTTTGATAACAAAGTTACTGTACCCGGGGTCGATTAAGATTAAGATCCTTATTTTAAGGTTAACTCATACCGTACCAGGAGTCGATTAAGATTAAGGTCCTTATTTTAAGATTAACTCATTCGATCCTCTCACATAGAATACCTTACCCGACTACAGTTAGGATAAGTTACGAAATTAAAAATCTGAAAACTCAAATAATTGCACATCGAGACTTAGTCAGATTAACTTATTCTAATCTGTTATCAAAATCACTCTAAGGGCCGGTTTGGTAACAGAATTGTCGGCGAATACGGTATACGAAGAGAGAGAAATGGAGATGGGGCCCACCCTCCCTCCTCACACACAACCCGTTGTTCGGTGTCGAGCGGCGTGTTCGACCCTCCGGGGTCGAACAACGCTATCCTCTTCGATAAACAAAGAAAGCCTAATAGAATAATCAATTTTGAGCCGATTTTGGTCGAATAAGGTAGAACATGAATTCGAGCGGGAGGGCTCTAATACGTTACCTCCGCTCGGGTAGGGTAGCACCCTTGTTCTGACCGATTATTAAATCGCAACCCACGTAAAAAAGATATTACGTTACCGTTCAATTTTTTCGAAATGAAAGAATGGATAAATTATTTCTCGCAAAAAATAGACCGACCAAAATCGACCTGGTCATCAGTTTTTTTTTTTTTAAAAGATTTTTTTTTTCAACAACTGACTTGCTTGGGCTGCACGACATGCAGTGCAACAGCTCGTACAGCGGTAAAACTGTTTCAGACGGCAGCAGCGCACCCCGATTTCCTCCTAATCGTGTTCCCATGCCCTTCTTTAGAGCGAAATGAAGTTGCTTTGAGTCAGGGTAGAAGCTGTTCCTGACAACGCAAACTTACAATAATTTTATGCAAATGCTAAATGGTTGCTAGTCTTCAGATTGAATCGAGTGTTTGATTAATTCATGCATGGTTTGAGCACACAGGGTTGTCCTACATTAGCTAGTTCCAGATACAAATGCTCTTTTCCTGTGGAGTGCAGCTTTCCTCCACCATGCTATTACAGGCGTCCATTTAATTATTTGCACTAAGTTGCCAATGAGCAATAGCTCCTGAACCTTAAACATGTGAATGAGCTCCACCATTGGTGACGGCTGCTGTTCCAATAAGGATCTGTATCACTGAAAAAACCCAATGTCTGATAGCAATGTTTTAAAACTCGACTCGACTCTACCGGTTAACTAATCACCCGATCTCAAAATCGGGTTAAAACAATATTTAGACCGTCTAAGACCTAAAATTCGTTCAAACCTGTTAACCCGGTAAAACCAGTGTGACACGGATAGGTCAAAGACATACTTTTTATTTTTAATTTCATATCATTAATTTTAATTTTAATTTAATCTTTTGACCTTGTCATTTAATGATATTAACGAAAGATTAACATAACTTTTAGAAATTGAAAAGACTTAACCTCTAACCTTCCAACTTCTAATCTTTCTAATTTTAACTTATTCATTATGTGAATTACACACAGTAAGCATAACAATATAAGGAATAAAATGAAGACCCGAGAATACTCACAGAGAGAGATGAAGACAAAGAATAAGATGAAATCTCGTTGACAAATGAAAATTTAGATTAAAAAAAATTTAACTTTACACACCATGAAACTTTTATTTTATAAGATACTAATTATAATTGATAAATTATCACATGTAATGTTTATTTAATATATTTTTATTCTTTTTAGACTATATTAATGGTTATTTAATAAATTTATATTTATTTTTATAATATATGTTAAAGTGTATCTTTCATATTTCTAACTTAAGATATATTAAAATTCTATGACGATAATTAATATCAACATTTACTGTTCTAATATTACGGGTCGAGTTAACCCGAACAGTTAAACTATTGACCCGTGACCCACTAACCTAACCGGGTCAAAGATCCGAGTTGGATTTTAAAACATTGTCTGAGAGTATAAAGAAGATTAGGCAAATAGAGGAGAAAAAAGGAAAAAGAAAACATACGCAATACAGTCCTTCCTAGGTTGGGATATTTGCATGAGTGAATTTCTATTTCATAAACTTGATTTGATTCACAAGTAAAGATTCAAAATTTCCATTTAACCGTGAAAAAGTTCAACTCATATTCAAAAAACCCTTGTCTGGCTTGCAATTCTTCTTTAATACAGTAGGTCTATACATCTGATGATTGCAATGATGAACTGGACTGCAAAATAACTTCCAGAAAATAATGCCTTCATTGTTCTACGGCTACTCCAAAAGATTCCTTTAGACAGCATTTACTCAGTTTAGATCCAGATCAGAGAAATTGTTACTCAAAATTTAAGCTTATCTGTTACAGGAAACTATAGGTTCCAGTAGAGATGAATAACATATACTGCGAACTTCGATTTCGACTGGCTTGCATTAAAACAGTAACACGGCCCATACAGAATAACTCGCCACTTGTAACTACAAATTGCTCTAGCAAAGAAAGAGAGTATCTGTACCTGCACATCAGTTGAGCACTGTTATCTTTGGGCGTTTTCTACTCTGCATGGGTCTCAAAGAACCATTCACTTCTGGATTTGGACCCTCGTCATGAGAAAGACTAGCATCTGCAGTGATATGATCATTCTCTTCAGAGTCCGAGGAGCTGTTCCCATTGAACAAGGGTAAATATTGCTGAGAGCCACCTATGGCAGCTTCAGCCACAGCTACAGCTTCTGGTGTTTGGAGGTCTGTTATACCTAAAAGCAGATCCTGTAGAAGAATTTACTGAAAAGTGTTAAAATACTCGCAATGTCATCGAATACCCACAGCAAACCATGATGGTAAAGGGGAGACTCAGACGTCCAAAATGTTTCTTTTCCCCTTGAAAAGTGATCGGTAGAACCAATTTACCATTTCAATATATCCGGTTTCATTTCCACTGAGCACTTCAATATCATGCTCTGAGAGACCACTCCCCTACAATTAAATGCTTAAAATCACAAAGGCAGACCAAGGAAAGATAATTGAATCCGAATTAAGGGACGTGATTAGAAATAAACCTGAACACTTTGCTGCAGTTTTTCGTTGGCTTCAGCAATAACTCCTAAGAAGTCCTTCACTTTTCCAAGCACTGCAATGCAAGTGCATGCATTAATATACAACTCAGCGAAAGGTATGCATCTGCCAAGCTATCATTCTGAACAAGCATAAGCAAGCACATAAACATCTTTGCAAATGCAAAATCACATATACGCCAGACCATACAGTAATTGTTGCTTCAGTGAAGTAAATATGGACCTTGTAAAGGAGATTTTCCCTCCTCCTCAGAAGACTCAACAAGGATCAGCCCAATAGGCCCGAGGTTGGCCCATTAACGTCACCTAGCTTGTTTGGAGCGTTTTAAAGCCCAACAAGCGCTGCCAAACCCAGCACGTGCCCAGTGGGCCCCTCTTTCAGGTTCCAAGCCGGGAGAGAAGCCCTCAGGGTGAGTGGCGCAAAAACCTCCTAACTGTTACCCCAGGAGATCTCGAAGATTAACTCGATCTTGGGCCCTATGGAACCATGATTCAACCGTCAAGCCATCGAGAAATCAAAACTCGATCTCGAGCCATAGAGAGACCCTAGCTTCATTCCAAGCCACGGAAGAGTACTAACTCGATCATGAGCAGCTTTGGCTCGATCACCGAGACGGGAAAGAGCCTTAGTCTCAGTGAGCCATCGAAAAGCCTTAACTCGACTCACCGTCCTATAGCTCGGCATAGCCCGGCTGACGACCTTCCAACTCAACCCCCATTGTCGTGGCTCCAACACAGAAGCATTGACCCGAGCGATGCACCAGATGATGCAAAACCAACAAGATGGTTGCAGTGAAGGCCACAAGCTATGGGACTCTGGCTTGTATGATCAAATCTCATTCGAGGGGTTACAAGGCGTCAAATTGAAAGCAAGAGCCCAGTCAGACGCATATCCCTCGAGAAGCACAGTCGTCGCCCTACGTATCAACACCCACGGCCCGAAGCGAATGAAAATATGGATGCAGCACCGATGCCAGCCACGTGGCCTCCATCCCGCCAAATCCAGACCAAATCGTTGGGGTTACGAGGAGTCAAAGCACCATTATCACTTGCCCGTGTCAACAGATCTGCACACCTTTTCGATGCCGTGATACACCCCGTATCCCATAACCCATACCGCTCCAGAAGGCGAGTTGCTCCGTGCAGTCCTCTCAAGATCTGCAAGTCTCCCCGACACCTGCACCCCAAACGTCTATATAAAGAGGTCTCTGCAGTCGCTTCCAAATACACATGAGACACCTCGCCGCACAATGTCAAACCATAGAAAGAGGGAGGGGAGCTGAAAGTAGTCCGTGTGCAAAAGCCCTCTCCCCAAAAAGCCGCCCAAGAGGAAGGCCACTCTGGTGAAAGCTCCTCCCCTTCTCCTCCACCTCCGTCAAGCTACTCTGCTAGACCATAGATGCCCTTCTCTCCTAGGAACACTCCCTCTTCACCAAAACGTCTACTGACTTGAGCGTCGGAGGGTTCTCGCAGAGCATCCCCACCCCGATAAGAAATTTCCCTGTAAAAATAAGATCGGCAAGATCCTCTCAAGGGCGGAGCCACCTGGGACGGCCTGTTGAAGAAGTCCGATGAGGTCCTCTCAAGACCCCGGCTGGAAGTTCTTACGCAGCCCGCCCCAGGGTCACCGGGTTCTTAGCTTGCGGCATCACGCTAGCCGTCGCGACCCAACACCACTGGAAGCGAAGTGTCTCCATCCCCAACCGCCAGGCCACGAAGCAGCTCCGCGTACAGTCGGCGATGACTACTCGATCTCCCACCTCAGGTGCAACCTGACACAAGTCCGGTGTCTCCTGCAGGATCTCTCCTCCATGAAAACCACACGGCAAGGGAAGGGTTTCAGCGAGGACATCAACAACTGCAGACGGCTTCCCAGAGGCCCCTCAGTTCAGTGCCCCACGCCAGCCACCTATCATAGTGACAAATCTCCAGCACCTGGACCTTTAGATGTACTAAGGGCCCCAGTAGACCAAAACGCAAGCCGTCATCTCAATTACCCACAAGCTGTCTCGTCACCCTCCACTCAAGACTTTGCAAGACCAAGTGTAGACCCTCGAGTCTTTTCTCTTGGGAGACCCACTGGTCGGCCGTCCAATCTTCCGTCGACGGAGCCCCAGCATGCCGTCGTCCCATAACGCATGTTCGCCTCCACAGTCCACCATCCAGGGGTACCTCGAGCCATCGCCTCCATGGCCTAGCAACCTTTGCCAAGGGTGATCAAGTCTCCGTCTCTCCAGCCTTGGTGGTTCGCCCACACCAGGCGGTGTGACTGTGAAGCTCAACAAGTGGCCGTCGACGGCCTCCTCCTCCCCTTTCTCAGGCTCTATATATGAGCCTCCCCCTTCCTTTCTCAGGCTCTGTACTCTAATCCGTCCTAGTCATGTAACCCCGTTTCGTGAAAGATAAAATCAAAAAATTGTAGCACATGCATCCTCCTCCCTGTTGGCAGGTGCCTTTGGCTAAGGTGTACGCAATTGTTTCCCTTCCCCCTTCACCGCTGATCTCCAGGCAATCCAACGGCCCTAGGGGTGGTGCGAGATCCGAGCATCTTTAGACCTTATACCAGCATATTTCTTTCCTTAGTTTTTAAGCCTAGATAACAATGCCCATTATGGACGAGAAGAATGGTCATAAAGCATCAAGATTCAAGGAAAAGCAAGAGCAGTGAAAAGCCCCTAAAATATGGTAGCATGAACCAAAGGATCCAAATGAGCCAAAAATGAAAATATGCGGCAGCTTCCATCCAGACAAGGCCTTGTTCTACTCCTTCCAAGTCTCTTTAAAAGGCACCAGTGAAGATGATCATTTTATCTGCATCTGTCTGCATCCTTGACAATATCAAGAGGTCCATGATTATTAGATTATCATAATCAACATTGTCATCATCGTCATCATCAACACTGTTCCCCAGTACTTACTATGCAACTATGTAACATAATGCAATAATCTATCGCTACTTTCATTTTGTGGCCTACAGAAAATGTGTGCTATTTGTGTATTCACCATTCAACTTTTCACATGGTAACATCATGCTACGTAATAAGATCATCCACATCAACCCAAATCTACACCTATTAGTTGATACTGTAATTAATAAAAACGCAATTGAGTCCACCAACGTGACAAAACAATCTTGGAGAAAGCGAACGTACACACGTTCACACGCCATAGTTCCATTGTGGACATAACTGTTGTCACTAGTAAATTGGATTAATAGTCTGTGGCCCTACCCCACTCCCCTTTCCCTAATTTTTACCACAAGAAGAAAACTCACAACTCAAGTTAGGGCACCAAGTCCTTGGATGGGATGATAACTCCGTGTACAATTACGAGGGGAAACTCCATATATGAGTGGAGCTGCTCTCTCACACAGACACACACACATTAAAAATGACTCTTTTTTTGAAAAAAAGAAGAAGCCTTTTCCTCCACTCTCCAACCGGATAAGCTTCATGTCAAGACTTACCTTGGCTAGTAGGTACGGTGGCCGTGGCGTGCTGGTTGCCTTCGTCTTTGCCGGGCAGCTCATCCCCTTTCTTCTTCTTCTTCTTAGCCTTCGTTCGGACCGCGTCACCCTCTTCGTCCTCCTTTTTGCGGACAACAAAGTTGGATTCTTCCACACAAAAAAAAAACCAACAGGTAAGCAGAAGCCAAAAATAAGACAGCAGATGCGAAAAACAATGGAAAAAGATCGCCCCCCCCTCTATGAGGCAGAGAAACGCAGAATAGATACCTAAGAACGAAGGTTTCTTCTGCTCCAACTTCAGCAACTCCTTGCTCGCAACCCGAGCTTCCATGTCTCCTCTCTCCTTCCCCAGTTCCCCCCTCTTCTCGATGGGGGCTCGGCAAGCGGAGTGTCAAGTTAGCCGGCGGCGACCGGTTCTCGGCCAAGGGAGGGCCGGGGGACGCGAGGACAAGCCTGGCAAAGGAGAACGAGGGGGGCCGGCGGCCACGCCGGGTGGATCACAGGGCCATTGGGAGCTGTCGACGGTGGAAAACGGAGGTTGCCAAGGGTGGATCGCAGATCCGATCCTACGACAGCAGTAGGGTTTTTCTTCTGTCCGGAGGGGGCTTAACATGTTGGGATTTTAAAGTGTATACCCCTATAAAATATCTTGTTTACAAAAAACTCTTACATTTTGAATATTATTAACAATACTGCTAATATATTTGAAATTATTTCATCCATGTTCTCACCGTAACTCACGTTGCTTTATCCTTGGTTGCCCTACTAATTAAGAAGGGTAAAGACTAACTGGCCCTTGGTTACTCTCTCTCTCTCTCACTCACTCTCTCTCTCTCTCTCCGTGTGTGCGCAGGTTGCTCAAGAGATGATGAGACGGGGCGGGTGGTCGTTGGAGGGGGAGGTCGGGTGTTTACCGAGGGTCGGGGGTGTGGGTGTTCATTGGGGGCTGGGGGGAGAGGGTTCTTTGGGAGGGGGAAACACAAGGTCCATGGAAAGGAGATGAGGGTTGGGAGGGGTTGGGAATGTGGGTGTTTGCAAGGGGTGCATGCGAGGGCTCGGTGATTGGTGGTGGTGGTAGACAACGCATGATAAGTTTGCAGGGGGTGAGATCTAGTGGTGGGGGCTGGGGGGTTCATCGAGGGATGAGGCCATCGGAGTTGCCTAGATCTACGAGGGGCATGGAGGAGTGGGGATTGGGGGTTCATTGGGGGGCGAGGGGGTTGTAGAGGTGTGAGGGGAGGGTGGGAGGTCGGCGGAGCTCGCCGGATGTAGGGGAGAGGGGTTGCAAGGGGCACTCTCTCTGGGTTGGGGCTAGGGGATTCAACGACTGGCCGGTTCACTTGGGGGCTGTAGAGCTGTGAGGGAAGGGTGAGGGGTCAACGAAGCCTGTTGGAGTTGGGGGGTGGGGGGTCTACCCCTTCTTCTTCTTGGAGGTCTTGGTTGCCACAGAGGTCGTGAAGGATGGGAAATCGGTAGATGGCTCAGTGGCAGCGATGGTCCCTTCCTTCTTTTGGAGCATCTCCATGGCATCGTGCTCCTCCAAGTCCAAAGCCCACGCCGACACCGTCGTCGCCATCACAGGAATGCTCTGCTCTGCTCTGCTCTGCTCTCTCTCTCTCTCTCTCTCTCTCTCTCTCTCTCTCTCTCTCTCTCTCTCTCTCTCTCTCTCTCTCTCTCTCTCTCTCTCTCTCTCTCTCTCTCTCTCTCTCTCTCTCTCTCGATGAGGTTTAGGTTGGTGGTTCACCATAGGGTTGCATAGGTGTTAGGGGAGGGTGAGGGGTCGACGGAGCTCACCAGAAGTAGGAAAGAGGGGTTGCAGGTAGGGTTGAGGAGTGCTCGTCGAAGGTGGGGAAGAGGAGGGAGAAGACAAGTTGCCAGAGGTGAGGGAGAGGAGTCGCAAGACACCATTCTCTCTCTCTCTCTCTCTCTCTCACACACACACACACACACAAGGGCATTTTTGGCTTTTTACAATTTCAAACGGTTTCGTCACCCTATTCTCATAATATTTATCGATGTTGACGGCCTAAGAATTATAGGGTAATAATCATAAGAATTCGGTATACATAAGGGATATTATCAATAATATGATAAAAATAGGGGACAAATATAAATATGATACTCGAAAGAGGTATAGTTGTAAAAATCCCTAACATATTTATAGGGCTGTGTTGTAACTTCAATACTTCATAACATATGTAATACCTGTCTAAACTAAGTATACAAAATGGGTTTTTTTGCCGTGTACTGGTAAAGCCATGTGTATTTCAATCGTGCATCGAAAACCTTGAAATTCACATATATAGCATAACTTTCTGGTCACCTGCTACAATAATATTCTTTCAGTATTTTTTAACGTTTATTAATTAAATTGTGATATTTTTTATGGGTTGTTTATCTTGACATAAAATGATGTGAAACTATGTAATGTATAGTACTTATGTGATATAAGAGGTATGATATTTTGCCAATATTTTGCGGTATTTCACGTTAAGGTGTATTGATGTTAAAACGAGTGTATTCTTCTGATCTTAAATTTGGAAGTACTTTGTTTCGATGGTCATAAGATAAAACAAGATATTTTATTGATTTGTCGTAATTTCAATTTTTTTCCCTTAGATTTTGATTTCCGATGCATATAGACATTGACTATAAACATGTTGTAAATCAAAACAAAAAAAATTTAATGCCACATCAACCAACATAATCTCATTTGTGTAAAATATCATTTTATATTAAAAAATAATAAAAAATGATGTAAAACAAAACAATTGCGATCGTTTACAATATTTTAGACCCCAATGAAATGTGCCTTTAATATTACAAAAAGTTTGGGATAGTCGATCAGAGCTATGGTATTGTCTTAACTTTATTTTCTCTCTCTTGTCATAATTCATCTTTCCAAGAGCTCCTATTTTCTAGTGCCCTCGTCATCAGTCTCGTCACATCTTGCTAAAGTGAAAATATGGAACAAGATACACACACACCTACACATAGGTGAGAGTATTACCACTTGTAAATCTTATCATACATATGTCATGACTTAAAACCAACCATAAAAATCAGCACATTATGAGGAGAAAACAACAAAAATCAGTATCTAACATGTACATATTACGGAAAGGTTACAGTACAAAACCTCACCACATCACTACACCCTGTACCAATTTGTATACAAAGTTAGCTTTTCATGTTATACAAATACACATAGATGCAATTAATGTGTGATACAGGATCTTAAAGTTGAATGATCTCATAAGTTGGATTAATCAGATTGAGTTTAGGTGGAACAACAATAGGGATATCCCGTATCAATGTCCAAGACTGTGGAGGCCAAAAAAGAAAACATAAAAAATTAGACATGATAACTAAGAAAGTCACGATAGAACATAAACTTGTAACATGAAATTACAATGTGAACATGTATCAAGACCTTGTAGCATGAACTTACAACAGGTAAAAGCTTGGACAGTAAGTATTACATAACATTTATGTCATTTACACAGGAGAATCTTCTAGTTTAACATGCATGGATTGAAGATACTATGTAACATATCTCTCGGTGGGAACAGTCAACATGTAGACTCAATGGGTCAGCACACGTGCACATGACTTGCATTCTTATCGTAACATTTCAATAATACGGAGTAGGGGTGGGCACGGTTTAGTTTGGTTTGAAGAGAGTTTTTCTCAAATTAAACTGAACCGAATTAAGGCTTCAACCCGAACCAAATCAAACCAAACTAAACCGAATTAATTCGGTTTGGTTCGGTTTGAACCATATTCATCTCCCATTTTATAAATTAGATTGGATTCAAACAACATTAGAGAAAGGTAGGGTAAAATAATTTCTACCAAATAAAGTAAATATTAAAAAAATAACATATAAAGTTGTAACTTGTAAGAACAAGCTCCATAATATTTTCACATAAGAAATTAAGAAGTTCGGTTACAGTAAAATAGAAGGTGATTTGAAACCTATTTCATAAAGTCGGAAACCCCATTGGAATGGTGAGAATTAGACTTTTAAAATTCGGATTTATAGTTACATATACATTTATATTAATTTGATAAAAATATTCTTAAATTCGGGTTATTCGGTTCGGTTTGATTTTATTCGGTTTCTTGAACTTCAAAACCAAATCAAACCAAATTTTTTAATACAGTTCGGTTTGAACTCAAACCAAAATTTTTTAAATTTCAACCCAAACCAAACCGAACCAAATCGTTCGGTTCAATTTGATTTTCAGGTTGAACCCGAATAATGCTCACCCCTAATATGGAGGCCGTACCCGCATCATCAACACATTAACATGAATAATCATAGCATAATTCATATAATCAAAATATAAGCTGAAACAATATCACCCCATAAGAAGTAGGCTCTATATTTGCATACCCTTACTCGTAATGGGACGCAACGAGTGGGTCTCGATAGTGTACACAAATCGGAGGCCTTTGCCTCACGCCAAACCTTTGTGGGGATTTTCTCTACCCGTTGTCAAGGCGTATACCACATTCTCGGGCACGAGAATGTAGTGTTTTTGTCCCCCACTACCTCAAGATCTCGAGTCTATGTCGGTGCTACACCGTCTGTCCAACCCACTCAAGCATAGTCTGAGTTTGAGATTCCAATGAAAGAATATGGCTCAAGTTGTGTGCCACACCTCCTTAAATAGGAAACATAGAGTGTGACACATGCGTACACATAGCTGAGAGTATTAACAGTATAAATATTCCATGACATTAAACCATCCATGCTTAACTATATATTATAAAGAGAATTAAATAAGGGCTGTTCCCATTCATAACCCATAATTAATACAGAAGTGTCATAATACAAGTCCACACGGGCAACCAAAACTAATTATAGCTCAAAATATCTCTTGATATCAATGTCCAAAGCATAGCAATCGACTAAAACTGGTGGCACACCTACAATGACTGCATTTCCAACTGCGCTACTTTGATCACCTATTCCTCAGTCAGATCAGCACCTAAAAACATATCAACGAACTAGTTGAGTTTGACGACTCAATAGGACTCCTAACATCACCATTGCATTCACCTACCAATACTGAGCTTATACATTCATGCTTTAAAATGGGTAGAAGTTTGCTTATGAAAATTAACTTTACATATCAGGTGGTACAAATATAATTAAGTGCAATTACGTGATTCAGAAACTATAACCAGGAAGATCTTATAGATGATTAATCATGTAGACATATGTGAAACAGTAATGAGGACTTCCATACCACCGTCCAAGGCTATTAAGACCAATGATTAAAACAGGTAATCTGGGCACGGCAACTAGGAATATCGTGATAGAAATTTAAACTTGCAACCTGATCTTGTGAACATAAGTATGTATCATGAACTTGTAGTATATATGGATTTGTACAAAATTTTTTTTTATCAACAATAGGAGAAATCTTCACATTATATATGTGTGGATTGAATGTTTACATTTGACATATTCTCTTAATAGGATAGTCAACATGTGACATAAGTGGGTCAACATACTTGCATAAACATACATATAGCATGCATGGGATTGCATTCTTTCATAAAATAAATATAGCATGGACCTCGCACTCACATTTTTCATCGTGTTAACTAGAGTAATCAGAATATGCATCTTAACATATCATGTCTAAAAGGTGTAGTAAAACATGCAATGACGGCTTCACGTCCAGGCACCTTCACCTTCCAGGCGACTCCACCTTGGATTACCCCTCCAAAACATCTAAATCATGTAGTCTTTTCCTCTAGGTAACCCTTTCCTTTAGTAGCACCTTTTCCTCTAGCACATTTGAGTAGATAATTAAAGGAAGAAACATGGCTCAAGTTGGCTGTTCAAATTTAGATTCTTGGTTTAATCATGACAGGGAAATGGACCTTCTATCCATACAGATCTAATCTCATGAAATTGAGCATAATGTCAAGTAGAGTCAAGTCCTATATGCACAATTCCTTATATCTTAGAGCAGCTTCACACACAGACTCGTATGTATTATTAACTTACTAGGTTTACCTTATTTCATTCATGTATAGATCTTGTCTTAGTCGTAGACATTCTTAACTTGTTTAGGCTCTTATGTACATCACCTTGTGCAAAAAGTCACCATTAAATGTTCAAAAAGACACAAGAATACCCGAACATGGTCGTAGTCCTAATCATGACCTTTTACATAAGATCTGTATTCAGTTGGATAACATAGAACATAAATCGAGCAAACTTAGACTTAAAGTTTCATGTATGGCTTGTACTTAGAAATCTTACCTTAGTGAGAATCTCATAGTCACTGGCCTTCAATCATTATACTCCCAATCTCTAGTCTTGTATGTCCAAGTAACTTTCTTAGAAATGAAAGATGGAAAGAATATAGATCCGATCTCTGATAATGGTGAAGAAATTTGAAGTTAGAGGTTAAAAGGATGGTTTAGAGATCATCAGAAGACTTACCAGATGTAGAATAGCTCAAAGGGGTTGGAGAAGTTAAGGGTTCGAGATGTGGGAAAGGTGGGAAAAGATGTATCTAAATAAGATCCTCACTCCTAAGTCAATGTTATATCTTGCAGCGTATGGAATTAAGCCTGCCACTTGTTACCCGCATGTCAGACAATTATCACCAATCTTCTACCATCTTTAGTGTATCGTTATCCACCTGTTAGACCACTATCATTCCCTTTTGTTCGAAGGATTCTATAAAAATAGCTATTCTATTTAGTTCTGACAAAACTTCCTGACTAGCCTTCTACATCCTGTCACATCATCAGAGACTCGACTCCATATCTCAAATCTCCAGAAGATCTTGCAATGTCAACTATGTGCATCGCTTATAATCATAGTTATATTTTAAAATCTAACTCTCATTGTTAAATCCCTCATCATCTAATCCATCGTCTGAGCGATCATCCATTCTTGTACAACATCTATCTGCAGAGAACCAAGTATTGTCCAAGTTATCATCTACTTCTAGCAATACCTCAAGTATATCGTATGTTTCTATTATCTACTTTCTATCGTTTATGTTTCCATATTGGATAAACATTTCATCTAAACTTATTATCTAATCATTTTACTACTCTTCTTCCAATCCTTTCGTCTACTTCTAGTGCATCGCTAAACTCTCATCGTCTATCTTCCATCATCTACTTGTAGCCCAGCGTCTAGGTCTCTCGTCTAATCTCTATGGCCATCGTCTATCTTTTCCTTCAACTTAGATAGAATATCGTCTAACTCCAATGTATCGCCTATCGCTCCTATTTAGACAGAATATCGTATAATTCTATCATCTAATCCTCATCATATATCTCTTCCAACTTAGACGGAATGTTATCTGCCTCCAAAGTATCCTCTATCACTCATGCTTAGATGGAATATTATCTAATTCTATCGTCTGCCTCTTCCAATTTAGATGAAATATCGTATAACTCTATCGATCGTATAATCCTTATCGTCTTTCTCTGCCAATTTAGATGGAATATCGTCTAACTCTATCATCTATCACTCCCACTTAGGTGAAATATTATCTATCTATAGCCCCATCATCTAATTAAGTCTTTTGTCTAATCTCTATGGCCATCGTCTAATTCTTCACTTTGACTAAGTTGATTTATCTAATAGATTCATAAAGAAAATATGATACATATAGATAGAAATAAATATATCTTGAACCCTCTTTTTTTCGTGAAATTTATTTGAAATTCAAGATGTTACATTGTATATTTTAATTTAGAATCATGGTGTAACATGTCATATCATTGGACATCCTGTACGGATAGATCTAGTCTCATGAAATCGAAGCTAGATATCAAGTATTCATCATGACTTACATGCATCGTCCATTAGTATTAGAAAACACCCACATGTATAGCTTGCCTTAATCATTTGCATGCATAACTTACCTTACTCGTTCCAATGCATGGCTTATCTTATTCATGCGCTTACTTAACTTAACTTTTATAAACATCCTCGTGAAACATTTATAGAAGAGGGTTTGAGGAGATCAGAAATATAGTCTCAAAATCATGATTATAGATTGAGCAAAGATAGACTTAAAGGTTGCATGTAGGGTTTGTGCTTAGAAATCCTATCTCAAGAAGAAGACATTATCTCCGGCTTTCAAATTGATTCCTTCAAACTTTTAGCCCTACCCTTTCTGAGTCCACTCCTAGAGATGAACTAGATAAAATCACAAAAGGACATAGGATAGGTCTTAGACGATTGTAAAATACATTGAAGATAAGGATTTGGAATGTGAATTAAGGATCCACAAGATACTTACCGGTGTAGAACAACTCCTTTCTAAGATGAGGAAATCCTTAAGAGTACTCTAGCTGATAGAGAGAAGCCAAAGATAATCTGAGTGCCGACGTTTCAGAGGGGTTTGAGAGAGCCAAGGGAACGAAAGAAAAGAGGTGTAATGAAAAAGAGAGAATTCTGACATCGGACTAAAAGCCTGTCTCCCATTATTCTTTTCCTCTCCTTCTATCTTTTTAATAATATAATAACTGAACTAAAAACTAATTCGGCTATAGTTAGGTTAAAAATATGACCATTAAAAATAAGGAAATATGATATATTTTAAGGATATAATGGGAAGCCAGTTATTTTAAGAGTAACTAAAGTATGTTGATCTAAATCTGAATAATGTAAACACTAAAATTCCCACATAAAATTGACCTTCTAGATATAATTCGCTTAGTCGTGCATTTGTGTTATATCCGTATAATATACGAGTTTTCAGACTCTTGGTTGAACTAGTGAGATGTTTAGTTTTTTTCTTGGGAGCCGGTGGGGACAATGGAAAGCAAAGTCTAAAGTTATGTTTTCATTTTTCCTTCGTAAGTTGTATAGTTTCTTTTTAGGGATTTTTACATATATATCTCTTTAAAGTTTAATTTTATTAAATATATCCTTCGTCTGAATATATTATCATGAATATTCTTCATTTAGATAAAAATGTTAGTATTATATTCCTTTAGTTTATTGATATTGACTGAGAAAAATATTCTGTAAAATATGTTATCTACGGTCGTTAGATCTAGGATATATTTGACAAATCGAATTTTACATATATATATATATATATATATATCTTACTCTTTAACTCACACTTAACTCGGGTTAAACATACAAAAGTGACGGCGAGAATATAATTGTGACATTACTCATATTTTAAAAATATTCGTGATAATATGTTCCGACGAAAGATATATTTGATCAAACCAAACTTTATATATATATATATATGTAAAAATCCTTTCTTTTTAATATATATACTTTAGCTGCAGTTGTCTCTACTGTGGGTCTAGTGTTTTGTTGTACGTGACATGATCATAGATGATTACATCGACCCGATTGAGGTTGTTTTTTGAAGCCATGTTTGGCATAGATTTTGAGGATTATAATTATTAGAATCTCCACCCTTTCCTGACCCTTCCAAAGATGTACTTGTCTTGTCAATTTTTACTTTGAATTGATTTTAAAGATTAGAGAGAGACAATGAGAAAATTGGACAATTTTAAAATCTCCCAAAACTGCCCACATACTGATTCTTCTCTCTAGCAATTTTGAAAAAAATCAACTTCTCTCCAATGATTTCCTAATGCAGCCTGAAATAGCGATTAAGTGGAGTTTGCTACAAAAGTATCATCTCGTTTTACGGCCATTATCTTACCTCGTAAATGATGTCAGAATTACGACCTAAAAATAGGTCAGTTCAGATAGTAGACGTTGTTTATCTTTGAGTTGACAGCTCATTCGAAACAGGATCTCCCCTCTCATATCAAGTAGCCTTAACCCTCCAGTTGCTCGACCCTTCTTGTTCACTCCACATGCCTGACCCTGTAACTTTTTTCGGTATTTCCAACTGATTAGCTGAATTGTCAAGACATCGTCCCAAGGGCTGCTTTGCTAACCGGGCAGGGTTAGATTAAGAGACCTCTAAGGGTTGGTTAGCGTAAGTAACCTCTAAGAGTGGATTACGTTAACCAACCTTGATTAATATATCTGTGTGAGGAGAGTGATAGGACCCACCACTAATTTATCTTGATTAACTTCTCTGTGTACGAAGAGAGTGATGAGACTCATCGACTCCCTCTCATCGATTTGACCATCCTAATTTGTAATCAAACAAACCCCAGAAATTTTTGTTTGCCCGAGCTGACTGAACCTACACAGACACTATTTCCGTGTGATTTTTTCTTCGACATTCCTGAGATTGTGTATCCAAATGTTGTAGCTGACTGTCAAGAAATATGGTCGTTGGAAAGATGACAAATGTATTCAAGTTTAAAATCTTTTCATTAGAGATGACTTATAATTACCAGACCAACTGAATTGTTTTAACTCAAAAAGAGATTGCTGTTTTGTATCGAATTCTTCCGTCTTCATTTAGTATCACACTTTTCATCCTGTCCACCTGCATGATTGGGACGAAGATATTTGTTCAGTTTAATAAGAAATTAAAAAATCCTGTACGACCGTTTAAGACTATTTCCTCGTTGTAGTACCGTGAAGGCCTCGTGAATTCTACTGCGTAACTGTAGATATTACGTCTATCAATGTTTCACGTAAGATTTGTCTGACTCGGTGATCCGTGTTAGATCGAGATCGCCCTAATTCGATACGACGTGTCTCACCCCATCCTGACAGTCTTTTTTTCCCTCACTCCGACATCCTTCCACCCTGAGTCTTTTTTTTCCCCACCGCGGCGCCCTCCCACCTTGGCAGTTCACTCTGGTGGCCTTGCCCACCCCCGGCAGCCTCCCACTGCGGTTGACAATGTCTCTCCCGACCGGATCATCACCGCCACCACCGGATCTCGTCTTCTACTGTCAAATTCTCGTCGGAGGACATCTGAAATATCACATAGAAGGATAGAGAAGCAGAGAGGAGAGACTTGATCCGAGTAGACCGGATCATGTCCCAATTTCTCACAGATTTGGTACCGCACGCCTGAGTCGACCCGAGTCAACGAACCATAATTTCACGTGTTAGGCCATGATTTCCGGGGGGAGAAAAAAACAAGAAAACATACGGATCTTAATTATCAGATTTAAATTTGGCTTAGACCACGACATTTCATGAGCAGCGACATGAATAGAGAGCATCGTCGCTATGAAAACCCCACACATGTCGATTCATCAAACGAGTGGTCAACGTCAATCAATTAGAGAAATACTGCTTTGTGCACAGGAAGCCAGTACAAGCCCCGGAAAAATGACATCTATGAACACATATCTGTATTTCTGTACAATTTATATAACAACTAAAAGAGGTAATGGAAAAGCCACAATTACCTCCAAGGAACCAAGATGCTTACCTAACAGAAGATAGTATGGACTCCATGAATATGTTCAGGCCATCCGATGACCGACCATGTCTTCAACCTCGGAAAGGCTGACAAACCAACGGAAAGAAAAACTGCAGCAACAGCAGCAAATCTTACAAAATCCAGAATGCACCATGAAGATAATGAATTGTCCTACAGTTGGATGAGGAATCTCAAAACACCAAACACTTGAAGCATGTACGAAATGTTCACGCAGAATCCATATCTGCCGCAGAATTAGTCTTCTGGACAGCTTCAGAATCTGGTTGCGAATCTAAGCAGATGAACTGGCATTATGACCACTGAAGCTTGCCCCACTGAAATGTGGATCATCGGGGAGACCATGGGAACCGTCATCATGTCCCTGCAAATGGAAACAAAAAATCATTAGAAACGATCAGCGTACAGAGGCTTCAACCAAGCAGTAGTCTAGACATATTATTTGATAGGTACAGTGCGTTGGAAATACTGCAGTGTACACAGCATCTCAATGCAGAAAGAGAAATCTGGTAGTTTCCAATATCTAAGTGAATACCTCGAGTTGCTCCAACATAAGCTTTGCCTCAACCACATCCCCACAGGCACGATACACCTCGTGAACAGATTCCAGCGAAAAGTTGGGAAACAGAGAAAAAAGGTACTCTGATTCCATCTGGGAATTCTCCTGCATGTCTTGTTTCTCAAATCCCATAGTTTCACACTGGTGGATGTCATCCTCAGATTCGGGAATTTGATAATCTATCCCTGGGGAATCCTCATCAGATATCAGATTTTTCTCAGTGGCACTGGAACTAGGTTGCCATGCAGAGTCTAACGTGTCACGTACTGCAATCCCCTCATACGTTGCAGAATCACAAGACGTTACCTTTCCATCTTCATTCTCTTCCTTAAAGTCTATCTTGGTCACTCTCTTGAAATTTGGAATGAATGGCAAGGCATTCGGGTTTAGAATGAACTTTGGCTTATCCATTTTGTGAATCTGACTATGACGATTTCTGCCAAAGAGAGTCAAATGTGAGAAAAAAATATTGCCTGGATAACCATAAGAACCATATCATGAAAATTACTAAAAACTCTTCAGATTGACACAGTCAATATAACGTGAATCCAGCAAACAAAACACCGATAATGAAGAAGGTAGAGAAGTCATAACTATCATCCCTCCATAATAGTGACCAAAATTCTCAGCTCTATTGCAAAATTTTAATGAAGTTGTAAGGAACACACCCACTGAAACCCCCTCATGTGACCATCAGATAATACAGTTGACTCACATGTCGGCAGGAACTTGTTGAGATAAGAACTGAGGACTTAACAAAAATGTGATGAATCAGCAGTGGCAGAAAACAATATCAGATAAGTTGGCAATGGCATGAGAAAGAAATGTTGAACAAGTGACTGAGAAGTCAACAAGGAGATGGTATCCTCAAAGCATTGAACAGGCTTTTGTTTAAGTGTAAGACGTGACTCGGCAGAATTCAAGCTGGGGATGCACAACATATCAGGTTTTAGGAAGATAAATGGTGCTCAGAGTATCCGTTGTAACTGATGTTTGATAGCCTCAGAACTAGCATATCAAAAAGAGGTCATAGTTCGAGAGAGTCAGTAGAATAATGGAGAAAGAGAATGGCAGGTTAGACAGACAAGGAACTTTACTGAAACTGGGTTAGAATATTTTCAGAAGTGGATGATAATCCTTTCTAATGTAACCAGCAGCAATGACAGAAGAGATGCTAGAAGATGGAGATAGGATTTCGCGAGTTAGATCGTTTACTCAAGGTTTGCCGTGTCAGTCGGACCGGCCGTACCGGTCCTCTCCTGGTATGGTCCGGCACGGTACGGTATGCCAGCATGCCGAGAAGTTTGTTTTGAAGTCTAAAATGAAAGAAAAGTTTATTTATGAAATAACCCCACACCCAATTGGTGGGGACACCGGACCCACTACCGGACGCCGCACACCCGCACCGAGCTTGTGGCTCAGAAATTCGACTACCTGAAGACTCGACGTCACGTATTTATGTATTGCGTGTGTATTGTGTGTAAAATACATGTATTAGTACATGTATTTTTACTTTCGTCTTATTAGGCTAAGTCATAGTCAATAAACATGTGTTTTGTGTATTTTATTTGGTTAAAAACCCCAGGTCAAAAGTTAGGTAGGTGAGTGTATTTTATTAGGCTAAGGACATATATGCTACTTGTAAAAGTTTATGGGTGTAATTGTTATAGCCTCCTCCTATATAAGGAAGGCTAAGGGTGTATGTTTTGATATGATGAAATTGAAAGAAGTTTACATTACGTGAGAGACATTTCCCTCTTGTGTGTTTCCCTCCCTCCTTTCTCCCTTGTGAGATTTGAGTGTCGTCCGGCGTGAGGCCGAGCTGCGCGAGGTAGCAAGTTATCCGTCATGTTCGTGATATCGGAGTGTCGTCAATCCTGCCCCCGACGCGGTCCCGCGTCATATTTGGTATCAGAGCCTAACAACGGTGTCTCCGACGTCTCTCTCTTTCTCTCTCTAGATTGCTAGAAGTGAAAAAAAAGAGAACAAAAAAAAGAAGAGTTACAGAAAGAAACATCTTAGTTGAGAAGAGTTTTGGAAAAAAAGAGAAAAAAATTTTTTTTAAAAAAAGAAAATAACCCTTCCGTCTCTGTCTCTCGGTTTCTTTCTCTCTCTGTTTTTCTCTCTCCCAGTTACTCTCTCCCTCCCGTGAATCTCTTTCTCTCTGTCTATGTTATTCTCTCCTCCCCCGCGATCTCTCTCTCTCTTTCTCTCTCTATCTCTCTTTCAGCAAAAGGAGTTCGTCCGCCCGCTGCCCCTCGTCGCCCGTGCCATTTCAAAAAAGGAATCAGGGCCGCAACGGCCAAATCCGCCGCATCGCCCAGCCGCCCGCGGCCAAAGGCTCGCCGCCCGCGCCCTGGGGCCAACACCCGCCTGCGAACAGGAGCTCGCCGCCCGCGCTGCGACCCGGTCGCGCCCGCCTGCGAGCGGGCCCACGCCCGCCCCGTCCGCTCCGGCCACGCCCGCAGGCTCACCCGCCCGGCCGGCCGTGCGCGCCACCCGGCGACTGCTGCCCCCCCTCCCCCCGGACCGGTGCGCCCACCCGCAGTAGGCCTGTGCGCCCGCGACCAGCGCACCCGCGCCCAGCCGACCCGCGCCCAGCGCGGCCCCCCCCCCCCCTCTGCTCGCTCCGACGCACCGCGCCCACCTGCTGCGACAGGGCCCCGCTCGCCTAACTGAGGCCGCGTGCGCCGCAACGCCCACCTCCGCCTCCAGCCGGCTGCGTTGACCATCCTCAACTCCCTGTGGCCCCCGTTGAAGACCTGCATGCATTTGTCGGCCGCCTTCTGCATTTTCCAAGTGGACCCCATGGCCTGCGCACTGGCCTCGTCACCCTGGCATGCGTAGCTTTTGGCCACGTTAAAGACCTGTGTGAAGGCCCTGCGCCACATGCGTGCTTTGGAAGGTGGCCAGCCGAACTACGTTGAAGAGCCCATGTTTGAAGAAAAAAAAGGGGCTTTGAAAGAAAGGTTTGAAAGAAAGAAAAAGAGAACGGTTTGAAAAAAAAAAGTCAGAAAGAGTGGGTGGAAAAAAAAAGAGGTTTTTGAAAATAAGTTAAATATATATAATATATATATTTGAGATATATATAATCTTATATATATCTATATATATATATTATTATATATATGTTTACCTTATTATTTTTTGTGGCACCCGAGTCCATTATTACGGCTCGGCCCGTGTCTGAGTCGCCCGGATACCGACAGAAGATCCGTAGATTACGGAACGTGCATACGCGAGAGTCTCCCTGCGCGGAGAAAATTTTAGATTGATTTGTTCCCCTGCGCGGGAAATTTTTAAGCGATTTTGTAATAATTGTAACCTCCCTGCGAGGAGTGAATTCTTTGTAACCAGTGAAGCTTCTTCGACGCCGTGCGGGCACGCACGTCCCCGCTCGCCTTCGTCTCTGGTCGGAGCTTGACTTCTCAGTCAGCTAGGTACGTGCTCCAAATCACTTGCTTATTTAGTATCCTTCTCATTTGCTGCGCGACGAGGTGAGCGAGAGTCCGATCCATGCAGCCAGTCTTCTGAGTGCATCGTTGTGGACGGTGAGAGAGAGCTTGCTTGTACCCGTACTTTAGACCCTAGACTGCCGCATTAGGGCACCCTAATTGTGAGGAAGTAATTCCACGACTACTTCGCCTACGGGCGAGCAACTTTTCCCTGACCGATCCCTTCATATTGACCCTTTATATGTCGGCTAGGTCCACAACTTGCTAATTTTCGGTCTCAGGATTGCATCACCTAGGTCCAAGCTCGTGCATGCCACGTTGGTCTAGGAATTCATCAGACCGTCTAGAACGCATGGAACAGGAAAGATATATGGCCGATCCTGACCTCATCGCCCAGTTTGAGGAAATGGATACAATATTTGATGACACGCATATCGAGTACATGCAGGTAGGAGATATTTTCGAGAGTTCTAGCCAGAAAAGATTGGGTGTAGTTCGCTGTATCTCAACACCCCAAGAGGACGATTGGCGTCGAACCTCTATCTTTCAAACCTACATCATGGTGAACTCTCATCCTTGTAAGGTAATCCTTGACAACGGGAACTGTATCAATGCAGTCTCTTCAGACTTTGTCTCCCGTTTAGGTCTACCTACGCACCCTCATCCAAGGCCATACAACGTGACTTGGGTCGATGACACTTCTATCCCATTCACCACCACATGTGTCATTCCCATCCAATTCCAGTCCTACCAAGGACAAATCTTATGTGACGTAATGCCTATGAAGGCCGGGAGCGTCATCTTAGGACGACCATGGATCTATGATGTAGACCTCGCTACCTTTGGTCGGTCCAATCAGTGTTCCTTCTCCTACAACGGGAAGAAGATTCAGTTGTACCCGACACCCCCAAAGGTGACCCCGGGAAAGAGTTCCACCTCCACCCCCACCGGAACTCCCAAAATTCAGGAGAATCCCCAAACTCCCACTGAAGGGAAACCTCCCATTCCCTCTTCTCCTGCATCTATCACACCGATTTCTGAGGCCCCTAAGGTTAGTCATGACCTAGTTAAGCGCCTTGACTCCATAAATGTCAGTGAGCTAAACAGAGAGGTTGTTGAGGGTGCCCATGTTTTGGTTGTTAATGTCACCATCACACCCAAGGAGTCTCGAGTCTCAGTCCCAACTGAAGACCCGGCCATACTGCAGGACTTCCAAGGCAGCGTCCCCGAGGACTTGCCTTCTCAACTCCCTCCCATGCGTGATGTACAACACGCTATTGAGTTGGTCCCTGGGTCCACCCTACCCAACCTTCCCCTCGAGTCTAGACTGTCCAAGTCAACCGAAGAGTTTGCACATCACGTCATTAGTCTGCATGAGTCAGCTGATTCGCATAGGCGTCACCATAAATTTCAAGAAGGTGACTTGGTTATGGTACGGGTCCGGCCCGAACGACTCCCCTCGAGAGCCGTTAAAAAGTTACAAGCCTGTAGTGATGGTCCCTTCCCAATCATGCGGAAGATTGGCGCCAATGCCTATGTTGTGGACTTATCTCCCAAAGAGGGGATTAGCTCGACCTTTAATGTGGCAGACCTAGTGGCCTACAAGGAACCCACAGCGATTCCTAGTGACCCTTTCGAGCCTTCTCCTCCCCTTGAGAGTGAGCCCACCCCTGTGCGTCCCACGTCCTTGAGAGCACCGCGCGAGCATATTGAGAGGATACTGGATGAGCAAGTGACCACTACACGGAGCAGGGAGTACCGGCGCTACCTTGTCTGCTGGCGGGACCGTCCACCGTCTGATGATTCTTGGATCAGCCAGGAGGATCTCCAGCGCCTCGCTCCAGATCTGCTGGAGCACTACCACAGCAGTGTCCCCCCTTACTCGACGGAGTCGAGTTCCAGCCGCCCCGGGAGGGTTGGTGGGGACACCGGGCCCACTACCGGACGCCGCACCCCCGCACCGAGCTTGTGGCTCAGAGATTCGACTACCTAAAGACTCGACGTCACGTATTTATGTATTGCGTGTGTATTTTGTGTAAAATACATGTATTAGTACATGTATTTTTACTTTCGTCTTATTAGGCTAAGTCATAGTCAATAAACATGTGTGTTTTGTGTATTTTATTTGGTTAAAACCCCCAGGTCAAAAGTTAGGTAGGTGAGTGTGTTTTATTAGGCTAAGGACATATATGCTACTTGTAAAAGTTTATGGGTGTAATTGTTATAGCCTCCTCCTATATAAGGAAGGCTAAGGGTGTATGTTTTGATATGATGAAATTGAAAGAAGTTTGCATTACGTGAGAGGCATTTCCCTCTTGTGTGTTTCCTTCCCTCCTTTCTCCCTTGTGAGATTTGAGTGTCGCCCGGTGTGAGACCGTCCGGCGTGAGGCCGAGCTGCGCGAGGTAGCAAGTTATCCGTCCTGTTCGTGATATCGGAGTGCCGTCGATCCTGCCCCCAACGCGGTCCCGCGTCACCAATCATCCGATCCCTCCCCCCCAAACCCGATCCCTCTCTTTAGGAACCCTAGATGCCTCCCTCTCCCTCTTCCCCCGGTTTTGTGGATTCAACATGGTATCAGAGCATGGTCTTGGCCCAACTCCTCTTGTCACGTCCACCCGATTAATGTCCACGGGCCATCTTGGCCGTGAGGGGGAGTGTTAGAATATTTGGACATAGTCCCGTATTGGTTAAATGAGTTGTGGTTCATGTGCTTATGACCCTGGGCCTGTGTACTCAACACCGCGATTTTATGGATTCGCCATCGCCGTCCCTGCCACTGCCTCCGCCGTCCCTGGCTTGAGCTGACATCCCCGCCATCTTCTTTTTCTTCCCCTGCTCGAGCCGTCGCCGTCCCCGACTCCCCCCAGTTGCCACCGTCCCCACCACCGCCTCTGCCGTCCCCGGCTCCCCCAAGTCGCCGCCGTCCCCTGTTCAAGCGGGCATCCCTGCCATCTTCTTCTTCCCCTGCTAGAGCCGCCACCGTCCCCGGCTCCCCCCAGCCGCCGCTATCCCCGCCATCGCCTCTGCCAGGCCGCCAGTGAGTAGGTATAACGTACCGCATGCGTGCCACGTGCTGGCCATGTCGGTCACGACCGCTACGATCCGGTACGCCCTATATCACACATACCGGATCGATCCTGCAAACCTTGCCATTACTAACAAGTTTGATGATGGGTGACATGAAGATTGGAAACTTGTGTGAAATAAGAAATTCCTGGACAAAGTCAAAGTCTTCCAATGGAAGACGGCTTTAAAGGGACTTCCTACAATGCATAGGCTTTGGTTTTTTCTTCTTACCCTTTTTGATTTCATCCCGTGGATATTAATCTAATGGCCCATGTGAAAGTGTTAATGGACGAGTTTTTCTCTATGTACTCTACATATACACACACACGCACATATATACCCCCAAAAGTAAAGCCTTAGGAAAATAGTGAAGCAGAGAACAAATCACCCAAAATATAAGTTGCCCAATCATGAAGAGGCTATTTGGATGCTTAACGTAGGTAAAGAACATGACATGGTACGTATCCAAAAAGATGAGCAATAATGCTTTAAGGTGGGCAAACTCTTATTTTGCTTGGCAGTCAAATGTGCAGAATTGAGCACTAGGACATAAGGATGCCCACTATCAATTGGGTATACCAGAAAAAACAAAGGCCAGCTCCATGGGATGCGAGACTAGGTTAATAGTTACAGATTACAAACTGATAAGACCGACATTTTTCTTCTGTACGATAATCCAATGCACAACAGAAGTGCTTCCCTTTTGAGGAATTAGGAGAAACCATGCCTATCGAATGATACCATAGAAATGAAAGTGAGTTCAAGATCTCGCTTATGCAGAAAGATGTTACATATATTCCTTTGATGGAGACCGAATGCTTATGAGAAGGCCCTCTTGCGGAAACAAATGGATATAGCGACCACGTAGAAAAAATACAAGGGACAGGGTCTTGGACAGAAAGCTGCGATACATCAAGAGCACCAAACGGCTATCGCTGAAAAAAAATGATATCTAACACCTTTCAACGTTTCAGACAAAGGAGGAGACCAGATCATTAACTTCTCTACACAGCCCGTGATCTGCCATTAAAATAACACAACATGACAAAAAATCACCGACCGAGACAAACCAACGGAGAGATTAACGAGATCGCCCGCCCCGCGCCTCGCAGAGGCCCAACTTTGCCAGAATCGGTCAATAATTTCTTCGTAGATCGAATGCCAATGATGTAGAAATACAACTCAAAATTCACACTCGGTTCGACGCGATCGACACCTCCACCTGGGGTAGAGGGGGAATTAAAGAAACCAAAGATCATCTGCAGAGATCTCAGATCAGAACGACAGATGCATTGCCACACAAATACCCGCCTTCCAAAACCCTAGCTAGCAGTTAATCCTAACAAATGATCGGGAAATACTCGCAGGGGCGCACTTGATGAGTTCCAACATGATATGAATAGAAAGTATCAGATCAAAAGGTTGGAAGAAATTAGGAATGCGAGGGAAGAAAAATGCGCCACGAAAGTTACCAGACGAGGAGCGAGCGAGCGATCGAGCAATCATGCGAGAGAGCAAGCAAGCGAGAGAGGGAAGACGAAAATGACGTCCTCAAAGCTGGGCGGCAGAGCGTGAAGGGGTGGGACGGCTATATATACCCGAGCGTTGACAGGCGCACAAAACCATCCGTAGCGGCGCCGTCCGTGGTGTTAACGGAATACGATCGACGGTCGTTTCAATTTCACCGGCTTATCCTTAAATTAGCAGCTTTTTATATTGGATAAAGTTTGTTTTACAGTTTCACTTCCCATTTTGGCGTGCAAAAAAGTGGTCAGATGTTCGTACTTTGATAATAGAATAAGGGGTGAATAATATGATTTGCTTTATTTACTCATCTTTGAGAGTCACTTTGATAAAAGAATAAGAGAGAATAGGAAGAGTTATTTCACCTACTCACCTTTAACCTAGTTTGATAGTAGAGTTAAATTATTTAGAGTCGGTTAGGAATAAGACCCTTATTCTAGGAGTAACTTATTCTACCATTTTACACGGAATGAGTTATTCTAAAGGTAAGAATAAATTATCAAACTCAAAAAGATAAACTCAAAGAATAAATCACTCTGACTCACCTCATATAACTTATCCTAACATGTTATCAAAGTGGCCCTAAAATTAAATTTGATAGCAGAGTTATATTATCTGGAGTCAATTGGATTAATACATTTATTTTAAGAATAACTCATTCTACTATTTCATATGTAATGAGTTATTCTCAGAATAATAATAAATTATCAAACTCAAAAAGAGAAAATCTAAAAAATAATTCATCCGAACTCACCTAAGATAATTTATTTTAACATGTTATCAAAGTGACCCTAAGTGATTGATTCACTTAGGACCGATCTCATATATATATATATATATATATATATATTCCCTTTACTCTAGAATGTACGTAGTCTTGTTGTAATATGTTATTTGTTTAGTTTTCAACACCTATGACCTTTTATATTTATGGATTAGCCTCTTATCTATTTATAAATCCTCACGCTTATACACTTATTTGATAAACACCTTTTAACATAGATCTTCTGTAAAAAATTGAGGGTTTTTTTGATAATCTTGTGAGATGTATTATTAAGTAACTTGAGATTTGGTGGAGCTATAAATAAATATTTAAATTAGAGATACTATTTTATAAATATAAAAAACTATAAGAGATCAAAACTAAAATCTCTAAAACCATAAAGGGCCCTTTGAAAAGTTAATAGAATATGTGAGAATAGTTACCCGACGAGAGAGAAAATAATATCCACGTCTTTTTTACTCACGGGGGCGCGCTCTAACCCGGGGTGGATAATGTATTCATGTCTCCCGAGCTATTTTCAAAAGGACTCAAAAGGTAAAAATGAAGCAACGTCACTGGTTAAGAGAGAGTATATGACAATAAAATAATATATAAGTATAAAGTAGAGTATGAAAAATGTCAACCATATTTTTTTGAATTAATTAAAAATGGGCAATATTCTAGTGCCATATTATTCTTATGCAAATCAACAATAGAATTTAACATAAGATTTTGAGAGTGGTAAAAAATATATAGGAGTAATTCTTAGTGCATCCAATGCCTTATTACATCCACCAGTACAATCAATATAACACTTAATTTTTTTTAATGACTCTCACCCTAAATTTGCTTGACCCCATGCCATGTCACTGGGTGACATGGCGTGGAGGTCAAGAAAAAAAAATATCTCTATGTGAATAGTGAAAAATAATATTCACAAGATTAATTTTTATTTTTATTTGACTCTCACGTCACGTCATATGGTGACGTGGCATGGAAGCCAAGTAAATTTAAGACGGAGATAATTTAAAAAAATTAAAAAATATTAAATATTACACTAATTATATTAATGGATGTAATTGGTGTAATGATTACACTAAGTATTACTTAAAATATAATAAAAATGTGACGCCCTAACATTACTCTTTAAAAATCAAACAAAAGCATCAGATTAGAGCACGAATCCATCGCTCCAACTTATTCCTAGGTCAAATATTATGCCCTTTTCATTTTACAAAATATCACTTCGAATTGCACATATTTCAAATTAAGGTCATTACTTTGAGAATGAAAAATTAATACGTTACAGACACAAAACATCATCTAAAAGAAAATGGTGCGACCCAAATTATCAGATTTGGATGGTAGACCTTAAAATATATCAAACTGAAAGTCCCTTCGGTTAAATTGTCGAGTTTTCTATCTAGAATGTGCTGTGAGTAATCTGCCATTGCGATGCCATTGGGAGATATCACGAGCCCCAATCCGTCCGTTTCCAGAGGAACAACTGTGATCTGTGGAATCACCAAAAAGCGCTGCTTAGATAAATCGAAGGGCCCACAGACGGAACGGTGGAGATGGGAGCGCGTTCGCATCATCGCGACTCTCTTCCAACACCGCCCTGCAACGGATTTGCCTCTAAACTAGTCGGAGCTCGACGGAGAGGAAGGGATGGAAGCAGCAGCTGTGCTCTCCCCCGCTCTTCCTCGTCCTCCTCCACCCGCTCTCTCCAGCTCCGCTTCCTCTTTCTTTCGGAATCAACCCATGCTCGGGTGAGTCGGAGCTTCTCCATCCTCGTCTCGCCTCTTTTGCAATGCCTCGTCTTTCTTTGTTTTTTTTCCGGTTTTATCGGTCTTGGCCCGGGAGTGATTCTATCTCTTGCCTCCTCTCCGAAGGATCCACGCGAAATGCTCTGCGGAATGGAGGAAATGCCAGATTTTGAGGAGAGCCCGCGTTGTCGCCTTCTCTTATTCGACGCCCGGCACGAGGGGCAGCTTCCGGAGGAGGGACTTGGTGCTGTCCGGCGTGTCTTCTTCGGCTCTTCTTATGCTTCCCAATTTCGGTGAGATTGGATTCATCGATGCTCAATCTAGCAATTTGTTTCTTTTGAAACACAACTACATCAGTGTATCATGTAGGGAGAGGAGAAATTGCACTATTGAACAGTGTAAATCAAGAAAAAAAATGTCTGCATTCTCGACGTGTGTTTTTTTAATGCTGCCATTTGGAGATGTTAGGTGGACAGTCGTTCTGAAAGCCTTTTATGCATTTTTTTGGTTGCTTTCTCTTGGCTTCCAACCAAAAGTACAAATTGGAGCATCCTAGTTTGGGGGAAAAACGGGATTGTCGGGGAAGGTTTGATTATGCATTTAGCTATTTATCCAAAATCAGTTATAACCAGTCCTGCTCAATATTATCATGCTGGAAGTGGCAGCCAAGAGTGCCTTCCAAGTTCCAACTAACATTTTCACCAAGCATATCCTAAGAGAAGCCACGTTTAAGATAATTGTTGGGTCAAAGGCTACTGACGAAGTTTAAAATTTAAACCCCTCCTATTTGAGACTTTAATTGCCATTAGCTTGTGATGTTTGAATTTAGCTGAATGATACATCGGCAGACTGTTAACCACTCCTCTTTAGAGATCAAGAAAAGTTACATTGACATCATTTGTTTGGGTTACATTGAATTGAAGGTGTTCGTTTGGCTACCCCTTTCCCAATCCTACATTGGCTGGAACCTTGTGGCACTTGGCTTCCCTCCCATGCCTAGCAAAAGTTGCCTTCAATTCTTCCCAAACCCGAAGATCTAACTAATTCTTCAATTTTATAGAGATTGGTAATGAAGCCCAAGCTCAAGGAATACAACCCTATTCTTACTATCTTATGCATTCTCCCTGTGTATACCTTTACTGTCTTTTAGGTCATGAAAAATGTGGATTTTGGATTGTTTGCACAAATGCCCGCTATTCTGGTCAATTTTAATCCACCCAGAGTATATAAAAAACATGAACATATGAAGCTACCAAGACGACTTTATGAGTAACTGTTATTTGGTATAGTCCTATAATATAAAACGAATAATGCAGGTAATCTACTAACTTGAAGTTATTATAACCTACACAGTATATCTAAAGTAAAAAGGCTTTTTGATTGAATCGTGCAATTCCATGGGAGAACATAATACATATAGATTTTTAGTCTAGTTGAGCAATTTTCTCAGGTACAGTTCAAAAAAGAAAAAAAACTCAGGTACGGTTGAATGACTTGCAAAGTGCAGTTTGACATCTTTAAGTTGTATGTTACAAGAGTATCTTTTGTTCCCAGTTAATGAGTTTTTTGTGCATCTCCGCCCTGCTAGAAGAAAGCATTACATTTTTAATGTACATTCATTCAATCTTGTTTTCCCCTCCCATGGGTTAAGTTTAACATTGTATTTACCCTTTTTAAAAAATCTTATAGCCATATGTGCTACAACTGCACTGGATGAGGATGTGAAGACTGCTGTATTTACTGATGACATAAATGCATATTCTTTTCTCTATCCTCTGGATCTACCAGCAAAGAAGCTTGTCTTCAAATGGTGAGCACCACTTTTTAAATAATTTTCCACTTACTATATATATATTCATTTTGATTCTTACATTTTTCTTCATAAATTCCTATCATCTTTGAAAATTTAAATAATTGTAAGCTGTACGGTGAATGAAGCAAGCTAAGCCTAAGGAATAGGAGCTAGTGGATATGGAGATAATTTTCCTACATTCTTTTATCTTATATATATGTAAGTGCTGTATAACAGTTGCTATCAGACGACTCTAAAATTGAGCTACATTACATCTGTGGACAAACAAGACCGGCTAAAGGTCTAATGCCCATTCCCGATGCCTATTTCCTGACTTCCATAAGAGAAAAATGCTATGGGAAGAACTTTATAAGGCAGAATTACTCATATTCTCACCTAGTGATCCAACATCTACTTTACCAATTATACTTAAATATACTTGATAAAGCTGAAACATCGTTTGTGATATATCACATATTTTAATGGTATCACATTTCAAGAAAGGCAAGTGGAGTCAGTACACCCACATATGCTTGTGATTATGAAGTTAAAAGATTTTAACCGAAGTAGGCCTTGGCAAGCTAAATTGACATAGTAGTGTCCATATCTGCCTGTCACCATAGCTTTATAAAACTTTAGAAAAATTTGTTGGCACCATGAACAAGGCATTTTAACTTTAGTTAGTAAAGTAATGCATGTAACCTATTTCGCAGTTGTGGTTTTATGTGGATATTTATTGCAAAATGTATCTTAGTATATTTGATATTCATTTTCCTCTGGATTTGGGAAAAAACCAATAAGTTAGATATTGTGGCCGACAGCTACTCCATGCATTTTTTCTAACATTAACAACTTTGTACGTCCATTCAGTAGAAAAAGGAAAAATCAGTCTTCATGTCATGGGTCAGCAATAATTGGATATTTCCAATAAAAAATTCCCAAATATGTGTATGATGGATCCTCTGTGAAACTAATTGTTACTTCTTGTTGCCTACTAACTATGAAGCTATTCTATAAATCTAGACAGAAACAAAATAAATGACTAAGGCATGGTGTACATTCTTTGCATGGATACTGTCCACGATGCATTGTTGTTGCCTATGCACTTACTGACTGTAGGGAAGATGATCGATCCTGTATAGGCAGAGTATTTAATGATTACAGCATGACGGTTGCATAATGGTTGCATTTTTGTTATTCTCCCTAGACCTAACTGAAAACAACAAACTCCACTGTTCTTCACTCATCTCTTTAAGCACCTGGTCTTGATTCAACACTTGACAATCAGCTTTGTAGCCCTTCAAAGTACCATGTTAAGTCAAACATTTGTCATGAGTATTTCCAGCTGTGCCATTTTATCTTCTAAATGATCTTCTTGAGGACATTATTTCCAAGTTATGCACATTTATGCCGAAGAAGATCCAATTCTCTAGTATTTTCTCTCAATAAACTTATATGATAGCATAATCGAGTATCCTTTTCTGCATAACAATGCAATATATTCTATTATTTTCTTCAACTGATATTTGTTATAAATTTGAAGGGTGGAATCCAGAAAACCAGAGAGATATTCATCTGCTGCTCCTCTATCACGTAAGTTGTAGTTATGCAATGTTGGGCTTTGGAATGACAATTCTTCTCCTATGGAACTATCATTTTACATGTCACATGAAGCCTTCCTTTGGTCGTAAAATTGTCAAATGATTAGGGTTGCACAGAATACATTTTTTAATTATATTCTTATCATAAAACAGCTCATTGTTTCTGATGTTTGAGTTCTCAAAGCATCAATGCTTGCTTTATCTAGTCTATGATGTGTAAGATTAGAAGAGATTGACTGACAACTGCTTGCTATGCAGCTGATGCTCGACAGCGCATCGTGTCTGAACGTGTTGACATGATAAATAATGTCGTCATATCTGTGTCTGTAAGTTGACTTAATTATTATATGCTATGTAAAATTTGAGTTGAGTGATTTGTATGTCATCAAGTTGTCAATAAACTTTTGGTTCCGTGGCACCATTAAAAATGCTTATTAGTTAACTAAGCAGGATGGGCTTTGAAGCAATTTCTTTTTTAGGACATTGCAAGCAATGGAGGATTCAATCTACTTATTAAGACTTTCCAGATTTCTTGCATTATTTTGTGGTTTTGGTGTGCTAATACCCCCTTGGTATTCTGGTCTGCACATCATATACTTTGCAATTTTCATTGCAGATTGGTCCTCCAAATCCACGTTTCCTGACCTCCACTGACAAGAGTACTTGGAATGCAAAAGATGTTGCAGATTCTATTTTGGCTGACAGATCTACGTTGGTATGTAAACCTTGCCTGATTGCTGGTTACATGCAACATAGTTGCCTTTTTACAGGTAGACAAATTTATCTTGGGAAGGTTACAATCACCAAACAATGGAATAAAGAAAAATGTGTGGGATATATACTTTATTATGGCTTTGAAACTACAAAGAAAAGGTTAGGAGTATCAGTTGAGAGTCGCAGTTGCTCCCCATGGGGCAGTTTGCTTTTAGCATTTTACTATGGTTCAATAGCTACTGCAAACTGCTTTGATGAATGTCAGAGCCAAGTTCTACTTTAACCTTTCAAAGCCTAGCATGCTAATGAACCAAAAAAAGGAAAACAAGGAAAGAATAAAACTTCTTCTGAAATAGGAGGGCAGCTATAACTATCTTTTCATATCTTTCCCTCTCAGAAAGAAGACTTTTTGTAATGCTGCTTACTGTCATATCCACCAAAGACCAGCTACTTGTGAGAAATTTCACTTTATGGATGCATTGAAAAATAGGTCATTAGTTTTCTGCTGACAGGCCTTTTTTTTCCTCCCAAAGAGACTCTTTAGATGTTTGTTGTAGAGTCCATTAAGTAAAAAAAAAATTTATAGGTGCCAAGTCATGCCCATGGCCAAGCACAATGGACACCCCTATGTGCATGCAGCATGCCCACATTTGTGCCCCACATACTTGGACCTACCTGATGCAGCTCACCTCAGCACTTATGCATGCATCATCATCATCATCATCATCATCAGAGCCTTATCCCAATTAATTGGGGTCGGCTACATGAATCCTGTTCCGCCAAAGATTTCTATCAAGTGCAATATTCATATTTAAACTCAAGGAACTAATGTCCTTCCTAATAACATCGCACCATCTCATTTTAGGTCTTCCTCGAGCTCTTTTACTAGCATCCACTAAGATTTGGTCACATCTTTTAACCGGCGCTGAGTTAGGGCGACGAAACACATGTCCAAACCACCTGAGTCTATTTTCTCTCATTTTGCTATCAATTGGAGCTATCCCTAAGTCCTTACGGATGCGCTCATTCCTAATCTTGTCTTTCTTAGTCTTGCCACACATCCATCTCAACATCCTCATCTCTGCTACACACATTTTGTGGATGTGTTCCTTTCGTACTGCCCAACACTCGGTACCATATAACAAAGCAGGTCTCACAGCCGTTCTATAAAACCTCCCTTTGAGTTTCACAGGCATACGACGATCACAAAGGACACCTGATGCACTTCTCCATCTTAACCAGCCTGCCTTAATCCTATGCGTAACGTCATCATAAATCTCCCCATTCTCTTGTATGATAGACCCTAAATATCGAAAGTTACTACTCTTCGGAATGTTATGTCCATCAATTAGAACCATGTCTTCCTGAACCACTCTCCCATTACTAAAATTACAGTGCATAAACTCTGACTTACTCCTACTAATTTTAAAACCTTTAGACTCCAAGGCAAGTCTCCAACGCTCTAACTTAGCATTTAGAGCATCAATACTCTCATCAATTAAAACAATATCGTCTGCAAATAGCATACACCAAGGGATATCCTCATGCAATTGTTTAGTTACTTCATCCATAACTAAGGCAAAGAGATACAGACTTAGTGCAGAACCTTGATGCAAACCTATAGAAACGGGAAATTCAGTAGTCTCCCCAGCAATAGTTCGAACACTAGTAATAGCACCGCCGTACATATCTTTAATCAAATCAACATATCCTTGAGAGATTCCTTTTTTTCTTAATGTCCACCAAATCAATTCTCTCGGTACTCGATCGTACGCCTTCTCTAAATCAAGAAAAATTATATACAAATCTTTTCTCATCTCTCTATACTTCTCCATTAGCTGCCGTAGTAAGAAAATAGCTTCTGTAGTAGATCTATTTGACATAAAATCAAACTGATTTTCCGATACAGTAGTCATACATCGGAGGCGGTTTTCAATTCCTCTTTCCCAAAGTTTCATAGTATGACTCGTAAGCTTAATTCCACGATAATTATTACAACTTTGAATATCTCCTTTGTTTTTATAGAAAGGAACTACAACACTTTTTCTTCAAACTTCTGGCATTCTCCAAACTTATGTATGCATGCATTATTGAAAACTGTCTTTTTAACACTTTACATCTCTGATTCCCATCTCCAAGGACATCCATTGAGAAGAAACGGGAATTCTTGTAGAGGCATGAAAAATCGAAAGGAATATCCAAAGGCTTCAAGCTTTAAGATATCTGTATATCTGCAACAATCTTTGAGCTCAGTCGATATTAGTTGACCTGCTAACTTTATGATCCAAAATTGCAAGTATCTAACATAAGGGAATTGGTTTTATGTATCTAGAAATAACTAGAGTGTGACATACATGTGGATGTAGCTTATTTTGAGTGTTCTATGTCCTAATATGTAAGCATCCATCGCTTTCAAAAAAAATATGTAAGCATCCATCTCAGTTGCAGACATGCCGTGTATGTCCGGACTTGTTTTCATTTCCCATCTTATGCACTCTTTTGGTCCAAAATATTTCATCTTATTGCAAGTACTTATGTAGCGTGTAACAACCGGTCAACGCATGGCTGAAAGTTCTGTCCTGGGTGTGCATTCAAGCAAGGTAAGTTTAAATGATTCTCCATACTGAGTTATTTATGGCATCTCTAAGCTGCTTCTGAGTCAATATTGCTCTCTTTTTGTACAAGTCCATTCGTCAGAAGGGGATGACATTTCCCTCTCTAGGTTTAAAAGGTCCAAAACAATGTGATATCACTTCTGTTTCAGGTTGATGATGAGACATACTGGTACTATGAGTATCTTATTCGAAAATCACCTACAAATTTGGTGAGTCTTCTATAATGTGTGCTTTCTGTTCATTTGGAATTGAGATTAGATGCATCTCTTATTGGATAATGTTATCAGTTATCCTTGTTCTCTCATGATGACTGGCTGTTCCTTGGATTGCTCAGGTTCAAGAACCAAATCTTTTCCGGCACTTTGTGGCCTCAGTTGCTGAGCGGGATGGTAATATCTAGTTCTTATAGTTTCTAGATAAAGACTTAGCAATGTTTGATTGTTAACAACTTTAATGTCTTTTTAATCCTCTTTTAGATGTTTGTTGCATTTTAGCACCTTGTTTTCACCTAGTTTAGGTTTATTTTTGCTGTTATTCTTTTTTCATCCAATAACAAGAGGTGGAACGGGTAAAAGGCATTGTGTTTTAGAGAATTTCAGACAATGATTTTTTTAATGATCCTGTGGTGTTTTTCTTACAAATCTTTCTTTTTTTGTCAGGTTACTTGTATTCTTTGAGTGCTTCAACGCTCAGCAAGCAGTGGGAATTTGTATGCTTCTTTTGATCAGATCCATATCCTTCAGTTTTTCTGTGTCTATCTGGCTACTTTCAAATTGTGAAGCTTTCAATTTCCTTTGTTTCGTATGAGTGAAACCATAAGTGAAAGAACTTCAAGTTGATGGGCTTTGGATGGCTAAATCATCTATTATCATGCATTATTTCATCTTAAGCTGCCTTTTAGAACATAAGCTATATTACACAATTATCATGCATTACCTTTTGTGGAGCATAATGGTGTGCCATAATTGTTTTATGAAAAAATATGAAAAATCTGATAAATGAATGTTTGAATGTACTATTGACGAAACTGGAGATATAGGATAACAGATATTATAGATGTTAAGATGGATGAATGTTTTTTTGCTTGATTCCAATCTCCATGATTTTGTATGCTTACTTGATGTCAATCTGGTCCAAAATGGTTCTCAATCCAAGAGAAGGGAGAAATGGGAGACGATGGAACGATGTCATTGAATTTAGTCAATTCTCCCCCTTGAAAAGATGACTCTTTTTTTTTATAGGTAAGTTAAGAGCAGGGGTGGAAAAATCTGCATCTCCCACTGGCGCTTGCAAGATGTGAACCCACAACCTCCCCCATGCAAAGGGGAGGAGTGAACCACCAAGCTATAGGTTGGGGTTCTTGAAAGGATGACTCTGATGAAAAATTAGTGAAGAAGCCTTATTAGAGTGGTTGACCTTGATGTTGATTCGTAATAGGATTTTATCTTCTCACCTTTATCATTTGTTTGCATGCCATGCTACTTTCTCATCTCTTTTGATTTTATTCCCCAAGAGCATCTCGTTTTCCTGTGTACACATAAGGACTTAAATCTTGCAAAATCTTCGTAGATCCTTGTACCTTCCACTTGGCCTCAACCCAGGGGCTTGGCATGGCATTATATGGAGTTGATAGAAGTCGCAGTGGATTATAGCAACTAAGGATGAGGATAATAATTGATGAGATAAATACCTTATGGTTTCTCTGGTTCAGCATTGCAAGGTCGGAAGGGATTCCGTGTAAACTGCGTAGTTGAAGCTTTGGGTAGCAGCTCACTGAAAAAACTTGTAATGTGTTTCATCAAGCTTATTTCCAGTGTTTTGCTGTCAGTGTGAAATCCTTCTTGAGGAAGCCATTTTTCGCAACACCTTCAGCCCTAGTTTCATGGTATAGAGCATACTCTCGTGGCTTCACTGGGGAAACAGTTCCCTTCAATAGAAGTTGAGTGAGAGATGAATTTAAAATGGATGCACATGGCAGTAGCTTAGTCTTAAGAAAATGAGAGCTGTGCACATGTTATGGTTCTCCGTGAAGTTGGGTTTTTGCTTGCGTAATCCACGCATGGTTGGCAGTTTCGGCCGAAATGTATCGGTTTCGGATTTAATCGATCCGAAATCAACCGGCCGAAACTGGACGAAATCGGACGTCAAGTACAGGGTAAAAAATAATATTTTATTTAATTTCAGGTCGAAATTGATATTGTTTCAGTTTCGATCCTGACCTGATCGAAACCGAAACTACCATCCTTGAGTCCATGTGCTAACATGATGGACCGTGCATGTCGTAGTTTTCATGATTCAGTTGATTCCTCTCTGTAAGAATGTGATCGAATATGTTGCCTGATGCATTTGCCTGTTTGACCAGTCGTGTTATGTCTTAAACTTCTTGTGCCCTGACGAGTAAGTGCCTGTGTTTGATGCAGATGGGACCTCTCATGGAGAAGACGGTGGATTCTTTTCGGCTTCTACCCCCTACAGACAGTTATGTCCCTCCCTACAAGGATCCTTGGAGATTTTGGTGATGAAATGAAGCCCATTTTTTTTGTTCTTCCAGGTTTCATTTTAAGATTTTAGATTCTAGAATGCGCCTTTTTGTGGGTAGCCCGCCTCTTGTGAAAACCCTCTTCGCCCCAGCTCCAATTCGAGATCATGATATGTTGAGGTTTCAAACAAATCGTTACGCGTGCTTCAGGAGTTTCCAAGAGCAGCGTATGCCATTCGGTTTGATTTATTGAAAAAGGAATTTAAGGCTATCATAACTTATTTTTGTACATGAATTAATTACAGTAGATTTTTTTTTTGTAATCTTTGCACGAAAATCATTGTCAGAGATGAATTCACAAAAAAATATTCTTATAAATGTATTAGCGTGCATATCATCGGATTAATTTAAATAGTGCACAAATGTTATTTAAGTGATATATATATATTTTTAACAAAAAGATGTGATATATTTATAAATAAATAGAATATTTTTATACAATTTAAATTTATACGGTGATATGTCTGTCAATATATTTGTAAAAATGTGAATGATATTAATTTTCCCACAAGGTTAATATAATAAAAGAATATATATATATATATATATATATATATATATATCTTCCTAAAGTTCAGTCTTGTCAGATATACTGTTTGTGTGAGAATATTATCATAAATATCTTTTATTTAGATAGAAATATTATGATTATATCTCTTTAATTTACTATCGTCCACGGAGTAAAATATTTTGTGATATTTTGTGAAATATATCTTAGGATATATTTGATAAAATTTAATTTTATAAGAGTATATGTATATAAATCTTATTTTTTAACTCACATCTAATTCGAGTTAAACACACGAGAGTTAAGGTGAGAGTATAACCGTGACATTACTCATATTTTAAAGATATTTATATTAATATGTTTTGACCAAAAGTTATATTTGATAAAATTAAAATTTATAAAGATAAATATGTAAAAATCTCTATAATAGATGATGCTAATGAGTCCGGCTCACTGCACACCCGGGAGTAATTACCCACCTCAGTTGTGCAGTAATTTTTTTTAATTATCTTAACTTTACAGCGCACTTGACTTACACATCCGAATCAGTTTGACCCCAATCCGATGGCTTAAAAAAAAAATTTTAAAGTGGAGAACAGTGAGCCAGCTATGATCGGACTGTTCCAATAAAATTTTAAAAAATAAAAAATAGTAATCAAACTTTAAGAGAAAAAGTAGATAATGAATTATCATTCTTATTATTTTTTGAACTGTCCGATCAAAGTTGGCCTTACCTGGATCTGTAGTTCAGATGAGTTCCGAGGTCAGAATAATTTTAAAAAAAAATAAAAAAAAGATCATTGCACTTCCGAAATGCACAATTATCTCCGACGTGAAGCCAGTATTACTGTATTACCCCTGAGAAAAACAGGAATCGGACATTTCACAAGTCTAATCAATGTGAGATGTATGGGTCATAACATAGATAGATCATTCTGGGGCGGAAGTGTTATAATCACATGGTCCCATACGAGGATAAGTCTAAATCCAAATTTAAACCATTAAACCATCTGTAAAATTTCACTTTTGAATTTATTATATATTATTAGTACGTAGTCGTATATTATATATTTTAGTTTACATTTAATATTTTTTAATAGTTACGTCGGTCAGAGAGGATCATTTGACATCGTGAATTTTAAGTTCTAAACTCATGAGTATCATATTTTTTTTCATATATTTTTTTTAAAATTTTTAAAATTTTTTTTAAAAGTCACGAATCGAACGTCTCACGTTATCATATCAATATACGATCGGCACGATCGAGTCATCAAATTTTGACAATAATAGATACGGTGGAATCAGCCGGGTTAGCCGGCCCGGTTGACCCGGCCGACCCGGTCTCGACTTGGGTCGGGTCGGGTCGCTCCCGTCTCGATCCGACCCGATCCGTCCCGTTCTAAAAAACTAATATATATAGATAATATAAAAATATATAATAAAATAGAAAAACACACATTATATATAAAATATAATATAAAATAATATTAAAATAATAGACCGACCCGGTGACGATCCACGGCTCGGCCGACCCGATCCCAACCTGGGTCGAGTCGGGTCGTGCGGGTCGGGTCAGCAAATCCTGAGAATCAGTGAGAAATATGTCCCTATTCATGTACTAACATTAATCGGCATTTTTTGTAATATTTTGACGGAACTAACGACGTGCATGTAAATACGTTTCAGGTAGTGATATTTTTGCAATTTCACTAAAAATTATATTAATATATATATATATATATATATTAAATATAAAATTACAGTGTGTGACATAAAAATGATCGACTTAGATAGGCCTACTTGGTGAATACTTTTGACGCTTGAGTTGAGTGTTCATTTATTTACTACGACTATTTGAGTAATAAAGAATATTTAAAAATATAAATTTTAAAATTTAAATCTATTCATATAGTTTTAAAATAAAAATATAGAGATTTTTACATATATAACTTCATAAAATTTAATTTTATCAAATATATCTCTCGTCTGAGTATATTATTATGAATATCCTTCGTTTAGATAGAAATATTGCGATTATACCTTTCAATTTACTGTCGTCGATGGAAGGAGAATATTTTAGGAAATATGTCATTTACGGTCGTTAGATCTAAAATATATTTGACAAAATCAAATTTTACAGAGGTATATATATATAAATTTTATTCTTTAACTCACACTTAACTCGGGTTAAACACGCGTGAGTTACGACGAGCACGTAATCATGACATTACTCATATTTTGAGGATATTTATGTAATATGTTCAGATGAGAAATATTTTTGATAAGATCAATCTTTATGAGTAAATATATATGTAAAAATCCCTAAAATATATGACATTACACTTAGCTGTCTTTGATATGTCAAAAAAACATGAATGGTGATTCATCTATCAAAGAAGTAATATTGCTATCAAATTACAGTTTCCGCGGTCATTCGTATTTTTATGACTCGCCCTCTTTGTGGTAATTTGGTGTGTCCTAAAATAAATGTAAATATCAGTTTTAAAATTTAAGAAAATATATTTTTTTGATTTTAAAAGCATCAGTTTTGAAAATATCTGGTTTTGGTTTCAGGTTGGTCTGAGTTGAAAACTGAAATTGGTTAACAAGACTGCTACATGGATCAGCTGATTTTAAAATTCAGTAATTTATAATACTCTATATATAGAAAATACGACATAAAATGATTTGCAATATTTTAATTATAAATAACACCCTGTTTTAACGATATTTTACGTCATTTTACGTCACGCCAAACGAACCAATTGCGTCGGGCTAAGCTAATAGACCGCCGCGGTTTACGCCACGAGCCGGAACTCGGGCCGGCCCGTTGCGTTCGTTAATAAGGCGGGAGACCGGCGTCTTTCCTTTCTCTTTCTCTCTCCGTCGATTCGCGATCTCCGCTCCCCTCCCTGTCCGATCCTCACCTCTGGTTCCCGCTGAGGGGTCACTGGTCAACTTCCCCCTCCTCTCCTTCCATTTCGAAGTCCCGCGAAGGTCTCACAGTAATTAGGGTTTTGATCTGCTGTTCTTCGGAGCGAATCGGGGTTCGTTTTCCGGTTCCGCTGCGGATTTGGTTGGCGGCGGACGATTAGGGTTACTCGGGGATCGGGTGCATCCCGGGTGATTGGGGTCGATTCTAGATCCTCACGGTGGCATTAGAGGAGGGCGGTTGGGGAGAACCGAGGCACGGGAACGTGGTGCTTGATACTGGCCGTGGTTCCGCATTCGGTGGAGGGAGCTTCTTCTGGCGGGTTTCCGCTTGCCGGATGTGTGTTTCTGCTGAATTTTGTGGTGTTTATCTTTCTTGCAACCAGTTTTCCCCTCTCAAGATTTGAGCGTCACTACCTAGTCTCGTAGTAGTTGTTTCTAGTTCCGTGATGTTTGGATCCTGTTCATGACCCGACTCCTTTCTTGTTTTTTCGCAAGCTGTCTGCGTAATTTCTTCTTCCCGTCACATTTGCGCTTCCAAACAAATACTCTCACTTTTTAAAATTTAGTAAAGATTTCGAAAGAATGTTTAGGTGGGTGACATGTTCTTATCTTACTTCCTTTCTGAGGCATCGCCCGCCTCATCAAGTTGCTGTGTGTTTGCGTCCAACTATCCACTGTTTCCTTCCGTATCTTGTTCTATGTACTCTTTTGTGCATTTTGCCGTTGGCTCCTTTTGCATGGTTCTGTCACCGTGCATCTGCACAAGCGTCCTAATGTTTCTTTCTGGATACCCTCATTTGGCACATGGGAGGAGGGAGATGGGTAGTCATCACCTAATGTTATGTGGGTAAAAAACAACAAGGGAAGCATATGTGAAAAGCAAGATTTTAAAATATAGAAAAAAAGATCTCTGAGAAAAAGTGATTTGCTGCTTAGATTGCATCTGAGAAAGTGAGTTAATAAAGGCTATAAGGGATTATGATACTTGACTAGCTATGTGCAACGTGTATGGAGATGCAAATAAGGTGTGTGAAGTGGTAGTTGAGATATTACCAAACCTTCCCAAGGAAGTCAAAGGAATGTGCGACAACACTTGAAAGGGAATCGTTTGAAGATAGCATATAATTAAGGTATTTTGGAATATCCAGCTGACAGGATCACTTATCACTATACTTTTCAGAAAAAAAAGGATCGCTTATTACTATGACATTTGGACTTATTTCAGAAGGGAAGGTTAGTGCATAGACATGGGTGGGGGTGATTATTTCGTGCCTTCTGTTTTTCCTATTGAATTCCTTCTTTTAATTTTATGAAAAATGAGAAGCTAATGAATATGGAACACAACTAGTCAAATTATATAAAGAATAAGAGATAGTTACCTTCAACCAAGGCCGCTATGGTGGGAGGATGTATCTGCTAAGTCTTTTTGGATGTTGATTTTTATCATTTACGACTACTTTTATTGTAATCATTTTATACTTTTTTTGGGGGAAATCTTAGGAACAGAGCTCATATAATCCATCATGCGGTTTTAGATATGTATCTAATTTAATCTTTACTTGATCTGATTATGTGTTAGATTCAATAAATGGCTTCAACAAATATGCATCAGTAAGTTTCTGATTTTCTGGACATGCTTTCCTTTCAGATGAAGATTTTTCACATTTTGAGGTTCTGATATGATGGATCCAGATGGGAAGAAGTTTGGAAAAGGTAGCATATTAAAAATAAGATTGTTCAATGTTTATAAAGGTTAAACAAATAATGTGGACTGTGTTGTTCTACTCACTTCTTTGTGTTACTTGTCCGTCTGTGTGCTTGTGCCTCCTATACCAAAATAAAGGCTAAATTGTGGAAAAAACCAAAGCAAGGTATAATGGATAAGTATTTATTTTTTTTAAGAAATAGGCTTATTTATGTAGTTGCCCTTAGAACCCAACTGATCAGCAAATAAGTGTGAGTAGAACCATTTCAAGGCTGAAAGAAAATCTACGATCTGAACACCACAGTTGACAGCCAAAAGTGTATAGTGTTCAGATCCAGAGAAAATATATCTGATTGTTTGCAGGTTGCTGTAGGGAGGAATGTGTTGTCCATCATTTACCTGCCTTTCTTATTTCCTTGCTTTAGCTTTTGATGTTTTGGAACTGCTGGTTCACCAGTATTTACTTTTCTTACGCAGCACAAGATTAGTTGCTGGTCATTGGGTCTTCCTTGAATCTGCTTGTGGAATTCTTAGGTCGTGATACACTAGGAATTTATGTGTCAGTCTTGATGTTTTAGGAGTGAACATTGGCAATATCTGTAGATAAAGTTGATTGGTTACCATTTTTGTTCTATTGATTATGTAATTCGATTTCTGTGGTGGCTTGTATGACAATAATTCTCATCCTTGAGTTCCCGAGTAGTGTTTAACAGAAGCATTCTTATTGGACTCTCAGGGCCCAAGGAGCTTACTGGTGCTGTGGATCTTATTAGTCACTACAAGTTATTGCCATATCATGATTTCTTCTGCAAAAGAGCACTCCCGCTCTCAATTTCAGAAACACACTACCTTCACAGTGTGGTGGGCGACACAGAAATTAGGAAAGGGGAAGGGATGGAATTGAATCAACTATTTGAAAATACTTCACACTTGAGAGAGACAACAACTCGTATACGTCCTTTTGACTTGGACACTCTGAGGCAGGCTTTCAATCTGCGGGAGACAGTTCCTGTTGAACTGCTTTCTGTAAGTAATCTGTTTGTTTTGCCTGGGATACTATGCTGCTAGTTTGTAATGCTCGTCTGCATTATACAATATTCAACAGGAGGAAAAAGGAACACCAACGATCAGTGGAAAAGTGAAGAGTAAGCTTAAAGACAAAGAAAGGAAGCACAAGAAGCACAAAGAGAAAGGCCGGGAAAAGGATAAGGATCATAAGAAGCACAAACAAAGGCACAAAGATCGGAATAAAGACAAAGACAAAGATAAAGACAAAGAGAAGAAGAAGGATAAAAGTGTCCATCATGATTCTGGTGGCAGCCACTCTAAAAAACATGATGACAAGGTAAATAGTTCCCTATTTTTTTAAATCCTCACTTTATGCGTATAGTTGTCAAAGCAAATGAAGAAGTGTATTTGTAGCAAGCCATATCGATACCTTGGTTCCATAGGCCTGCTTAAGTGTGCCTGCCTAAGTAAGGGCACTGACCTTTGTCTCCCCCATCCCCTTCCAGGTCTTAGAATTTGTCACCAAAACAATATTCACGTCTCCATAGTAGAATCTGATTCAAAGAGTGTTATTGATGTCATTAGTCGCCGGCAAGCTATTCCGTGGATTCTTCTTAGATGGTGGCCTGAACGCAAGTGCCTTGATTGTTCGATCTCTTCCTTAAGGATTGGGATGAATGGAAGTTGGTCAATGGTGTGAAAACACTTACTTATGTTGATATCCAAAAACCAGTGAGAACTTCGTGATGTTCAATTATAGAATGTGACATTTTGGGCTATCTTTGGTTACATGGAATATTAGAGTGAGATTATGAGGATTCTTATTCACCTAGATAGCTTACTGATGTATATTTTATATTCTCAAGATCAGAAGGGAAAGTATTGGTGCAGGAGTGTGATGAGCAAAGGCAATCAATAATGCTGCAACTGTACCTGTACTTGTTGTCTAATCCTAAATGTAAAATGCTACATTGATTGAACTATGTTTCTGAAAAGGAAGCTCATTAATTTGTTATTATTTTAGATAAAACATGTGGTTTGTATCACTGTTTTATGCGAAAAAGTGTGGACACGCAGATGATGAATTTAAAAGTTGGTGATTTGGGTTTATCATCAGCATGTTTATTTGTATTTTTTTATTTCACGTTTAGGTTTATCAAACGATTTAGGGTTTGTGTGCTGGACCTTTTCTCACCAGCCGTAGTTGATATTTATTTACATCAGCATAAAGTCCGAACACCTTTGATTTACTATTAAAGAATGTTTTTTGTCTCTATCAATTGTGATATTAATGATCTTGATGATAGCCCATTAAGGGCACATAATATTGCAAGAAAATTTGAAGATTTTTCATTATTATATGTAATTTGGATTATAATAGGTCTTTCAAGATCTTTACATTTGGTCTTGACATTGTAATTGGGTCTTCTGGTTTACATCCAGTCACAATCAGACCCTTTGAATTAGCTTCAGTCTGCATTTGGACATTTGAATTTGCTTCTGTCCTCTGATTGGGCGGTTGGACTTAAATATCATCACGATTTGCTCGTTGGTGGATTGCCAAGATGATTATTGTTAGTTCATCGGATTTGTTTCCGATCATGATCTAGTCATTAGATTTGTTCCTGGTTGAGATCTAACTATTGAATTAGTTTTAGATCAAGATTTGATTATTGAATTTGAATATGGTCAAGATTCGACCATTGGATTTGTTCCAGATCGACATCTGACCGTTGATTTCAAATTTTATCATAATCTGTCCACTGGATTGCCAACATGACTATCAGATTGTCAGAGTTGCTTCCTAGTCATGATCATGACTGTGATCGGACCCTTAAGTCGACTTGATGTCCATGAAGGACATTTCTGTACAAGGCGAGGGTATATTTTTATTTTTTCCTAATTAGGTACATTTTTTTCAGACATCAGGGTATTCTTACTGTTTCAGAAGAATTTTTGACATTTTGCCCTTTTTGACCCTTGCTCGGTATTTATGCAATTTTGGCTTTCTGAGTATGTTTGCCGTTTCTTGACATCTTGGAGCACTTCTGTCATTCCTTTGACTTCTTTTAAGGGTATTTCCATCATTTTTTGACCTTCCTAGACATTTATGTCATTTCTTGACTTTTCAGGGGTATATATGTAATTTCTAGACTTTTATGATCACAAGGCACATGCACAAGTCACTATACCTTTTTTTTTAATTTCGAGGATATTCAGTGCAGCAGGAGTGTGATGACTGATGAGTAAAAATAACCAATCAATGCTGCATCTATACCTGTACTAGTTGTCTAATCCTAAATTTGGGATCCTAAATTAAAGGCGGCCGATTGTATAAAAACCCTATTTGTGGATTGTCCTTGGAGCAGCCAAACTTTGTGACATTACAGTACTAAGGTGCATGGCTTTGCAAATTAAGGATGCAGCCAATTTAGTGCCTAGGTCTTAAAGTTATTTTAAGGTAAGGTGATTTTGCACCCTTTTTTACACAAGGATATCATATACCTTCAAGTACTGTCACCTGGACATAGCTTTGACAACTATTTCTTGTGACTTAGTAGTAACCGTGGCCTTTCTGATTCTTGCTCCAGAAAAAGAGGCATGGTGGCAGTGAAGACTTCATTGACATTCACAAACACAAGAAAAGTAAGGTAATAAAACTGAAAACGACATTCTGTTCTCTTAAACTGTTTATAGTTATAGCTTGAGAAGTCCATTATTCTCTTTTTAGTCATACATTTTCTCAGTCATTTTGGCATGAGCTATTTTTTTACCTTTCATTTATCCTTTTAGCACAAGGGTTTGAAACCAGATGAAATGGGAGCGATAAAAGTTCTAGGTTGAAGGATGTTTATCATCATTTCAAATAATTGTGGTTCTCAGGAGGATCAGAGTGAGCATTTCCACAATGCTGTTCCAAAATTATATGGGTATGTTTTTTCCCCTTTAACTATTTCTTTTTATTTTTAATGGGGGTGTTATATTATCATTCATTTATTTAGCATGGCTGATGAGCATGATATTTAATTGAAATTGAGTACAAATGTCTGGTGTTGAAGCCTGCTGGTTTTTGAGAATAATCTACATATGCCTGTCAAATTTTTTAGCACATATTCTTGATTAAAGCTATAGATTTTGCTTTGTTTTTTAGGATTGTGTTGTTTGAATCATGAGCTACATCTCCCTTGTGATATCAAGACTTGTGGTGAAATTTTATACTTGTATCTGAGAAACACATGTTTTCACCTTCCTCGAGAAATTTCCCTTGGTCTTCAGGGCTTCCATTTGGAAGCTTGCCTATTCGTGCCTTTTCAGAAAGGAAGCCATGAATTCTTTTGTTTCTGGTGCTTTTTGTTACCTTATTTATTACTCATATATATTGTAGGATCCCTTAATTCTTACTTGGGTTAGTTACCTTGGCATTTTATTGAAGAATAAAGTTATATTTTAGCCGCTTACGGTCTTGGAACTCGTACCCACATCAGGAACTCAATTTATGGCCTTTAAAAACAATGCGACTAGTTTCTCAACTCTTTTCAAGTACTCATTATGTGACATCATTTTGAGGCACTAGCAGGCCCTGCACTGCATAAATGACATCGTGCAAAACCTACTAAGCAAGATGACTTCTGCCTCACAAAAAGGCGCGTACTCATCGAAATATGATCTTTCACCCTCCCTTTCCTCCTCCGTTTGTTTATTTTCCAGTTTTATTTTGAGATTTGGTCTTTAATTAGGAATCGAGTCCTCTGTCTGTAGATGCACCAGTTGCTCTAAGAGTGGCTAGTTGACTAGTTAAATTATCACTTTGTATCTATCTAATTGGCGTGGATTATGCAAAACTATTGTTCATTAAATTCATGAAAATTTCCAAATATGTGTCTGCATCATCGTGTTCCACAATATCCTTAAGGTGTCAAGGAGTACAGTTAATAATACATTTTATTGGTGTATTTGCGTTTGATATTTGTTTTAATTGATGAGAATTCTAAGGGTTGAAATGATAAGTTAGCACATTGGAGATGTGCTTCATAAAGGTTCTAGCATTAGTTGAACTAAGTCAAAAATTGAAAATAATGGAGTGTAATTTTAGTAATAGGAGGAGAGATGAGGATTTGGTTATGATTGATGGCCAAGTTATTCCTAAAAGTAGCGAGTTCCAATATTTAGCTTCTATTATTAAAGAGGACAAGGTGATTCAAGAGGGTGTCATTCAAGGACAAAAGCTGGTTGGTTGAAGTGGCGTAAGTGTATCTAGTGTCCTTGTGATCGATAGGTCCTCCATAAAGCTCAAAGGAAAGTTCCATAAATATGCTGTAAAACCAGCTGTGTTGTATGAGAGTGAGTGTAAGGCTTTAAGGAAAGAAGGCATACAAAATTGTGGGGTGGAGATGAGGTTGTTGAGATGGATTTGTGGTAAGACAGGAAAAGATAGGATATGGAACAAACATATATGTGGAGATTTGGGTTTCCCCTGTTGACACTAAGCTTAGGGAAAATAAGCTTTTGATGGCTTGGTCCTTTGCATTGACATCCAAGTCCAGCACCAGTTAGATCAAATTCAAGTGGGGGAGGGTAAAAGAAGTCATTGAAGACCTAAATGAGATAGATGTAGTGAGAAAAGACTTGACCTTTCTAAGCTTAGTGGGGCATGATTCATGTAGTTGACTCGTAATTGGGATAAGGCTTTGATGATGATGATGATGATGATTTGAGTGGCCTCTTGTAGATATCTTTTGAGTTGGGGGAAGTTGGCCAAGATTTTTTTTTTTTGAAAGTGGGTGGTACCACTGTATATATAAAGTGAATAAAAAAGGGATTTACAAGTGAGTAGTAAGCGCTCAAAATATCCCTATATAGAACGTGCATCTTTAGGATGTAATCCCCCTGTGTCCCCCTGGTGCCAACAAAAGGAAGGATATACTTCTATACAAAACATAGAAAGCGACATTGAACTGAATCTATTGTGCATTGTAAATGTACCATGGTCTTGTGATCCTACAACATCCTTGACTGTCCTTCCCAAGGAGGCATAGGTTGGGCAACCTCCCTCCTTTGGCTCATTGCTCTCCTCTCCCCTTTCTTCACTCACCCTTATACCCCTTTTCTTGGACTCCCCCCCCCTTTGCCTCCCTTGTCATATCCATGAGCCATTTTTTCTGAACTTTGTTGAACATCCCTTTCAGTTCCTTATCCAGACCTGTAAAGGAGATTCCCACCTTATTTGCTAGTTCATTTAAGCTTCTGTCAACCTATGGACTACCCCCAATATCTCCTTCATCCCTTCCATGCCCGAGTGAGCCCTTGACAGATAGGGTACCCCCATTGGGCTCTTCTTTTGCTTGCCTCCTCTCCATTCCTGGTGTCTCTGGGATGACTTCCTCGCCTTCGTGACAGTCGGTTGGCTTTCTGTCCACAGGTCTTGACATGTCCCGATAGTCGACACCAGAGGTGATCTGGCGCCTGTGTCGGTTCCAGCAACTCTTTCGTCGTCGCATTTGAGGGCTCAGAGCGAGCGGGCTCCGCCTAAGAGGACAATCCATACAGCAGCTCGGTAGTTGGCCGTTGCCAACTAACTTCCACCCCGAGCCCCTCCCTCTTGAGGGCCATTGGATCATGTGTAAATAGGGCTCATGTCTCCACCCGTGGCCTCGCCGCTGCAAAAGTGTGCCAAGCCAATGTAGGAGGCAGCGTCGGAGGATACAATCGTACAGCTCTAGAGGAACATCTTGCAGCGGCGGTTCTGGGAGTCGTCGGGTCAGCAATAGAGGGCAGTAGAGACTGTGGAGATGGTGGCGGAGGGCGTGCGGAGGCAAGTGTGTGTCGTCCTCATCCCTCCTTGGATGCTTGCAAGACACCTTCACTGTTGTCGGGATTGCATCAGTTTGCTCGCCGTCACCTTCCTTGTTGGGCACCGTGTGAGGAAGGCCCGCCAGAGAAGCCGTAGGAATCGGGCAGGAGGGATGACCCTATGCGGGTCCTTTACCTGTTCATGACCCGCCATTGTCGAGTAAGTCATAGGCATGACCTGAGATCCACCCGACTTGAGGTCCACCTATTGGATCTTGCCGGTTGGCCCAAGATCCACCCGCAGGCTCTATCTTGGCCTCTTCACTCGGGTCGTGCAAACCGGTCGAGACCGGATCCTATGGCGGGAGGTTTGAATTTTGAAATTTGAACTCCCTCTCTCCTCGGGGTGGCAGTTGAGCTGTTGGTTCGAAGCCCAGGTCAGTCGGGGTGCCTGTCGAAATCGGTTCACTAGGGGAGAGACCCACTCCCTCCGATCCTTGCAATCCAATAACTGGGATCAAGGTAACGTTGGTTCCCTTGTTAGGGTTTGAGGGCACCGCTGCCACCTGTTGGGGGGAGTTGGCACCGGGCAACGCCGGTGGAGGCGAGCTGTCGGAGGTAGACACCGTCAGGACATCCGGGTGAGATCTGTGGTCTGCCATCGATGGCACGTCGCCGATAGCCTGAGCATCACTCCCCAGAGACAACAGTAGTGCCCTAGAGACATCAGTTGGTGTGGGTTATTTCTGAGCATCATCGAACGATAACGGGGGAATCCTGACCTTGTAGCTTGGCTGACCGACGGCAAGCAGCGGTGGCATGACCCACAAGGTGATAGGTGTAGTATTATGGGAAGTTGGGATAGCACACCTCTTGCTAGTACCCTCCATTCCGAAGCCCAATCTAGATCTGGCTAGGTTGTGGCCAAAGCATGTCTAGTTCCACACAAGCGAAGGCAGCCGCGATGTTGGTGAGCTGCGAGGTTTTAAGGGCTACTTGGAGAATGCATCTGATGTTACCGGCTATGGACCGTACGCATGCCTCGTGGAATAGATGCGGTTTTAGCACCGGAAACTCCACCCCAATAGGGATGACGAGCGGCTCCGTGCCACATTTGAACTCCTAGAACCACTTGAAGAAGCAGAACGTATATCCTTTGAGAAGAAGGCACTCTTGGAGTGGGATTTTGATGAAGTCGTCCGTCGTACAGCGGATGAGGAGATGGCAATTGTTGAGGACGCCGATCACGAACGGCCATCCGAGGCGAAGATGCTGGGTCGTCAAGGCCTTGAGTTGTGGGAATGGGGGATGGCCGGAGGCTGTTTTTGTGACTGGTGCGAATTTGAAGGGGATCATCACCGCCTGTAGCTCTCCTCTGCCGTGAAGAAGACTGGGGGATCACCGGCATCTATGAAAGCCGGAGGATGAACAGAGAGGGTGACTGCCGGGAAGAGGCGCTCCTCTGTGACGATGTGCGCGAAGCTTCTTGGTGGCGATGAGGCAGTGACTGGGTTCTTCGTAGCAGCCACAGCTTGCGCAAAGCTGATCGCACCGGACAGAGCAGGATCCGAAGATCAGGGAACTGGAGGTCTCGGCAGAGCACCTGGCGCCCCTGGGACAGGCAGCTCTCCCGGGGGCATGGTCTTCGAGCAGGCAGAGCAGCGGTCGGAGAGGCAACGGCGCCAGCCTGCTTCGCCGTATCTGCTGCTGGTACTAGGAACGTTGGGTTCTGCAAAGTGGGTCGCGGAGCAGCCGATGGCACCGTCGGACAGGGTAGCTGGGGAGCCACGGATGGGCTCTTCTGTGCCGCAGAACCTGCCGGATCTGTGGGAAGCTGAGCAGCGCTGGATGAGCGCGTAGCCAGCTGGGCGGTGGAAATCTTCCGGCAAGCAGAAGAAGAGAGAGCTGATGACGGGTCGAGGAAGGTGAGGGGGAGGGAGGTGGCTGGCAGGAGGGCTGCGCTGACGTTGACAGGTGAGTGGATGTAGAGGGGGAGGCAGGGAGGGAGGACGGAGGCTAGGGGGGGGGGGAGGGGCAGCCCCTCCCCTCTGGGGGCAGCCATGGTCACTGCCAAGGGGGAAATCCGTGGAGCTTCTTTCTCTAGGATTCCTAGAGAGAGAAGGCTCTCCTTTATGTTTCTTTAGTTTGGGGAAGTTGGCCAAGATGCCCTTCTGAAAACCAAGCAAGCCCAAGATGTGCTTGGACTGGTCTGCAAACTCCATGATTGTGTTAAGCCTAGAGGAGATGAGCTTGCAAACTTTTGTGCATACACAATGGACACATCGTTAACAATTTATGTGGCATGAAATATGTAGGCATTTTCTATTGAATTATCAGTTGGGCATCATATGATTGTCCCCCCCCCCCTTTTTTTTTTCCAAGTGTCATATGGTTTCTAGGAATAATCCATGGATCTCCTGATGTATTTTGCGGGAAGTGCATGGAATTCTTTTGCTTTGCATGTGCTCACAATCTCAAGTGTTGTTTACTCTTTATTTTATATCTGTCTACATGTAGGGCTTTCTACACAAATCTTCTGTAGAATCCTCGAATGGATTTGCCGGTCAAGCTTGGTAATGGTAACGATTCCAGGCTGGTCGAGAAAAATCATATTTTTGTATTGCGATGTGGTGATGTACTTGGCGGTATTTTGGGTCTTAATTATTCTCCGGAGCACATCTTGAAAGCATTGCGGATTGAGTGGAACTTCTGTTCTTGGTGGTGAAAAAACCTCTCACTAAAGAGCATAATAGTCTAAGAACCAGTGAACGGTGTAGGGAGAGGGATGGGGATTGGATGGCAGAGAAAAGGTTAGCCTATTTTTATTCAATTTTTGGGATCCTTGAACACTGGTATAGTCTGGGCACACTATTTAATGGTGTAGCATGAAGGTTGGGGATCGGATGGCAGAGAAAAAGTAGTCTCGTGTCATCCAATTTTTTGGGGTTTCCTTAAACGATGTCTCCATGTGGGGAGGGAGACGGCGGATCAGGTCTCCTATATCCCTTTTTTTTTCCTGTTTTTGGTGGTGGTTTTTCGGGTTGGGGGGGGGGGGTGTTGTTTGGTTGTCTCTGCGGTGGAGTCTCATCATGGGCTACCTCTAACTGTAATTAGTTTCTTACATGATGAAGCTGAAAGGTGTATCCCTTGTGGGATCTTATTCTTGGTGCCTTGTGCCTCTGAGATAGGGATGTGACCAGAGAGGCTACAGAGCAGCCGGATGTAGGCACATTGTATTTGTACTCCAATTTTATGAACAAAATGCCAATTTGAACATGGGCAACCAGCAGTGGGGAACCATCTGCCTTGAAGTCTCAAAAAAAAAAAAATTGGGGGGGGGGAGTTGGCTGAAACGGCAATTAGCTCCTTACATGAGATAAAGCCGAGGTTATGTACCTCGGAGATCTTTTATATGGGGTGTAAACAACAGGGATGCTATATAGGTGCCTGTATTTTTTTTTTATAAACGAATACAAAATTGAAACATGGATATGATCTTCGGAGTGGGGGAGTGGGGGAATCTCTACATTTGATTAGGCACTCGGAACTGTAATTAGCTTCTGTAATGACATGTGTAGCCGAGGGTTGTGGGCCTCTAGTTTTGTCTATTTGTCGTTCATCATGTGAATTGTTTTGAGTCGTGGAATCCTTGCAGTGATGCCTCGGCATGGGGTGCCTGAGATTAGTAATTAGCTTCGTACGTGACACAAGCCGAACGATCTGTTTTGCCTCGGGAGTCAATTCTATCCAAATTCCCTTCATGCTAAGGGAGCGGGGGAGTCCGGATGTAAACACCAACATTTCTTGTCGTATTTTATGTACACATGTGATCTTGACCGTGGTTTTAGCCTGTGGGTTGAAAAATATAGCACCTATGTATTCAAACGGGCATGGTGCCGCTTATATTTACAATGTAACTTTAAAGGGAATAGAACCGCAGAAGCAGTGTCGAACATGACAGCCTCCTGACAACAATCATGTGCGTACAAATAATTAATATTTAAGCACAGATTTTGAATCGTGCGTACCGATGTGTAGAACTTCATATGTGTGACTTTGTTTGTATGTTTGAAGAAAAATCACCTTTATATTTGGAATAAAAAAAAAGCTGAATACGATACAGATCGTGTATCGTGGCGGCGTCGCTGCCCCACCTTATACCCTACATATGGTCGTGCGTCTGCAATAATTGCCATTTTAATTTGACTAGGATTCAATCCAAATGGGTACCGTGCCCCACTGATTCGTTTATCCCAAACTTTGGTTTGTTGCACGCCCAAGGTTGTTGCACATCTTGGGTGTGCACCGATTTTTTTTTTAAAAAAAATTGATAGGTGAGAGCTCATCTCACCTCTCTGACTGAATTACTTATGTCTAATTTAATGACCCAAAAAAATAAAAAAGTAGCTTAAATGTTTATTTTTTAAAATTTTCAGTCTCATTGTTTTTATTTTTGTGGGTTGTTGGATTGGGGGGATGGGTTGTATTGTCGGATAGAAGAGGTGGTTCCTCATCTCATAATTTTTTTTCCTAATATGATTTGGTGCTCTAGATTGAAAGACGGGATGTGAATACCGAAGCAATCAAGTTCTACTACAGCGTCCATTAAAAGGATGCGCACGGTGATTATAGTTACAAGTATATTTGGTGCAGTTTACTGAAGGTATTTTAAAACTATTATAAATTTTGGTGCACTAATCGATCGATTTTACACTCAAATCCTCGAGGGGTATAAAACATGAGGCTTACTGGTTGAATAGTGGTTAAAAAAAATTGGGAGCAGACGTCTTTTGATACCCCAACCTCGGTCGTCCAATTCTACTGTCACATCACTTCGCCAAACTTCTCGTTGTAAAAAAGAAAAAGGGTAAATTACTCTTGTATCTCTAAAATCTTTCAGAATAATCATTATAACTTCACTTTTATCATATTTATCGCGATATTTCTCAAATGTCTTAACCTGAGTCGTGATGCCGTTGAGGGTTACATCAATTATAAGTGACAGTAACTCACTCTCGTGAGGTTATCATTTTAATCTCAAGATATATGTAGAGAGAGAACATGGATTATTGATTGCTCTCTCTCTCTCTCTCTCTATAGAGAGAGAGAGAGAGAGAGAGAGAGAGATAATTACTTCAGACCGTTCATCCCATCAGTGTTTGTTGAGACTGACTCTAATCAAAAATCAAGAGCTATCTCATCTCATTGCTTCCTCAAAAGATTATGCATACAGGACTTGATCAAGAATTCATGTAAGAACACAAGAAGAATGACTACCCATGCGGCTAAAAAGAAAAGAGGAATTATCGTCTACATAGCCATATTCACATTCGCATAAAACCTTAGAAATTTTCACACTCACATAGCCATATCATACGGTCTTGGGGGAGACGATGGAGCCCATTCCAACTAGCCGAGGTGCGTTGGGAGCAGGTGCCCACCACAGTCGGGGGAGGAGGCGATGATATCGACAATCTTGGGGGAGACGACAGAGGCCATGACAACTGGCGGCAAAGGAGCCGAGGATGATGCAGTGGAAGCGGGTAATGCTGTTGCCAATCTTGAAGGAGATTGAGTCCCATTGTTGCCGGAGGCATTTGAGGAAGGAGCAAGTTGTCAAGGTAGCCAAAGCCCATTACTATTGGAGGCAAAGTTGGTAGAGGAAGCAGTAGGCCAAGTAGAGGGGATTTCCCCGTGTATGTGATTGTTTTGTTCCTGCTGCCGATGCAAAGAGAGAGGTGTGGAGTCCTTACCATGGTCAGTGGTCTTGCTTCCATTGTGGGGGTGACTGTCGACATCTCTCGTCTACATCTCTCTCTCTCACACTGAGATGGGCCTCCACCAACCTTCTCAAGGACGGTGACCATCTCATCCTCCACATCCAGCCGTTGTGCACAGTGCCAGGAGGAGGGATGCTCTACTGGCAATGCTACCACCACCTCCTCCAATCAACCCCCCCTCCACCTCACCCCTCTTTGTTCTTTACCATGGAGGGGGATTGACTTCGCAGAGAGATAGGGAGAGGGATCCGACAGCCAAGAGAGAGAAAGCGATTGTCTAGCTTTGCAATGAGATGAGATGAGGGCTCCAATGGCCAAGAGAGGGGGAGAGTTTTGCTTGGCATGGAGATGGGGATGGGATCTGACAACGTCTGACTGCCAAGAGAGGGGGAGTCTAACGGCTAGGTGCAAGGGAAGGCTCCAATGGCAAAGGGAGGGCTTCGACGGCCAAGGGTGGAATAGAGGGAGGGGGATTTGACTTCGTAGGGAGATGAAGAGAGGTCTCCGACGGCCATGGGGAGGGGATGAGAGATCCGACAAGGTGAGAGGGATTCGATTGGCAGGGGGAGGGGGGTCAACCGGGTGTAAGAGGGGAGGGGAGGGGAGGGGGACCCTACCCCCCACTCCGACGTCCAATAGCCAAAGGAGGGGGAGAGGGGTCCAACTGCCAGACAGAGGGGAGAGATAACTTATTTTTTATTTTTATTTTTAAACTGAAGATAATTAGATATTTTCATAGATCTGATTAAAATTAACTAAGATTAAATTGACATGTGACATCAAGCAGTTACGATGATGACATTTATATACTATTTAATTTTAAGCAACGATACACATGTTAATATATTTCTAAGAATATTTTTTTTCACAAATTCATGTCTAACAATATTATTCATGTAAAACCCCCCAAATTTTATGTGCCTAGAATAATTTATTTTGATCATAAAAACATATTGCAATATTATGGAATGATGAGCCAATGTAAATCAGGTCCTAATCATAGCCTTAAACCAGATCCATTCATTTTCGATTTTTAAATTGGATCAGCTAAAGTAACTCAACCCAGAGATTGATACGAGTCTACGGTTCAAGTAGACTCAAAACCAACCCCCTGACCCCATACCGAGCAGACCGTAAACTTGACCAAACTTTGAACCATACCTCTTGTCAGCCGCTAGGTTTACTTCGATCGAACGCTTTTACCGTGCAGCGCATTGCCTTCATTCGTGGTCGTGCGAGGCAAGCAGCGGTGCCTGTCAAAAAATACAAAACCCAGAAACTTACGAGCAATCTCCACTTCTCAAGTACTCCAGAAGCTCCAAATAACCAGAATCATCGGGACTAACAAGGCTGAGAACAGAAAGAAACGAAGAGAAGCGGAATGAGTTACGAGGAATTCTCAAGCAAGCAATGGAGTAAAATATAAAATTAGGGAAAACTATATTCACAATTAAAGGAAGAAAAAGATGACTGCAGTACCCATGGCGAAAGAGAAAATCAATAATGACAAGGCAACAATTTGGCTTGAAGAATTCAGTTCTTCGGATAATGTTTGCAACTTGATCTACAGGGATTGACCTGAAGCTATCAACTTCTCCATCTGTCAAATGGCAACACCAGAAATCGGGATTAGCACAGAACAAACCATTTGAAGAAGAAATGGAATTAGATGACAACAACAACTACTGCTATCTTTTCACTATGTTGTAAAAGACCACATCCTACAATCTGGACTCCTAGAGAGCTCAAACACTTGATAGCTGCGCATCTCAGAAGTCAATGAGAAAATAAAATTTCATCAATGTGCATAATATAACAGAAATGTAGCTATCCATTCATGGAAATGTTATCACGAAGAAAACTTCACAAAACTAAAATGAACTCATTTTAGTGAAAAGACCAGCGATGAATGACTCAACTGTCAAGCATTGAGCTAGCCCCTAGATGGAATAGGTGCAAACACTGAGACTCAGTGACATATATGAGAGGTAAAGAATTAATGAAACACCAAGCGGTGGAAGAACAGACAAAGATATAAATGAGCAGAGAAACCTCGTCGCCTATCTACACATGGCAACTTCAACCAGAAAATAGATGATAGCTTAAAAATGTGAAGTCAAAATTATTTTAACATCAACAGGGAACAAGGACAAGAGAGTGTTCCATATGAGACAAAAAAAGATTAAAATTTAGGGCTGCCTTCATTTTAGGGAAAACCTGCAAAAATCATGTGTGCACAAACGGATGCTCACCAGAACCCCCCCCCCCCCCTTCGGGAGCTGGCATCGGATGCTCACCAGAACCCCCCCCCCCCCCCCGCAGAGCTCCGCCATCTTCGCCCCAAGTAACGGAGCCTCCCGTCATGGTGGCGGGGGAGGATCTTCCCGCCGTAGCTACATAGGAACTTGACGACGGGGCCCTTCACGGTGGCGACAGGATCCTCTGACGAGGCACCAAACGAGGTCAGGGAAGAGACAGAGGACGATGACGAGGACGACGACCCCACCATCATGCTAGCTCCTGGGGCTTTACCTCCGCCGCCGCGCTGCAGGCCGAGGTCCAACTGGTGTTTCGATTGACTAGAAGAATTTGGAATCTGGAAGAAGACAAAGACGGGGAGAAGGAAGAAGAAGGCGATGCTGGAGAGGACTCTGCCCTCGTCGGATCGTCCCCTAGCCGCGACCGTCGCTTCTCGCCCTCACCGATGAAGCTGCTACTCGCCCCTACTAGTGAGGCCGCTGCTCTGCGCGCCTTCACGACCGTCGTTCACCTTGCCCCCGTGCCCCTACCGTCGCCGCCCCTGCTCTCCCCCGTGCCCACCGTCCACCGCCACCATCGTCGTCGGCGCCGCATCCCCCTGGCATCACCGTCGTCACCGGGGCCACGTCCTCTCGTGTTGCAGCCGGCCATCGATGGAGGGGGATAGAGGAAGAGTGCGAACAGGAGGAAGATGAAGGAGAAGAGGAAGACGATGGCACGGACTCGGCGAGGTGGGATTCCAACTATCGGGTGAGGAAGAAGAAGAGGAAGAAGCTGGTGGCCGGCCACCAGGTGAGGAAGAAGAGAAGAGGAGGTCGAGAATGGGTGCCATTCAGCAGAAATGGTATGTTAAAAAGAGAAATAATTGAGAAGTATCGGGCGCCAACTTTGGCGCTCGCGGGGCATCCCCTCTTCCTATATTTTTTTTTGTTTTTTTTTAATTTAAAGTGACTTATTCCTACGCTATGTTAAAAGTGAAAGAATATCTATGACTTATTCTCACATTTATTTAAAAAACGTAAGAATAGATAAACTTTACCTATATTTCTCATTGAACCGTCGAAATAATATGACCATATAACTATGTTATAATGAAATGTAGGAAATTTACCTACGTATTTTTAAAAACGTCAGAATACGTCGTATATACCTACGTTTTCTACAAACATAGGTAAAATTCATGGCTATAGGTCCCTTTTCTTTTAGTGAAAATAGAAAAGTGCCACCTGCTACCATAACATCCTGGTCGACGACGCCGCAACCCAATGCACACGGATCTCCAAACATCACAGATCCTTATCACAGCTGAGTCCTTCTCACATCATTCCGAAACTCTCAGACTCAACTAGGCCTCTTCCAGGCATTACCACAGCTGGCCACTCGGCTAGTCTTACCAGCCGCTCACAGCTACCAACTAGGGTCCATAATTATCTCTCGGAAACCACGATCTCAACCGAGGATACAACTTCCAACACGAGTCGAGAACACGGCTTACCGACTCCAACCATCACGTCCTCGTCCTCTGTCAGGCGATACCTTAGCAACTCCCATCCGAGTCTAGCACCGAGGCCTGACACAGCTTCCAACGCATGAAAAGGGTACTCATGCGGCAGACATGCTGTCATATTTCCCCAATTCTCCATCTTGCCAGTGCCACAAACCACAATACTTCAAGCAATGGCACGACAACCAATGCGGCTCACACAGCCAGAGGCAAACTCACATCGAGGAACTAATCCTCCAATGCTCTACACATCCTCAGGAATCCGCCCGTAGCAACCAACGCCACGATCCTAGACCTGTGAGTTATGGGCCCACAAGGCTTCCGCTGCGCACTCTGATCCACGTGCGCAAAACATCACGACGACTCGGGATCCACCATCCTGACAATCCTCAACTCTGCTGGCTAACTCCGAAAATCATGGTGAGGAAGGCTCAATTACCTTGAATCCAGAGCACATATTCTCTCTCTTAATCTGGAAATCCTCCTGCAACTCCGCAGGCTCCGATCCCCAACACATCGGGAATCACAACACCAGCCGCAATTCCTCGCAAGCATCGCCCAACTGGCACCCATCCTTCCGAAATAATGCCAGTACACCCTTACGCATCAGGGAATGGGCATTGCTCTTCACAGGCAGCCACCTTGCCAAAACACCGAACACGTCTCGCACGGACTTCATGACACACAAGAGGTCAACCAATCCGAACACATAATGCAAGACGTTAGAACTTGGCAAAACGCAATTCTCTCCGACCAAGGAGAAAGCAGCATACCTCCGACCAAGCAGGAGATCTCCATGCTTGACCTGACCTTGAACCTCGAGCACGCTGGGAACCGCACCTTCCAGCACTAAGAAAACCATCACTACCGTCAGGTCAACTCCTCCGACAACACTAACCAAGTGTCTCGTCGGACCACACTCACAGCAACTCTCGATGCATCACCATTGTAATTCCTCGAACTGTAACTCGCCATGCCTCGAGTACTAGCTCTGCTGATCTCCAGCCACATTCTGTCACAACGGTTGAGCTAGCCGCTGCCACATGCTCCTTACCTACGCCTGCCTCTGATCTCGGAACCAATTAACATGCCAAAACGCTTACCGAGGAGCGAAGAAAATCCATAAAAGATGCCAGGCTCAAAGGCCGCTACACCTCTAGCCACCGGACATCATTCCTCGAATATGTCCTTGCTAGCACCACTCCATTCTCAACTCTCGGATCCTCAAAATATCCATCTCCGGAGCTGTTGCCACGCGGACCACCATGCCAAGAACCGCTACACGAACTATGATCGGCACCTGCCAACACTCATCCTAGAGTCCCAAATCTGTTGCGGAACCTTCACACCTCGCCTGCCAGCTCACACGGCGCATCCAAGGCAGTGCACGATGGCCTCAAATTCCACAATCTGGGCCACAAATCAAGCCACATCCACACAATCTCGGACCAAATCCAAGACTAACACAGCCCATTCTCGTGCAGAAGCGTAAGATTTAGAGCTCATTGGGACATTTATTCCCAATCCTGCTTCAAAATCTGTAAAATAATCGGGACTGACACGTCATCCCTGACGCCACATAGCATAACAAGAACGTCGGGCTCGACAATCAATAGCTCATCAGGAAGATCCTCCGCTCGTCCGAGCACATTTCTCGATCAGAACACCCATTCTGCCACCTCAAACCATGATCTTAACACCTCAGGGGCTAGATAAATCTCAAACTGGGGTGGCCAAAATGACAACAGCTCCCTTGGAGCACACCCACGGCGACCAAACCATGAGCAATCCTCTCCAGCCACCTGACCTGGCTGCAGATTCCTCGAATGTCGCACCGCAGCACCACACCTGTCGGCCATATATGCCCAACGCAACACAACCAAGGCCACCATCTCTGGGGAAAAGCTCTTTATCTCATTCCTCAGGCCCCACACCGGTACTCCAACGAAAACAGCAACCGCCTTCACAGCGCCAACGCTGCGTACTCAAGCTCTCACGCGAGAAACAAAGCGGTAAATAAAACACAAAACCCTATGTCAGTTGCCGACTGTACTGTACCTTATGGACTCTGATCACTGCAATATCTCTAATTCCCATGTACACACCACAAACACTCGCTCTGATACCATCTGTAACAACCCAAGATCTGGATATCGGGAACAACCCGATACCATTCGAATCCTGGTCCGTCGCCCACGAGCCAGGGGACTCGGAAGGGCTGAAGGTGTGTGTGTGGAGGTACATAAAAATATGAAATAAAGTAGGAATAAACAATTATAATAACAATTAAATAAACTAACTCCAGAGTCCAGTCCAAATAAAGTACAGTCTACAGGAAAAGAAACGTACTCTAATGCCGAGTGAACACTCAGCCCTGCGAGCTAGCAGCTATGAACCTCCGCGCTGCACCATCGAACCTCGAGGAGGAACCGCTACACCTGAAAAACAGGGGTGAGCCTCCTATCACTGGCTCAGTAAGGGTCCCGCGGAACCCCAACCGTAAACAACGACGGTAATGGAAAGCAACAACAACAGCAGGAGTAGCTACAACAACAACGGCGGAAGGAACGACCGTAAAACGGTAGCCAATGAAACCACGGCTCTATAACTACTGCTACTGGGACGGAAAGCACAACCCCGATCTCAGAGTAGGGGGACCACCAAACTAACGAGAAAACCCTGGCTACGCCGCCGGAAGAAACACCACGACAACTCTGTCGTGGAGGCCCGTCCTCACAAACGAAGGCCGAACCCAAGACCACGCAGTCTAGAAGCATGGTCACGACCTCGCCGTCGCGAACGCTAAACCGTCTAGGGAAAACCCTCGGTAACGTTTACCGGAAACCCTAGACCTCGGTGTCGAAAAGACAATCAGAAACCACCTGAAGAAACACGAAGAAGCCCGTCTCGTGTGACAAGAGCACTACCCACTAGAAGCAAGGCCGGATGCGTACACTGACAACGTAGTCCGCGCCCCAGGTGTCTCCCTCACCCCAGGCAAAACTGAGACACCGTACTAGTAACCACGGGACAAGGGTCTAGTCGGGGTCGTGCTTGTCATCACCTGTCCGAAGTCCCTGACATTTGTGCACACACTGACTGACTGCACAAAGTCGGGCCCTCTAGCTGGTTTTCCTCCCGGCCCGGACTCGAGCCACTACAGGGGAGGCCCTACGGAAACCAACCTAAAAACCGTCACTCTCGGGTGTAGCTCTCCACCTACTCCCAGGTGGGTCGGCACGCGAGTGCCCAGGCAAACTACGACTAGTGAGAACGGTCACTCGAGAGAAAAGACTCTCGGAAGGAACCAACGGAATACTGACATGCTACCCACGAGCCCGTCATATTTAGCTCGAAAAACTGGTGGCACGATGCCATTGGACTCTGGGCAGTCCACTAAACCTACTAAATCCAACGGCCCTGAGTCGCAGGACTCATGTCAAGGCCGTCGCACAAAGACAAATCCATGCCGTCAATCTGGCCTATCCCTAGGTCAGAAATCACGATCGAATAATCCTCAAGGCGGGTCACGACCCGCCGAGTGAATTCCCTTTACAAGGGAGACCAATGAAGCCCCAACCCCAGGCTGGGTCACGAGACGCTTGGTCAAAGGCCATACGCATGGCCCACACGGAAATCGCTTTCTAGAGAAGCTCACGACGTGCGGGAATAACCCTCCGCACTCATGCCGATACACGGCGACTCGATCAAGCGAAACACGAAAACCCGGAACACAAAAGGGTCACCGCTAATCGAGGTAAAATGGTACCTCCGGACACCCAAAAACACGTTCACAGTACCCACGGGGTGTCTGGGACATCCGCAGGGCCAAAGGTCGACCGATAGGTCACAACCGGGTCGACCGAGGGCCAAAACAGGCCAAGATAAGGCAGATCAGTCGACCAATGCCCAGGGGTCGGTAGACCAAAGCTCCCCGCGCTGGTCGGTCAGCCGAACCAAGCCGGTCGGTCAACTGCCCAGTGGAGGCGTCGACGCAGCGCGGGCTGTGTCGACCTCCCCAACAGGGGTTGATCGACCGAACCCTGTTGGGTTTAGCCTCGCGTGTTGTGCCGTTCAGTCGACCGTCCTCAATTGGCCGGTCAATTGAAAACGATCGCGACCCCGTCCGAACCAACCTAGTGGTTCGATTCCACGCCACAATCACCCCCGGGTGATGGGGAAAACATTCCCCAACCTCTAGGCCACCTAGAGGACACGTTTGAACCCTAAAAATGCGGTTAAAACGGAAGATTTGTCGCTCACCCTAAAATCATGCTTTTGAACCCTAGACGAGAAATAAACCCTCTCGGCTCAACTCGGGCTACCAAACTCACGGGAAATGAAGTACACGGGTTAGGGAACCATCCCCCTTCCTCCATTGAAGATTTCCCACGCCGAGATCGCCGTTCTGTCGCGAAAACACCATTTGAAACCCCACCGGCGCCTCGAACTCGCGAACGAGCTTCGCGCCGCCACCGCGCCTTGATCCTCGTCCCATCCTCGCCCTCACGTCATCTCCACCTCGCTTGCCTCCGCCTCCGTCGGCCGCCTAGAGAAGAGGAGAGAAAGAGAAGAGAGAGTGAGAAAGAGAGAATGAGAGAAAGAGAGAGAGGGGTGGGGGTTACATAGGGGAAATTCATGATTTTATAAATCCAGAAAATACAAATTTAGGAAAAAATATTCCCCACGATCCTCGAAAAACGCACATGTCTGCAACGTCCTGGAGCCCGACAACACATCGGTTCACCCTGCACAGGATTCCGAGGGCTCGACAGGCAAAAACCCGCGTAAATTGCAAAACATGTTCCGGGACTCACAAAGGCGCTCCAAACTCATGGATCTTGATCCGGAAAAATGAAAAAAAAAAATCCGGGGCGTTACACATAGTGTTTACCTCACATCTGCTGACCCGTGTTCTCATACCATAAAGAGTACCATACTTGTTGCCTCTTGCTAAAACAAGTGCACCCTTTGTTAGCTTCCAGCCCGTCTGACTAAAAGTAGTAGAGTAGCCATCTTCACCTAACTTTCCTGTAAACATCAAATTCATCCCGAGGTCTGGAACATGTCTCACATCTTTAAGAATGAGTCGACATCCTGTGTAAGGCTCAACATAGACATCTCATATCCCCACAATCTTTGAAGTGTCCGTGTTGCCCATATAGATAACACCAAAATCACATGTTCTATATGATGAGAACATATGTCAACACAGTATAGCATGATAGGATACTCCATAATCTAAAATCCAGATTGTCACCCTTCTCCATTGTAAGATAATTTCCAACATTAGAGAGAAGGAACTACTACTCCTTCATCTGACACAGTTGTTGTAACCTCCTTGTCCTTTCCGTTGTCTTCAGTTTTTCTCTTTTGATCTTTCTCTTCTTTTAACTTTCTACCGTCGATCTTCTTGTGGCCAGGAATGCCACAATGATAACATTTACCAATGATTCTGGATCTGGACTTTGATCTTGATTTTGTTTTTTCATGGACTTTGTCTCTGTACCTTGTTCTACCACGATCTTCTGTTGCCAAGATCTGTGAAATTGAGGCACCCAACTGCGACTTTCTTCGTGTCTCCTAATTTAGGAGACTACTGGTCACGTGCTTTACAATTAGCACGCCATCTGGAGCAGAATTACTTACAGAGACTACAAGGGTCTCCCAACTGTCAGGCAAGGAACCGAGTAGCAATAGAGCATGCAACTCATCTTCAAGCACCATCTTCATTGCAGACAATTGGTTTACAATACTCTGCACTTCATTTAAGTGTTCAGCAACCGAACTCCCCTCTTTTAGCTTAAGGTTGACCAATTGTCGGATTAAGAATGTTTTGTTGTCTGCAGTTTTCTCTCATAGAGATCATGTAACTTCTGCCACGGAGATTTTGCAGTGTCTCGCCCGACACGTGGTGGAATACACTATCATCCAACCACTGTCGAATGATGCCAATTGCTTTCCGATCTAGGATCTTCCACACGGCTTCCGATATTTCTTCTGGCTTGTGCTCGACACCCTCAATGAGTGTATATAGATCCTTACAGTAAATGACGTCCTCCATCTTGACCTTCCATACCATCCAATTGCTACCATTGAGTGGCATCATCCTACCGACAGTTGCATCCATCTCGTCTCACGCGATCAAAAATGTAATGACCGGGCTCTGATACCACTGTGTTGGGAAAATTGACATTTTCCCGTCCGCGTGAACGACTGAGGATGAACTTGGCAACCACACAAACACAAAATATAGGAGTGCAAGCATAAAATACAGCAGGGACTTCTTATAGAATTTATGTAAAAAATCTATAATTGGGAAAAATAATGGAACAAATCCAATCCACTATAATAAAACAAAATAATACATCGACTTCACTCTCAGACTACAAAACTTAGAATGACAACCTCCACATAAATATGGAGATCACACACTTGAGACCCCAATGACAGACTTTGGGGTTGATATTCGAGATGAAAATCTCAGAGAAAGAGATGCCCAAGGAAGCCCGGAGACACTGCCGCCTTTCTCCCTTCTTCTTCCTCCTCTTCTCCTCTCTCTCATCGGCGTGTATGTGTGAGAGGCCACTGCTGACTTCTCTTCCCTTGGCCGATTATTTTTTTGCCTTGTATGCATCGATTCTCCTTTTATAGGGAGAAACATTCAATATGGGCAACAAATTTCACCCTGCCATGTGTGTGGATTGGAGTTGATTTTGGAGATCAACTCCTTCCCATCCACACACATAAGCCTCTAATGAGGCTGGACCCATTCAACAACATTGGTTATGGATCTTGCATTTCATTGATGGATGAAGAGCATGAAACTTTATTTTTGAGTTTATTGACTTTTTGGTTGCTTAATAATGATATAAATGTTTAAAAGTTAGTTGAAAATAGAAATAGTAAATAATCAAAATATTTTAATCTTGTAAGAAGTATAAATATAGAGTGAATAATCCAAACACTACAGAAAGATTTTATTTTGTAAAAAGATAAAAAATCTCAAACATGCGGTCAGGTTGAGTGGGCCCCATAGATTCTAAGTAGAGCTATCAATAGATCGGATTGATACAACAGACATGCCAACTCGTGTTAATTAAAGGTCTCCGTTTGATTTTGAGACGAGCCGTAAAATCTTTTTCGACTCGCGAACTTTTAGTCGGAGTTAAAACTCTTACCCGATTAACTCTACGAATCAAACCCGAGATTCGAGTTCTGCATCAGGGATGACCCAGCTATAAGAAAGTGACTAACCTCTTTTTCTCAATGGGATAAATGTGGTGTGACAGGGAGCAAGACGAAGAAAGTGACTAACCTCTTTTCCAAAAGGACAGGGCCGGGGGCCAGACATTGGCAGCTCATCCTTGGATCCGGGCGCGTCCTGGAGCGGTCAAGTCTGGAGGCTCTCGGCCGAAGAAATCAGCGATGGGGTCTCCTATAAATATGGAACCATCCCCACTCACCTCTCTCACACGCTTCATGGTTCGTAGCTTCCATTTGTGCTGCTAGTGCAGTTGAATGAAGCTATCGCGGTACTGGACCGTCCGCATGGCTCTCCCAACCCCTTCCTCCTGCACTCCCTCCTCTTCTCTGTCCGACGGCGTGAGCCCGAGCTGGTCACCCCAGCGGCTCCCACGCCCTGCGAGGTCAAGCCCCTCGCTGACATTGACGACCAACGGAGCGTCCGCTTCCACGTCAAGATGCTGCACGTCTACCGGGCCAATCCCGCTGCGGCAGCGGCGGGGAGGGACCCGGCGAGGGTCATCCGCAGCGCGCTCGCGAAGGCACTTGTGTTCTACTATCCTTTAGCTGGGCGGCTTCGGGAGGGTCCCGACGGGAAGCTGGCGGTGGACTGCACCGGCGACGGCGCACTGTTCATCGAGGCCAAGGCCGACGTCCGGTTGGAGCAGTTGCAGGATAATCTCCCCGTCCCAGACCCCTGCTTCCAGCAACTCATGTACGACGTCCCCGGGTCGTCCGGAATCATCGGATGCCCAGTGCTGTCCATTCAGGTGAGAACAAATTGAAGGATGCCGAGGTTAGTAGACCATGGAACTCAAAATGTTTAAAAGAAATGATTCAGTAACCTCAACGCCGTTGAGAAACACGTTCGGACTAATCTCCCGTTACTTGAATTTGAGACGTGTCTCGATGGCTCACCGTCTTATTGCACAATAACACGGAAGGTTGAGTTTGATTTCATTTCTTAACGTGCGAAGTAAGATCACCTATATATGCAGATGTCAAATTACTATGTCGTTAGTGAAATCATTCATCCCCGATTTATAAGGGAGACTTTGTTAATTAGCCAGGTGAGGTTAATTAGCTCCGGGGTCGAATGCGCACCCCAACCTCAATTAAGTATGTTGAGTGTGAGAGAAGTGGTGGGACCAACATCAATATCTCTCGTCGATTAATTTATCCCCTCAATCTTAATCGAAAAATAAATTAGGCCGATTTGTTAACGAGATTGTCGGGAGACCGTCGCATCTGATGAAAGAGAAATCGCCGAGGAATCCATGCTCTCCCTCACAATCCCTCTTATCCAAGCCCGGGCGACGTGTTCGACCTCTTGAGGTCGAACAGGACGTCCGCGCTCGATTAACAAAGAAGGCAATCTGTTCTCCATTTCTCACTTCTTGTCTGTCCACCCTAGAGTAACCATTAAATTATGTAACAAAAAAATAGAAAAATCTCTAGCCGTTGGACCGCTGCGACTTCTCGTCTGGGAATATAAAAGTGGTATGCCAACTAATATTATGAGGTGGAGAACTCCGTTTGCTGACGTGGTCATTCGGGTTGGATGACGGTGAAAACGAGAGAGAGAGAGAGAGAAGTGGTTAAGGGGAGGGTGAGGCTGGATGTCATACCCAAGATAGACTTTAAATTTGCAATACATATTTGATTGCCCATTGAGAAAAGGTAAACAAATAACAAGATCATATATAGCACAAGTAATATGAATGAGAGAAACCATACAGTCTATCTAAATTTATAGACTCTCAAATTGAATGTGGAAAAGAGTCTCATCTAATGATCTAAATTTAAATAATTTATTAATATTGTATCTATTTTTATGTATAAGTTAACTGTGTATTTATTATCAAAAACTAAACCATGTTTGAGGGTGCAGACAACATGCAATTATATGTTTATGTTTCTAAGTTACATAATTTTCAGATATCCACTCGATCATGGCTCGCCGTCTGTACGTGCAAGTGACCAACCTCCTCTGCGGCGGTTTCATACTGGGCATCCGATTCAACCACACCATGTTCGACGGACAGGGCTTACTCCAGCTCATGAACGCCATGGCCGAGCTCGCGCGCGGCGCCCCCTCTCCCACCGTGCTCCCCATCTGGCGCCGGGACCTGCTGGCTGCCCGCAAGAATCCCCGGATCACTCGTGTCCACCACGAGTACGACGAGCCATCCGCAGCCGACTGCACCCCGCTCCCACCCGATGACCACCTCATCCATAGCTCCTTCTTCTTCGGCACCAAGGAGATCGCCACCCTGAGGCGACTGCTGCCACCGCACCTGAACTCCATCTCCTCCACCTTCGACGTCCTCACGGCGTGCCTCTGGCGAAGCCGTACTGTGGCGCTCCGGCTGCCTCCCAGGGAGCTGGTCCGGCTGCTGCCCGTCATGAATGCACGCGCCAAGGCACCCTCCTTCATCCCCGCCGGATACTATGGCAATGTCGTCACCTTCCCCGCGGCGGTATCCACGGCGGGAGACCTCTGCCACAACTCCCTCGCCTACGCCGTCCACCTGATCAAGAGCGCCAAGGCTGCCATGACAGAGGAGTACGTGCAGTCGGTGGCGGACCTGATGGTGGTGAGGGGGCGGCCGCATTTCACGGAGGCAGCGGGGACATGGATGGTGTCCGACCAGACCAAGTTTGGATTCCGGGAGGTGGACCCGGGGTGGGGAGAGGCCGTGCACGGGTCGCAGATAGAGGCGGGCGGGATGCTGATCAGCTACTACTTGGCCTACAAGGACGGCATCATGGTGCGCATCCGGCTGCCGGTGTTGGCCATCCAGAGGTTCGCTGAGGAGGTCAGGAAGATGACCGAATCTCATCCAGTAGCAGTCACCGATTGATCAAACCAATTCCTAATTGTCGACCACTTGCATGCATGCTACTATACGTGAGGCCCATCGGCTAGAGCTGAGGGACACGATGGCAAAGATAACTATCATGCTTTGTCATCCAGGAAAATCGAACTTGCAACCTCGCTATTATAAATAAAATTTGAAATCGTTCAACTCACTTCTCGGGCCCTTATTAAAAATAATCCACAGCAAAAAGTAAAACCTTGATGAGTTTTAAGGAAAGGCCAATGATCGAGTAAATAAATAAACGGTGCCTCATTAATACATAGCATGGAGGAACCCCCTCAAGTCTAAGCCATTCCCCCTCACTCTCCTCCTCCTCTTCCTTTCTATCGAGTATATCCTGAGTACCGAAACTGCTGGGCAACTTCCATGGAGCACAGCCCTACCACACCTTGGCCCCTGGCTTTTGCAAGAAGAGAACACAACCCCTTTCATTACAGGTTTTAGCTTACCATTCTCGTCGTTGTGTACACAACACTTTTAATTTTGATTTATTATTATTTTTTTCTTCCATCATGTCATAGACTCCAACAAATAGGAAGATGGGCTTTCCGATCAATGTTTCACCAGTACAAAGTGGGTTACTACTGACGGTTAAAACCATCTGTCCTTCTTAAATAGTCGACTGTTTACCATTAGTTAAAGGGTAGACGATGGTCTAACCGTCGTCTTTTTACCGTCGACTAATATAGCATCAACTATTCTTTGGATGACGGTTTTTAAACCGTGGTCGTATGAAAACCATCGGCCATTCTCTTTTTATTTTTTTCTCAAAAATATAATTCCCGGTGGTTTGAAAACCGTCGGCCATTCTTCCAACTTATTTTTTTTCCTTTATTTCCTATTACCTACGAATTGATATTTGTCACGTACGACATATATATTCACATGTTTCATGAATCCTTGCAACATACATATCTACATATTTATTTTTGCAAACAAAATTCACAATTATATTCAACATTCATTTAAGGTCACATTTGTCACTATTTACAAATTCATTATTGACCTTTGCAAGATACATATCCATATGTTATACCAAAAGAAATCGACATATACATTCGAATATTTTCTTGAAAACACATTCTACACAAAATACACATCCACATTCACGTACTATATCAAAAGGCCACTTTTGTGAACATTTACTTAAAGTATAAGATTCAAATTATAATCCACACAACTTAAATACAAGTCCCCAAACAAAATTCAAAGACTAATCCAACATGTCCAAAAACAACTACACTGTTTTTTTGTAGTTTAAAAACTAAAAGATACTATCTACAAGCTTTAGTTGATGTCATTGTGAGGATTAGGTTGCATCTCTATCAACATGTACACTACAAGAAATTTGATTAATAACAAGAAAAAAATTACAATGTAAAAAGAATGTTGTAATAAATAAGATATTAAAATGAAATCTAAATATTAGTGTTAATAAATAAAACATATTATTACGAGTAACAAAGGTTAAGATTTTGTTGCTATTTTCAGAAAAGTAATAACAAATTAAGAAATTTGTTGTTAAGAAATTTATTTTATGACAAAACATTACAATTTGTTGTAATTAGTTACAGCTTTATTTTAAATAACATCCTAAACTCGTTGTTAAACACCCTAAACCGCTTCTCCCGAAGCCCTGCGTGCCCTCGCCCACACGACCTCTCCCACATCCCGCTTCTCTCCCCCTCTGATTCTCTCCACATTCTCAACCCCTGCGATTCGTCTATATCTCCTTGAACTCCATGCGATTCCAACCTCCTTCGCATCATTGGAAGCCAACCGCACGCCGTCGCTAGTGGGATCGCGATGTCTGCCCCTTCTGCACCCTCAAAGATCGCCGTGCACTCTGCCCTCCCAAGATCGCCGCCCAGGTTCGCCGCCGAGGATCGAGTTGGCCTCCCAGGATCACCTCCCAAGTTCGCCGCCGAGGATCCCATTGGCCGCCCAACTCGCCCTACCCTCTGGCCACCCAAGATCATCACCCACAATCACCGCCCAAGATTGCATTGGTCTTAATTCTAAATTTTTTACTGCGAGGTGAATCTAGTGAAAATAAATTAAATATTTGATTTTTGTTGCATCCAGTTCTAAATTTTAACTGCTCCCACACCATACTATAATTGTTGCGTTCAGCTTCAAATTGATTATGTTTTGAAAGTGGATGGTACCAGCTCCAAATTGATTATGACTTTCTATGTGACTATGTAGTTTAGAACTTACCAAAGAGGATGAAATGATGTTTGTCTTTTACCTGCGTTGCAGTACTAAGTTTTAGGTTATAGCTTGGATATATAAGATCCATATATTGTCATCTCCTCAATGTACTTAAAATGTGATTTACTTAAGAAATTTGATTTATCTCCAACTGTTCCTGCTGTTGTAACAAAGACTGCATTGCCGATGGCAACTTCCCTTCCATGGGAATTAGAAAATCTGCCTGTTTTGATGGCCTGGGACAAGCTAGTCTGCACAAGTAAGTCAGCCTTGTGGACATTTTCTAGGACAACCGACCAGGGTTTGCATATTTCTCGGGCAATGTGATCAACAACAGTCTTTCCTCTGAGGCTTAACTCATATCCACTGATTCCTTCATTGTTGCATATTCTATTTGAGTGCATTACCTCATCTTGTGAGTTTTCATCAACACGGATAATTTTTTCTCTGCTACCAAACAGTAACTCTACAAGGGCCATGGCAATTTTCCTCTTTCCAACTCTGTCAAGGCCTAGGAAACTAAGCCAGATATCCCCTTTCAAGTGTGCACCATGAAGCCTTCTATTATCTGCTTTGCAGCACACTATGGAATTGCTGATAGCGTGTATTGCATCCTCTTGCCAACCAACCTTTTTTGTGTGATCTTACAACTTTTAAAACTTGCTTTGCTACTTTCAATGGATTCATTTGCACTTTCTTCTCATCCTAAGGAAGCAGCATATTTTGTTAAGCCGTAGGGTTTTGATTCTAAACTTCCAGAATGTGATATCTCACAGCCAAAGAACTCAAAAGTTGTGCTCTTGCTATTTTTACTGGATATTTTCTTCGTTTGTTTCCTCTTTTGGTGATCTGGAATCCTTCTTCAGAAGGTCATTTCTTTGAGTAGGATGATTCTCTGCTACTGTCTTAGATGGACTACTTCAAGGACTTAATATCTCGTATTTTGGAGGGCCAGGACAGATTGCAACTTCTCCATTGCCCAATATGGTCATCAAAGATGCTCCATGAGACACATTGGTTGGTTCTCTTTTCTTTTCAGCGTTTATGGATTTTCACATGGTGGTTGGTTTAAGACAACTCGGTTGAATATAAGATAGAGGAGAGGTTGAAATGGGCATTCATATCAATTGGAATCTCCTTGTTGAGTTTCTCCATGTGATTTTGATGATAAGAAAACCCCGGACGTGTTTTCCGCCCCGTGCCGTGCATACTTGCAAGAGCGAAACACAAGGATGAAAATAAGGCCTATTTCCGTCATGTCAAAACACATAATTGTTTAAAGCTTCCAAAATGCTCAAAATAAATCAAATGAGCTCAAATGCTTAAATGCTTTAGCTTCCAAACTGAATACAATGAGGCAAAAGATCTCTACTTGGATGTCAAAGTTTGTCAAATGCAAAGCATTCTCATATGGACATGTTTACTGGGCTAACAAGTTTGTTTTGCAGGTTCTCCAGATTTCGGTCGACCAACAGCACTTGGTCTGTCGACCAAACCTCCCAAAACTCAGAACTCTGTAAAGTTACAGAGTTCGGTCGACCGATGGGTCAAGTTTGGTCGACCGAATTAGCCAGAGCTGAACGGTCTGAATTTTCTCAGAGATTGATTGATCGACCGACCGACACAATTCGGTCGACCGACCCCTTCGAGGCAGCAATTGTTGACTTTGCATTTCTCCATCATGGGCAGCCATCTCTTTTGGACTTTTGAGTCCCAAAGCGCCCTAATCTGCCAGGAAACGTGGATCTCTATCTTAGCATGTCCATTGACCAACCCAAGTAAAATAAAAACACACTTTTGGGCCAAGAAACCCTAATCATCCAAGAGATCAAAGGGAGACTATCAAGAGAGAAAGAAAGTTGTTGCAAACACTCCGTGAACAGTACTTCGTCCAGCAATTCTTCATCAAGCTCCAAGCATTTGAAGATTATTTTGAAGTCAATCAAGTGGAAATCAAGTGGAAAAGCAAACCTTGTCTCAAGATCTGCAACTTTCATCAAAGGGGGAACCTAGATCTGAGCTTTTTCATTTCATATTCTTCTTTTGTTTTGTCTTGAGCTTCAAGTGTGTATTTCCTTCTAAATCTGTGAACATCTAGTGTGTGTGGATCTATTTAGACCCGTGTGTGTGTGTGGATCTAGTCAGATCCGTGTGTGTGTGATTTTTATATTGTAATCCCTTACAAGATAGTGTGTGAATCCTCACGGATCGTGAGGGGTGGACATAGGTTGCCGTTGTTGCATCCGAACCACCTAAAAATCATTGTCTTCTGTGTGATTTGGTCCTTTTCATCTACCCCCATTCTGTGTGATCGTTTGTGCTTATTATTTCTTCCGCATTTGATCTTTCAGATCTAGCATAATTGATCATTTCAGTAATAGATCTTTGGTATATCGAAAGGTGAGTTTGAATGGACAAGGCTAGTCTTGTCAGGACAGTAACACCTTGTGTGAGCAGGATCTTCGGATTCATACCTCCGCCTAGTACCGAAGAACTATCGTGGTGATAGGTTTTGATAGATCCAATCTATGATTTAACAGATCTGAGTTTCCAAGTTGCTATTTCATCATATCTGTTTAAATCGGGTAAAAGTTCTTTAAAAATTGTAATCAACCAATTCACCGCCCTCTTGGATGTCATTGATCGCGGGACTTCAATTGGTATCAGAACTAAGGCTCTAATTTTCACAGATCTAACGATCTAGAGACAGATCCAGATCAATGGCCAACAAGGGGATGATGCTCGAGGGTCACTCTATCCACCGTCCTCCTTTCTTCGATGGCTCAAACTATTCATACTGGAAAAACAGAATGCATGGTTTTCTAAGAGCCCAAGAGTACGAGATCTGGAGGATTGTGGACAAGGGTCCTTATGACCTTCCTGCTGATGAGGACAAGTGGAGACATGAAGATATTAAGAAATCTACTGTAAATTTTAATGCCATGAATATCATGCAATGTACCATTCACCCTAATGAGTTTTCTCGTGTTTCTATGTGCAGTTCTGCAAAAGAAATGTGAGACAAATTGCGATTCATCTATGAAGAAACCTCTGAAGTGAAAGAGACGAAGGCAAACTTGCTTGTCAGAGATTATGAGCTTTTCAAGATGAAACCTAAAGAGACAATCTCTGAAATGTTTGCAAAACAAACAGAGATCACCAACGGTCTCAAAGGTCTTGGAAAAGAATACACCAACTCCGAACTTGTGAGGAAGGTGTTAAGATCTCTTCCACTTACGTGCCACACCAAGGCCACAGTCATTGAGGATTCCAAGAATCTGTCCATACTTTCCTTGGACGAGCTCATAGGGTCACTCATGACCTATGAGATAAATATTAAGAGAACTGCGAAGGAGGATTCCAAGAAGAAGAAACGGTGGCTCTAAAAGCCAACTAACATGATGATGACTCCCAAAAAGTCCAGCGAAGGAAGCGACGAGGAAGAAGACTTGGCCATGCTAACCCGCCAAGTAAAGAAATTTTTGAGAAGGAAGAAAAACCTTCAAAGAAATTTTAGAAAAGGGCAAAGAAGGCCGGCTCAAACCAAGGGGAAGCCGAGCAAGCCCAATAATGTCATCTGCTATGAATGCAAAAAGCCCGGGCACATGAGAGGAGAGTGCCCGGACTTGAAAAGAAAATTCAAGAAAGAAAAGTTCAAGAAGCCCAAAACCATGGTCGCTACATGGAGCGACGAAGAGGACGAACAGTCCGAAGAGGAGCTAGGAGAGCTCGTGGAAAACATGTGTCTCATGGCACATGAAGACGATTCACTTGAGGTATACTCTGACCCTGACGTTATTTCAAATGAAGAATGGGAATCATAGTATGAAAAGTTGTACACGAAGTACAGGAAAATAAGGTCAGAAAACAAAACTTTCAAGAAGAAAATCGAAGATTTAACTCATGAGGGTTCTTCTGTTAAATTTGAAAAACTTGAATAGGAATGGTTCGAATTAACAAAAGAGCAAGAAAGTCTGTTACAAACAATTTCAAACATTGAGAAAACCAAAGAAGAGTTACTATGTAAAATGTCTAAAATAGAAAAAAAATTCTGAAAAATTTAAAAATGAAAAAGAAGTTATGACATCCTCAATTTCAGAACTTGAAAAAAAAATGTGAGTTTGAATAAAGAAGTGACTGATTTGCAGTTCAGTCTTTCTAGATTTGTTAAAGGGAAACAAAACCTAGATAATTTGTTGGGAGTTAAAGTTAACTTCCAAAAAGAAGGATTGTGGTACGTTCCCCAAAACAAAAAATCCTTTGAGCACAAGATAACATCTTTTGTCTATGAAAAGAAAAATAATTGTGCTTCGTGCTCACACACAAAGCCAAAACATGTCTAACGTAAACCACACAAATTCCAAAGAATATTTTCAAATGTCAACTGCTTCCATTGTGCTAAATTTGGTCATATTATTACAAATTGTTGGTTCAAACAAAACACACAAAGAAATCATGCTGCTTGGATCAGAAAAAGATATGTGCAGAATTGGACTAACTCTTATGGACCCAAATTAGTTTGGGTACCCAAAACAATTGGATGATAATGTTGCATCTTGCAGATATGCCTTGAAACCAGGGGGAGCAAATGGTACCTGGACAGCGGTTGCTCAAGGCATATGACAGGGGACAAGAAGGTGTTCTCTACGCTTCAAGACAAGGATGGAGGCTCAGTTGCCTTTGGAGGAAATGATAAAGGTAAAATCATTGGGATCGGCAACATAGGTAAGAATTCTGAAACCTTGATCGAGAATGTACTGCTAGTGAAGGGCTTAAATCACAATCTCTTAAGCATAAGCCTACTATGTGACAAGGGTTTTAAGATTGTCTTTGATGAAACCCATTACCTCGTTATGAATAAAAGCACAAGTGAAATCAAAGTTCATCGGAAAAAGAAACAATAATGTATATACTGTTGATCTTGATGATGTTTCCGGTGATGATATGTGCTTGGTAGCTAACAACCATGAAAATGCGTGGTTATGGCATCGAAGACTAGGTCATGCTAGTTTTGGAGTAATCTCCAAATTATCTAGACATGACTTGGTGAATGGGCTGCCAAAGTTAAAATTTGAAAGTGATAAAAGTTGTAAGGCTTGCACAAAAAACAAGCAAACACACATCTCTTTCAAAAATAAGAACATTGTTTCTACCTCTCGACCTTTAGAATTGCTGCATCTTGATCTTTTTGGCCCCACTAGGACATCCAGCCTAGGAGGTAAATCTTTTGGATTTGTTATTGTTGATGATTACTCCAGGTTTACATGGGATATTATTTCTAGCCAATAAAAGTGATGTCTTGATGGAGTTTCAAGTTTTTTGCAGAAAAATCCAAAATGATAAAGGCTACCTCATCACCACCATTCAAAGTGATCATGGTGGTGAGTTTGAAAATAATAATTTCAGCAGCTTCTGTAAAGAGCAGGGATACACGCACAACTTCTCATCACCAAGGATGTCTCAGCGAAATGGTGTAGTGGAGGGAAAGAACAGAACCTTGATAGACATGGCACGGACCATGTTGAGCGAAAACTCTCTACCAAAATACTTCTCGGCCGAGGCAATAAGTACTGCATGCTACATCATCAACAGGACAATGGTAAAGCCCATCTTAAAGAAAACCACATACGAACTCTACAAGGGTAAGAAACCAAACAGTTCCTATCTTAAACCCTTTGGATGCCATTGCTACATCTTGAATAATGATAAGACTAACCTAGGTAAGTTTGATGAAAAGAGTGACAAAGAATCTTCCTAGGTTATGCATTAAATTCAAGAGCTTTTAGAGTATTTAATAAGAGGACTTTAGTTGAAGAAGAAAGTCCTCATGTTATTTTTGATGAATCTGAATCAAAACTAACAAATCAACTCACTCCAATTTTAGATGCAGATGAAGCTCTTAAAAATCCAAATGATGCTGGATCATCTAAAGTTAAGGATGAACCAATGGAAGGAACCCCTAGCAAGGATGAAGATGATAAGGATCTCTCAATTGAAACACTCCAAGACCAGCCACTGCAGCATGGCATCCCAGGCATCAAATTGCATTCCACATCCCACATAGGTACATGGAAATTTTGAGAAGCTTTAAAGGAGTTTAGCATTATCGTTGACTTTTCTTTTTTAACTTAATAAATAATGCTTAAAGAAACTTCCATCTTAGAGTGGGGAAAACAGACTTCGCCTGCAATGCTCAGTGCATAATCCTATGTGTAACTGATCATAATTCCTTAACAAGCACATTCAGCAAATCAACTTTCATACAATTATATATGGGTTTGGTCATCTTCTAGAGCTATTCCCTTCTGATATATGTACAGAAAAACAGGGTATTACCATCGTAATTCTAACATGTGTGATAGTTCATATATAAACAGTGATGAGGTTGCAACAGTGAGATATTTGAATATGGCAGATTGCAGACCTAATTGAAAGACTAGTAGAGCATGGATAAGGTGAACCATGGGCTAAGATGCATTAGGGAACATACCTTATGTCATCTACTCAATAGGGTGGGTTTTTTTGGGAAGGTGGCCACCTTCTTATTAGGGTTAAGCTTCAAGAAATATAGGGTAATTATTCTAGGAAATTAAGACAATATCTCACATTAGCTACACGATCAATCCTCGACAGCAATAGCTATAATTATAACCCCCTTTGTCCTGCACCATTTTAAAGTTACAGACACGGTTGCTCATCTTGCCTCAATTTCTGTTCTCTCCAGAAGCCTTCCTTTTGGGCTCAAAAAGAGGGGGAAAGGAATAAGTGAACTATGGGTGAGCTGCTTAAGGAGTATGACCTGTTTGATAACCAGAGAAGGGGGGAATAGACTAGGTTACTTGGTCTTGTTTCCCTCTTCTGGTTTGATTGCTAGACTGAGTTGTCCAGCTGAAAATCAGTTATCCTGGAATAACCTCAGGAAAACTAATTCGAACCTAGAAATCGTATCACTTGCACCCACTAGAAAAGGCGGTTGATTTTTTTTAATCTATTCTACCTCTTACTCATCTTCTTTATCAAACACACACGAATAACATTTCCTTATTCTATTTGCTCTAGGTAGACTAATTTTATAGTTTTTTTTTAAAGTGGGTGGTACCACTATTGTATTAAAGAAAAGATGGGGATGTACAAGTATAGAAGAAAAAAGCCAAAAAAGTCCCTCAACAAAAGTAGGCCACACTAGCCGGTGTGAAGCTCACTAATCCCCCAACAAACTGAAAAGAGTAGAGTTTTGAGAATTCACATTATAAAGGAGCTGCTCAGCCCATTCCCTCACTCTATTACAAACAAAATAAACAATCGCATCCTCCGCTCTAGCTGTCCTCCTAAAAAACCTATTGTTCAGCCCCCCCCCCCCAACAATGACCACAGGGTAGCATGGAGGATCAGCCACCAGACTGTCCTCTCCCCTTTAAGAAGCCAGCCCCTGCCCCCACTCTGGATCAGACGATGCACCCATGACTGCCGGCCGACGACACACTGGGTCCTCCTAGCAAGCTCCCCTCACACCCCTATGAGTAGGAACAACCTACGAACAAGTGGTCCAGGGTCTCATCACTCCACACAAACTACAAGTCGGCAGGATTCCTGGAATGAAGCGAAGCAGCCTATCTCGAGTCGACAGCCTCCTATGAGAGATTCTCCAAACTAGGAGCTTCACCTTCAGCAGACTCTTTGGTCTCCAGACCTGAGGGGCGAGGCTCTGGCGAACACCCCCCAGACTAATATCATAGTTATCAAAATAAAAAAGCCACTTATTCTCATAGGTCTTAACCAAGTACAGATTATCTGGATAAACCTGTCTAGTGATCAAACAGGGCCTAAGTGTTTTTCTCACACAATATATCATCTTATCAATATGTGTTAGTATGTGTGGACCCTAAGGCCCCTCCAGCTAGCTTATGGCGAAGTATGCTTCTCCAAAACAATAACATCTCAAAGTAACAATTCTCTTTCCCCTACATGGAGTGAGTCAGGAACAACAGAGGAAGGCACAATTATACATACTATTTCTCATGGTTTCTAGAGATTATGTATAGAGTTGGAGAACTATATATAACTAAATAGACACTAGTAATACGAGAGTAAGCAATGAAACAAGACTACTCCTAAAAGCTTCTAAAAAAGATATGCAAAGTGACTATCGTGTCCATTGAAACATTTTCTGGTTGATATGGAAGATACTTGCCTTCATTCTCTGGAATAAAATTGTCTGGCAGTTTTAGATCGTAGCAGAAAAGGACATCCCTTTTGTACCTCTGCCCATCTATGTCCATGTACGAAACTGCTCCCACTGGGATGGCTCTGCTTCATAATATGACAACTTAGTTAAGTTATTCCCAGAATCTAGCCATGATATAACAAAATACATAAAAAAGGATATCCCCTATCATATTATTAGATAAAAATTTGCCAAAACTGTCTATAGTGTTGTGAGAGCCCCATTATGGGAGATCATGTACAATATTCTTATTTTTCCTACTACTTACTCGGCCAAAAAAAACAAGGTTAATATAGAAATAATATGATCAGGTGCATGGCATCCATACTTTATTCTGTTTATGTATGCATATTTTACATTAGCTGTCAGTGGTCAAGTTTCTCATCCAGCTTGCTCGTTTGTTATCCATCATGCCTATCCGTGGTCCAAAGTTGCCACCAACAAGTTAACTCTTGCCTCTGATACCTTAAATTAAATCAAAGGTAGCTAATGGAATTGACAGAATGACAGATGTAATTTCAGATTTTACAGAAGTTATTTCCATCAATTCATCTCTTCTGGAAATATATAATCAATGGTATTTATATTTAACCACCTGCTGTTGATGGTATATATTTAACCACCAAGTATTATAGTATCTCATAGAGGCACTAAGCATTAATTTAGGAACATATATTTCGTCGTTATTGACTATAATGAAGATCAGAATTTAGTCGACATTCCACAAGGAGAAGATCAAGCATATCACCATGTTCTCCTATCTTAATATGAGAAAAGATTGCAGAAAGCATCATAACTATGCATGCAAAGTAGTTAGAAATTTAGGAGATAGTAAGGAAGAATTTCCTAGAAAATGGCCGGAACTCCACGAGGCAATTTTTCTTTCAAAATCTGTCTACATCATTCAACAGATGATCTAGACATTTTTAACTACCAAAAAGGAAAGGGAAGGAAAAAGAGCGTCCACAATAAAGTGACTAATGATAATGACATGCACAAACATACCTATCTGAAATGTACTCAGGAATCCCTGCTTCCTCCTCACATTCCTTTATAAGATTCTTTTTGCATGTCATCCCATGTGGCTACCATCACCAAAAGGAACATGGAACATATAGCATTAAAAGAAACTAGAAATTAAGAATACACATCTCCTAGCGAATCTGAAGCATACATTTGGTAAAGAGAAAATAGCATCACTGAAATTGGATATATAGTGGAAAATAGGAAAGTAAGAAACTAGTCACACTGGAGTCACCTTCCCATCACTCCTTTCTGAACTCCAGAGTAGGGGACTTGAAATTGGAGAGAGCAAAAGTCAAAAATAGCCTTAATTAACAACACAAGTAAACATAAAGTTTATTCCTTCCTGTGCGTTATATTAACCTGGCTTGATGAAGTACAGACCCCTTCAGCAAGCAGATAGACAAAAGAATGATGCCAAATTTGAGATGTAAACATAAGCATATTGAAGTCGTGGAAAGTCACTACACCAACAGATGAATGGTGTGCCGAATTGCAGTGTTCCATACACTACTTTCCCACTATTTGTTGAGTCTCTCCGGGTGATTTTGATGATAACAAAACCCCGGATGTTAACAAAACCCCGGATGATAACAAAACCCTGGAATGGCAAACAGTTTGATAGCACTCATTATTGCAGAAGTAAGAGCACATGTAGGCTCACAAAGCCGTTTTCATCACAAGCTAATGCTCAAATTTATCTTGTTTCAAGATGCCAAGAATAAGCCAAAACAAACTCAAATTGAATGGAACTAAATGTGAACACAAGATCTTTTGCATAAGGATATGATTTGTGGGCTAACACTGTTGTTTTTGCAGATTTTTCAGAGTCCGGTCGACCATCTCAGATGGTGCGGTCGACCTATCCTTCCAACACTCAGAACTCTATAAATCTACAGAGTTCGGTCGACCGCCGGCCCAAGACCGGTCGACCGATTCTCCCAGCGTTGAAAGTTTCAGAACCTGTCACAGTGGGTCGACCGACCGACCTTGACCGGTCGACCAAACCTTTCGAAGCCACTATTTTTGACTTTGTTTTCTTCACAAGGGAAAAGCATCTATCTAATATTTTTTAATCTCAAAAGTCTCCAGACATGCCTGAAATTGTGGATCTATGTCTTGGCATGTCCCTTGACCATTCAAGGGTTATGTAAACATCTCCTTGAGGTAAGAAACCATAATAACTTAAGAAAGATCAAGGAGACTATCAAGGGGAGAAAGAAGGCTGCTGCTGTACCTCCGTGAACAGTGTTTCGTCCAGGAATTCTTCATCCAACTCCAAGCTTTTCAAGATCAATCTGAAGCCAATCAACCCCAAATCAAGTGGAGATTCAAGCTTCATCCAAAATCTGCATCACCCACTCATGGGGAGCTTAAATCAGAGTTTTTCTTTTGTGTTTCTTCTTCAAAATTCTTCAAGCTTCAAGTGTGTGTTATTTGTAATCTCTAAACATTCGTGTGTGTGTAGATCTACCCAAATCCGTGTGTGTGTCTTGGTTCTTTCAGATTCGTGTGTGTTTCGGTGTGTTTGCACCTTCGTGGGAGTTCCTATCTTCCTACAAGTGTGTGTGTGTTCAGATCTTGTAATCCTTTACAAGATAGTGTGTGAATCCTCACAGTTTGTCAGCGGTGGACGTAGATTGTCGTCGTTGCATCCGAACCACCTAAAAATCTATGTCTCTTGTGTGGTTTGATCCTTCTTTTCTACCCCCATTCTGTGCTAGCATTCTCGTATATTATCTCTACTGATTTCTTCGTTCAAATCTAGCTTAATTGATCATTTTCACATTAGATCTTTGGTATATCAAAAATTGGGTTCAGATTGACAAGGCTAGCCTTGTCAGGACGATAACACCTTGCGTAAGTAGAATCTTCGGATTCACAAATCCGCCTAGTACCAAAGAACTATCGTGGCGATTGGTTTTGAAAGATCTAATTTGTTTCGCAATAGATCTGAACTTCTTAGTTGCTATTTCTTCACACTTGTTTTAAATCGGCTAAAATTTTCTAAAAACTTGTAATCACCCAATTCACCCCCTCTTTTGGGTGTCATTGATCGCGGGACTTCACTATTCAGGCTTTTGAATTGACAAGTCCAAAATGAAAAAAAAATACTAAAACTCTCCTAGATCAGACTAGAGATACTCCTGCGGTGTTCTCAGCTTACTAGATGTGAAAGCGATAATCTATTATCAAAATGTACACTAGAGACAGTTGACTGATGGCATGCATATACCCCTAAATCATCATAAACCTATGTACATGGAAGTAAAGCATAAAAAAGAATATAAATAGTATGTCAAATAGGTTCCACTCATGTGGAAAGTCAAAAAGAAAATTTTCCATACCAGTCCACCAGCAACAAGATGATCCAACATTCCTGGAAATGTAGGCTTGCTGTTGCTTCTCTTTCCTATCCAAAGATATTTCTTCTCATCCTTCTCAACATATCCATTCATATGCACTCCGTAAGCCTGTCATGAGGGAGAGTATAACAAAAAGAATATTCATGATGCCACCATGACCTTTGTAATCCACTACAATGCACTCTTTACCCCACTCCATTGTCGCCATCATGCTTTGCATTACGGGTGAGCATATGCATGTAAAGGAAATAGACATGGGAAAACTAGTTCATAGTTTTTGAATGTCCTCCTGGCTGGTTTCTGGATTCATTCCTTTAGAGCTACATTTTCCGACTCATGTTGCTCACAATAACTTAAAGGTAGATTCTGTCTCCATAAAACCAGCCAGAGCTCTCAGACAATTACCAACACGGGAGGCCTGTGACTGAGTGGCTCACTGATAGGTTTAGAAATCGATGACAAACAATGAGAAGTTAAAAATTTACTACAAAAGATTGTAATATAGCAAATTGCTTCTGGAATGATAGAAGTCTAAAAGGAATTTCTACATTAATATCCATGTTAAATATTTTACTACGTAGAAAGGCCTTAGACTGACAATATCATGGGCACTCTCTTTAGAGCAAAATAGTTTCAGGATTACCCCAAGGAACATTGTCAGTTATATGAACCCAATTAAGCTTTGTGAATCTTGGTTAACTGTTTTTTTAGAAGGTGTGTTCAACTGCTAACTCTTGAAAATGAAGAATGAACACCCTGCACAGACCTTCCCTCTTCCCTCCCATTTGAAAGAAAATCGTAAGGGTTTCTCTTTTTCATTTTTTCTAAAAAAATCTTTTAACTATTACATTTGGAATATTCCATGCACATCCATCTGTTTTTTGGTGAACTAAATCAGGATAGTGCCTTATCCTAACAAGGGTGCTAATGAGATTATCATTTCTTTTTTAGAAAAGAAGTTGTACAGCAATTTTATTAGAAATAAACACGGGTAGTATAATGAAGAAAAGGTGAAGAGAGATTCCTCATCCACAGCACAATGCTACAGACGACAAAGTAACAATCAAAAGATAACAATGTAGCAAATGAAAGTTATGACGCTGCCTCTACGACACTGAAATAACAGCATCAACATCTGTAATGCTGCCAAATGCACTATTCTTTGTAGACACAAGGTTGGTTCCACATTTGAGAAATTTTTAGTATTAGAATCTTTCGAAAAGTTCTTGAATTATGTGTCCAGTGCATGATTTGGAAATAGTTTCCAAAATCGACCTGCTTCGTTTCATGATATTGTTATTTCAAGACGTCATGTTAAGGAAATAGAATTTTGACAGTGATGTTATTGTAAGAATCCCAAATATAAAGAACCAAAAGAGACAGAATCATAGCAAAAATAAAAACTAGACAGAATCAGGATTTGTTATTAGTAAAATTATGAGAGTTAACCAAACTGAGAAAAAGAGATCTGCTGGACTGACTTGGCAGGCTCAGCCTGGTTTAAAAGTGACCCAGAAAACTATATAGGCAGACCCAAGCGTAATGGACTCAGACAACATGCACCCCAAACCCTTTCTGTCCAATGTATATAGTTCAAAGGCTTTTCTCAGACTAGGCCTAAACAAAATTCTAACTGAGAGGCCATTCTCTACATTGTATTTAGTTGTGAAACCAGGGTGTAAATAAGACTCGATGCTTCTCAAATGAAGCTATGTACCCTAAATTTGTCCTAAATTGAAGGGCAAGAGATCACATTTCAACTCTTCCCGGGGGGAAGGAAATTGGCTGTGCATGAGTGTGTGCACATGTTCGTTTCTGTATTGATGGGGTGGTGGGGTTGTGGATGTGGGTATGGGTATGTATGTGTGTGTGTGTGTGCGCGCGCGCGTGTGTGTGTATGTGTGTGTGTGTGTAAGAGAGAGAGAGAGAGAGAGAGATTTAATTTTTCAAGTGAATTGAACCTCGGCCAGGCATTTAATTTTTTGAGTGAATTGAACATCAGACAAGATCATTAGAGCCTGCCAGGCCAAAGCTGCCTCAGGTCTGGCCCACTCATACAACTAGTCTACACATCATTCAAACCAAACCCATTCATACAACTAGTTTACACATCATTCAAACCAAAGTAACAACGTTAATTCATAATAAATGCATTTTATACACTAAATTAACAAGTGAAGTTTTCTTGGACACTAATTTAACAAGTGGAGCTCACCTTTCCTAAGGTTTTACCTTCCTTCTTGAGTAAATCAGACAAGCATGAACATTCTGAACTATGGATCAGAATAATTCTTTTTAAATTTTATACCACCACCAACTCAATGCTGACATAAAAAGGTACAAGATTTCTTTTCTGGCGAAAGTAGGCAGAGCTGGTCAAGCTATGAAGCAAGTTACTCAAAATGACCAAAGGACAGTTAGGCAAACCAGATGCTTTGAAATCATAGCGGAGACCAAGAAAGATAAGTGCACAAGTGCCTCCACACTAGTTTAAAAGAAAGTGACTCTAAATTAAATGTTTTTTCTTGGGAAAGTGACAACTAAATCAAATGTTTTAAAAATAACAAAAATGAATATCCCACAAATTTGAGCATGTATCAATTGTGATTTATCAACTAACCAAAAATTGAAACCTCAATCAGCTAGCAATATGTTATAACAAACCTTTATGCCAAAATAAGGAGCAGCAGCTCGTTCCAGTGAGAAGAATACCGGCATACCATACGAAGGAGTCACAGGGTACAGCTGGTCATAATCAATAAAGCCAGATTAGAGAAGAACAAACATTCAAATGAGACTGTATTGGCTTTGCCGCCTCCTTTTTATTTTTCTTTGGGGGGTGTTGGGAATCAGAGATGCAAAGAAACCTTTTAAATGACAAACCAAAATACCCCATTTAGCCATAGCCACATAAAGTGCCTGATTATTATCAAGGAAATCAGTGGCTAGCATAGAAGCACAATGAGCAGAGTTCATGGATTTATTTTCCGACTTATCAATCTGCCAAAAAGTGGCACTTCTTGCATCCAAAAATATGGTGTCTTGTGCATCAAACATGATTTTCATTTTTGTTTATTTTTCTTTGTTGTTTATTTTTCTTTGTGTGTTTGTTTTGGGGGGGGGCGGGATGAGGGGCCAATGTTCAATCAAAGGCGAAGTACCTCATTTCGTATACCGGGTATCAGACTCCCTAAGCATTTTATTACTTGTCCAACTGCTATAGTTCTGTCTTCTGGTGTTCTAAGTGATGGATGCAGAGTGACACGAGCATCAGAATGATGTTTGTTGCTATCCAGCATAACAACAAACACGTCCATGAACCTTCTTAGATGATTGGCAAAACTGAAACATGTGAGATCATTGTAAGTATAACGCAATAAAAGTGCTAATAAGCAGATGGCAAGCGAATTTTGGTTAGAAAATTTATGAGCTATACACGTCATTTTCTTCCCGGAAAAAAATACATTTGTGTATACAACATGCGAGACAACTGAATGCAGACCAACAAATGTTCATATCGCTTTCAAGAGAAAGTATGTGCCAACATAAAAGTTCCAACTCATGACGCAAGTAAGGAGAGATGGGATGCACATTTTGCTAATGATACGCAATCTCAAAACAAAGGATGCAATCATATTATCTGTGGTTACAAATTCTCATTAATTCATCTTTTAAAAATGTTCTATCCCACTGCATTCATTGTTGAAGGAAAAATCAAATTGAGTTGTTTTCCTTTTTTTCCCTTTTGTTGTGAAGATGCACAGTCAGTTGCTAATTAAGATATTTTGTCATTTTCCTACTTTCAAACAAAAGATAGCTTTGCCATGTTCACAATAAACAAATCATCTGCTTTCTGAAAAATCAACTAATTTCATGTTATTCAAAAACAAAATGAACTAACTCTCCAGAAAAGAAAGATCCTCTCTTGTGACATGGTAAAGACATTAAATCTGGTGCTACTACAAGAGATACCTCAACTATCAAAGATGTTCAACCAAGGGGGCTTTGAAACAAAAGTTTTAGGAATTGAAAATTAATGAATAATTCAGCCGATATTCTTTTCAAAAAGAAACATACATTAGATTTTCCTGAGGAAATCACATGGCAGTGTCAATCATTCTATGGGGATATTCGTACTTTACGATACTCCCATACACATTCTTCTCTATGTGGCAATCTTATTTGTGGAATATGATGAAAGAAGAAATGCAACTAAGACAAAGACATGTTTTCTACCATCAGTTACCAAATGCAGGCCTATACACCCCATAGAATGGTATGCACATCCCTGGTGTCCCGAAACGAAATGAAACACGAAGATGAGTCCACATCTCAGTGCAAGAGAGGACCGGATTCTAGCAGTCACAAACCGGAGCCCAACACATGTCCTTACCTTTTCTCTCACTTCCCAAATTCCCCTCCCACTCGGTGGAACTGGTTTCCTCACTTAGCAGACGGTTCCCTTCCACCATCGTGAACTTCCCCCCCCCCCTCTTTGGACTCCCACCTCTCATCTTCTCCTCCTCCTCCCCACCATCGCGGGAAATGCAGAACCTGATTCTCCTCCCCACCTCTCTCATCTTCTCCTCCTCCCCACCATTGCGGGAAATGCGGAACCTGGAGAAGGGCCGGCAGCTAGGAACTGTCTGCAGGAAGCAGGTGTACCCCCCGTCCATCCCCTTCGTCCTCTCTCGATCACAACATGTCCTTGGCGACCCTCTTCACCAGCCTCACCCAGTTTACATAGTCCCTGGCCGGCATTGCCTTTCTCTAGTCTCACCTCCACCTCCCTGAGCACCGACAGCCAAGGCGAGGACTTCACGCTGCACATTCCAGCCCTCTGCACCAGTGTCGTCTCTCTGTCCCTCACCCTTCTCCCCATTGGAGTAGCAACCACCGGCCAGGTAAGTAGCGTCCTCATCATCCCACTCCACCATAGACACCAAAGTCCCCTGTGACTATAGCTATTCCACTGGGCCAATCCTCAGGCTTGCAATATGTTAGATGAAATACCTCCTAGAATCATTGGTTTGAAAAATGTGAAGAGATTATAATTTTCTGAGTGGGGTTCATCTCAAATTATATTGAGCTCTTGTATGGTTGCATTTCCATGATGTTGGTTACATTTACGTGCTATATGTGGGAGGAAGAAAATTATAAAATGCATTTGTAACAACTCATCTGAGGTTCATGTTGCACCATTATGCTCATCCCACTGTTTTACTCCTATAATGTGTGTATGTATATTGTTTATGATTTCATTGTCCATAATTATCTATTTTTCAGTGGTATGCTTGCAGTGGACTTTGAATATGGCTCCTAAAGGATCGAAGGGAAGTGGCAAAGGGACAGTGAAGGCCAAGATGATTTAGAGATCCATTCCTGTAATAAAAGAGTATATAAATTAGCAACCATGTAAAAGGTGAAGCTGGAAAGGGACTAAAATTCACGGTGGAAGATGTCAGCCTCATTGTAAGACTTCCATGTTCTAGAAGTTCTGTTAAACTATCTGGTCGTGTGAAGAAGTCAAAGCTGCACAAGTTGTGGGATGGTGAGAAGTTGTCCACAAACAGGGACGTTATTTTTAGGAAATTGACCCAATTAGCACTATGTGATGATTAGCTGTCTATTAGGCATACCGTGAGTATGTGGATAGCTTTTCTGTGCGCTTCATTCTTGCTGCCTCAAAGTTCATCTGCATTCCTTCCTCGAATATTGTTATATGTTGAAAGTGTTGAGACAATCAAGGATTACAACCAGGCAGCGATGACGGATACATTATTGCTACAGAATATTGAAAAAGTTGCTGTAAATGTGCGCTCAAGACTTTAGAGGCAACTTAGAGAATAAGTCTCCATATTTACTAGGTAGGGACACGTCTTGGGCTCTGGTTCGTGACTGCTAGAGTCCGGTCCTCTCTTGTACAGAGAGGATCCGGACTCAATCTCAAATCAGCACAATCCAAAGCTGAGGATTTTTCGGCAGTGAAAAGTTTTGCAACTGGAACAGAGATACAAGGATGGTTACCTGCTGTGGATGTACCCAGCGACCTGCTCCTCGATCACAAAGGGCACGAATTCAGAACGAAATTCCTACATACAATCCCGGACCATCAACACTGCATTCAACATTCCTACCCTAAGAAATGCGAAATGAACGAAAATCCAGCATCACAATCCCGGTCCAACAACACCCTCTTCAACATTCCCATCGGAAGGAACGCGAAAGGCACATCGGAAACAAACAGACGAAGCCACCGCGGGAAGGAAGGAGACGCGCAGAATCTTACGGAGCCGCGGTTGCAAGAACGGACTCTCTCGAAGTAACCCCGGAGGTCGGAAGGATCGTCCCCACTCTCGGAAGAGATCCGGAGCACGTCATCCCAGCCGAAGCCTCCGCCGGTGCCACCGCTGGAGGTGTCTCCAGCGGTGACACCGGCAGGGGATCTGCTGCCGCTCCACGCAGCGGAGCACACGAGCCGTCTGAAGGGGTCGTCCGGACGCCGGAAGAGCCGAGGAGCGAGCGGGATCGAGACGATGGCGGCCGGCAGCAAACTGGACAACATCTCGGCGGGAAAAGCCGCGGAGCGCCAAAGCTGGAAGTGACGGCAGATGGCCGGGGATTCGCGCTTCCCAGAGCAAACCTAACAGTGGCCAGTGGGCCCCCGCTGCACGGAGCTTCGGCCACGTGGCCACACTATTCGGTGTTCACAGCTTTTTTAAAAAATATTTTTTATTTAAAAATTTTATATCTAGAATTTGGAGTCGACCTGAACTAAAATCATAGATGACTGTACAACATACACCCCTATCGAATAATTAGTAAAAATATAAAAAATAAAATTATCAATCTGTTATTATTTTTTTATTTTTAAATCATCCAATCAAGATGTGCCTTATACAAATGTGTAATTTGACTTGGCCCCAACTTCTATACATAAATTTTTAAAAAATAAAAAGTGAAAAACTTTGCCAGGTGTTTCTCGATATAAAATGTCCGGATCCAAATTTCAAACTGGGCAGAGTTTGGTCATTACGTGATCCAAGAGTTGCGCAAAATATTATCTATCATATTGCACTTTTATCATATTCGGATAAATTGATCATTGAAGCTAATTTTAAAATTAAGTTAATTTTTATTATTACATCGCATAATTAGATGATTGAGATGACAGGCAAAAAGAATAACATTGTAATCATTATTTAAAAAAGTTGTGTCTCAAGACACTAATATTTAAGTTTCAAGATGATACACTAGAAAAATATTTTAAGACACGCACCTCAGATCTTTTACTTGATACTGAGTTTTTTTTTCATTGAAATGATATGACTCAACATCTTCACCATTTCAAAGCACTTACTTTAGACTATTTTTTTAATCAAAAAAAATTTACATAAGGAAGGATGGGAGAGGGCACCCCTTGCCAGAGGTAAGTCACTCCACCATCAAGTCTCTAGGAGATAAATTTTATTTCCATTGAAAAAGAATAACATTTACATCAAACGTAGGCTAGGCATGCCTAACTTATCTAAACGAGTTGCACCTTTTATATTGGAAGATAGCTCATGGGAAGAAAAAAAGGAATTACATTTCAAAGACTTACTTGAGATTTGTGCATCAATTGAGAAGGTGATGTAATGAGATGTTGTACGATCGATCTGAGACTTATACTTTTTTATTATCTTTAAAATATAATTCAATATGTTTTCTCAATAGTCATTTTTTTAACGGAGAAACCTTCCTCGTTTGAGAAAGAGTGTTGAATTAATTGTGCTAGACAACTAATTCATAATTCAATATTTTTGAAATAACATGAATATATCGTTCACCTGATATAATATTAACGTTAGAAAATTAATATTATTTTTAACTCTTTGAATAATTTTAAGATTATTTTTTTAATCTATTGAGACTTACGTCTCATTGTGTCTTAAAACTTACATCTTATGAGATTTACAGAAAATGTCTCATAACTGTCTCAACACCTTTTAGACTGTGATTATAATATTACTCAAATGTTATATTACTAATGTGATATATGTTTTAAAGCAAACATGGACATATTTTGTTTAGAAAGAAAATGGAGCCTAACCGTATTTAGGTTCACATCTCTAAGTTTGATTTTCCATTAGTTTTTTTAAAGAAATAAATATGACCCTTGTTTGCCCTCCGGTGACATGCATACTGCCAACTCCTACCGGTAGACCCGTAAATAGATCGGATACGGAGTGGATATTGTGATATCCGAAATTGTATCCGATTAATAATCGAATTTATCCGTCAAATACTTTATTAGATAATTATCAGATTAATATGAATTCGAATTCGGTTCGAATTTTAAACAGATAGTTACTAAACTTACTTAGAGGTAAGTCGTGTGAGCCGTGTGAGAGCATCATATGTTGATTTCTCAAAAAAAGAAAGAGTGGAAATTATTTTTTATTTTGAGAGATGTTATCAAAAGCTTAAACTTCATCTTAAAAAATAAGAGATAACTTACCAAACGGGTGTAAATAGATTTCTTATTTTTAAATTATATTTTGAGATAAAAAGAATAAAAAAGAGTAATCAAACAATATATTAAGATTTGAGTTAATTATATTAGAATAAGCGTATCTTTAGTTTTTTATCTAAGAGTTCATATTCGGTCGGATAATATCCGACACTGATATCTCAATATCCGAATTAGTATCCGATTAAAGTATCCGTCGGATATCTTATTCGGATAATTATCCAATTAAACGAATACAAATTCGAATTCGATTTGAATTTTAAATAGATAATTGTTAGACCTACCCACCGGCCATTGCGGCTGTCATTATTCATGTAACCATGTTGGCGCGGAAATGGGAGGACCTACATATATAGCAGCTGGAGGTAGTTCTCTTAGGGCGGCTTTGACATCGGGTTGATCGGGGGGATAGCGCAACCGGGGAGAGAGAAGCTCCCGGTGGGCCCCGCCTCTCCCCTCACACATCCTCCGCTAACCGGGGGCGGTTAACGTGCTCGACCCTCCGGGGTCGAGCACGCTAACCGTGCTCGGTTAGCAAAGGGGACCTTAAAGATTAAAATAATTTAAGAAAAAAATGTATCAATTGGAGTCCACAATTTGCCGCGGTGGTCTTACCCTCTCCCCTCTTTGATGGGGATTCTCTACCGTTAAAGAAATATACTTAATAAAAATATATTAATTATAAAAATTAGGATAAATGTTTAAAGCATACACACACATATAACTATGAGGAGTGACTTCTTTTGGAATGTCTGTCAGATAAAAACTGTGAGCTCTTTCCTACCATCTTCACACGTAGCCTGTTGGTAAACATTCTATTGTATGAATGTGCACGAACAAAGTTACAATTAATTGTGAGCCCGAGATTTGTTAATCTTGCTATGTTTCATCTCGTCGTTAAAAAAAGTTAAATTGTTACAATGCCGGCTTATATACAGCTATTACTGACTTACGAGCGCAGTGACAACGGGTAAACTGAGTCAAATGATACGTGGATGCGAACATAACCAGAGCACAAGTATCGATAGATGGCGTTATCAAGTGACGTGATCTGAAGATAAAGTAAAAATAAAAATTAAACTCTACAAATAGTAAAAAATATAGAGAGATAAATTTATTTTTATTTGACTCTCACGGACGACAATCACTCAAAAAAATTAAAAAAATAATGAGCGATTAATTACACCGATAGATATAACTAACACACTAGATGCAGTAAACATTACTCATCTTCTTCTTTTTTCTGAGCATTAAACGATGCTAAAACTAAAAAGATTATCCATGCAGTTTGATAGTCTATTACTTAGCATAATGAAGTAGCTGTATTTACACTGTTTTTTTTTCTGTTTTTTTTTTTGAGATAAGTATTTACACTGTCGATGTTATATGTTATTCCACAGAATTTTATTGTGGATCGCAAATGACCTTGATCACTAGATGTCACTCTAAATAATTTTAATTCAATATATAAATATGTGTGTGAGAAACTGTGAATTCAAGCAGGCAATCTGATCTCCCTCTCTCTCTCGATATGCGTTCGCGTGTCTGTGCACGTGAGAATGCATGTGCACGTGAATTGTGGGCATTCTCTGGCATCCGAGGCACCTTCCCACTCCCATTTGTGCTGGTTCTTGATCTTGACGCATGTTCAGAGATTCGTAGGCAGCGCATCTCGCGGTTTGGCACAAAACCATCGCCCCCTCTACGCGCTTGGGCGCAGGGGGGCCGCCCCCCACGTGGTGTAATGGTAAGTAGCCCACCAAGAGACGTCGTCTTGGACCGGCGCCAGCTAGCCGTTTCGTCGGCTTTGACGCATAGACGGCGGCATGTTGACCTGAGGCGTGGGAAGAATGTTTGAAATGTGTGCAGTGACAGACTAACTAGAGGGTTATTTTTTTCATTTTTAATTTTAGAAATCGTTTGAAAACTTTAGACCCACTTTATTAAAAGGTCAGGATAAGGGTGAATAATCCACCCATAATTTTGAGGTCGAATAAGTCATTCGATCTTTTTCGGTCGATGAAAAATATCTTTTCATTTCGTTAACTCTGACTGCGCACTGCACTTACCAAAGTTGGATGGACTCTGTACCGACGATTAAGTAAGAAAATCAGTTGAGAACTGAAGAATAAAATAATCCACGATCACGTATTCTGTTAACAAAAGCGAGCCTAATACTCTCTTTTACATCAAAATAAGTGGAGTTAGGATGGGGAAACCGGGTGAGTTATTCCTGTTCGGGTCATTTAACTTAACTTGGGTCGTATAAAGATGAGGGTGAATTTTTTAATTCTATAAAGAGAAAGAGAATAATTCATCCGGTATCCGTTAAAAGATGGGGGCAGGTAACGTACCCGCCCTCGTCCCATTCCGATATCAAAGAGGGTCTAAGAGGTTATTGATTATTCTCGTAATTCAATTCAATTGAAAGAGTAAAAATTAATTTGAGAGAGGTTATTAAGATTTTCAAATCTCACATTTTTCTCTCTCTATCGCTCTATACTCATTATAATCTTATATTTTAAATTTTCAATTAAACATTGATCTATTTCCAAAGGTTCGTGGCGGGCGAAAATTTAAAGGCCATCATTCCCCTTCCAAAATTCTTTCCAAACGCAGTCTGATATTAGTTATAATCTGTAATCGCTTATCTTTTGTCCCGTATGAAGTATGAACCATCCGTAACTTACTTTCTCTTATTTTCATTGGCACCCTTTATCGTGTTGTTCAGTTCCATTCTTTATAAAAAATATTAAATAAAAACTTCATAAATATTTAATATCATTAATATATTTTAAGACTTATGTCCACCATATACATTATTTCTCCACTCCCGATTAATGCTAACATTAACGTGCTAATTAATTGACGTTTCCGTAAAAAAAAAGGAACAGAATGGTACGGCAGGTGGTTTCCGGGAAGGGCAAGAAATAAAAAACAAGATGCGAGAGTCACAATTCAGGGGAGATAATTAAGTAAGGTACAATCATTATCGGCAGATTTTAATTAATTATTCATAGTTGTTATCAAATGAGCCGTAAATTCATGTTTATCATAGGTCATGAGTATAGCCTTCGGTTGGACGACACGTGAGGAATATATTAGAATATAAGCCTCACATATAATTAAGAAACAAACATAAAATAAAGTAGTGTATTTTTTCCTCTCACTCTCTTAAATTTGTGTTGAAAAGTCTAATAACTTACGGGTTTACATGTAACGTTGAAAATTTAATGTTTCATGGTTGCGAAACTATAGACAAACTCAGTGTTTAAAAAAATTGGTCGGAGACGGTAACTTTTTTATGGGGGTGCAGGGGAGATACTAAGGAGCATGGTTTGTCGACTCGGTCTGACTCGGGTTGACTTGGGCGTGTCATACCGTATCTGGCAAAATCTGATACCTGCAGATCACCTCTAGGATCGGCCGAGTCGGGTCGAGTCACAGTGAGAGAGAGAGAGTGATGGGGTCATCACCATCCGTCCTGACACTTTCGACCATTCTCGTCACCCCGGAGGTGTACATCATAGTCTAGTCATTTATTTTGAGTCCTATGTATGTTTCTTTATTTTATTTGAGTCTTTTCATTGTAATTTCGCATTTATTTGAGTCATGTCCCTATGTCGTGTGCTTATTTCCCTAGGTTTGAGTGTCATTAGGTTTATTAGTTAGCTATTGGGCCCAATTCATTGGGCTTGGCCCATGGGCGCCCCTATCTTGTTGGTTATTAGTCAATGTGTCAAAAGTCAGGGTTTTATTGTAAATTATGGGATCCCTATAAATAGGACCCCACTCTCTCCATTTTGAGGTAATGAATCAATGAATGAAAAACTTGCCATTTTGAGAGTTCAAACTTCTTATCTAGTGGAGAGATTCCATTATTTGGGTGAGAGACCCTAGGGGAGAGATTCTCCACCCATCCCTCTCTTAATCTCTCTCTTTCACTCCCCTTTCTCTCTCCTCCACACCCAATTTTGAAAATTTTATCTCTCCTCCCTTCCCAACCACCACTCTCCCACCTACCCCCATTAAAGGCCACTCCCCTTCCCCACACATCACATTACTCCACCCCCTAGTCCCAAGAGAGTTTCCACCAATCCTAGCTCCACCTCCCAACCCCCAACTACCCCACCCACTTCCCCAAGCACCCTTTCCACTACCCCAAGCACCCCTTCCCTTCCCCAACACAACCTCTCCCATCCCCAAGACCACAATTGAATACCCTCCATTAAGGAAAATTCAAACTCACCTTCCCTCCACCCACTTGTGCCCCCCTCACCTTCCCCTCTCCCTCCAAGTCCAAATTCGCAGCTCCTCTCTCACCCATAGTAAATGTAATGCCCCGGGTTTTTCGGATCCTTCTTCGTGGGTCCCGGATCTGGTTTCTCGGAGTGTCCAGCTCCGTTGTGTCCGAAATTTCGTTTCGGACGTCTTTCGTGTTCGGATCGGCGCGATCCGGAGTCGTTTCGGAGGCCCGGAGGCGTTCCGCGGCTTTTTCCGCGTGTGTTTTCCGATTCCCGGCGTGGGTTTCGACTTTCCCTTCGGAACCTCGTTGCGGGTGAACCGGGCCGTTCACCAGGGCGCGAGTGGTACCGTTGCGATCGGTGCGCTCCGAGGATCGCGAGGGTGTGATTTTCTATTTTTCTGGATTTTTCCGATTTTCCGGATTTTCCTATTAATAGCTTTTTCTCTCTCTCCCCCTCTCATTTCTCATTTCTCTCCCTCTCTCTTCTCACGCTCTCTCCTCTCTCCCTCTCTCTCCGGCGGCCGACGGGGCGGAGCATGGGCGAGGCGGGGACGGCGCGGGCGAGGATGGATGAGGATCGAGGCGGTGGAGGCGCGTAGAAGCTCGGCCGTGAGTTCGTGGAACGGCGAGGCTTCAACGGCGTTTTCTTCGTGGATCGGCGTCCACGGTGCGCGTAATCTTCGGTGGAGGTAGGGAGATGGACCCTCAGCCCGTGTACTTCCTTTCCCGCGAATTTCGTAGGCCGTGGTGAGCCGAGCGGGCTAAACGGGGCGTTTTGGGCAAAATGTGTGTTTTCGGGGTGTGAGCCGGATCTCCCGTTTTATGGTGTTTTTGGGCGATCCAGGGGTTTAGATGCATGCCTAGGAGCTTGGGGGAGGTTTCCCCTTTTGTTTCCCCTTCACCTGGGGGTGAACGGGACGTGGCATGGCTTTTCCCGCGGTTTCTACCGTTTCCGGGCACGGACTGAGAACGCGCTATACTCCAGTAGCGCGTTCCTGAAGGTCGCGCTGCCCCGACCGAGCGCGTTCATCGGAGGAGATGAACAGTAAGGCGGTTTGGGTCGCGCCTTACGGCCCCAGCGCATTCTGGTTGTCGCGCTATAGGATCATAGCGCGACATGGCCTGGTCGCGCTATGGTCATGTAGCGCGTTCGTGTTGAACGCGCTAGGCGCGTATAGCGCGTTCTGGCTGAACGCGCTATGCACATGTAGCGCGTTCTTGGAGGTGACCAGCCGGGCTGCCCGGGGCGGGCGGTCTGCGGCTGATCGTTCTCCCCTTAGGCCGTGTGTGCCTTGGACACCCAGTGGAGTTCCGTGACCGTGTTTTGGGGTGTCTGGAGGTTCCGTTTACCTCATTTTGCGTGCCCGTGCGCTTAAGGGTCCGGGTGACCTTTTAGCGTCCGTTCGCATTGTGTTGGTCTCCGGTCGACCCGGTTGGGACCCAGTGGTCGACCTCCGGCCTTGTGAGTATCCTGGACACCCCGTGGGTTCTGTGTCCGCGTTTCTGGGGTGTCGGGAGGGACCGTGTTTCCTCGATTAGCGTGCCCATAGGTGTGGTGGGTCCGGGTGACCCCACGTGTTCCGGGCTCTTGTGTTACGCTTGATCGAGTCACCGTGTGTCGGTGTGTGTGCGGTGGGGTCTCCCCCGCATATCGTGGGTTCCTTTGGAAGGCGATTCCCGTGTGGGCCATGTGTTTGGCCTTGGACTGCGAGTCCAGTTGTCCGGCCTGGGGCTGGAGGTTTCCCGCTTGCTTCAAGATGGGAAGTCGTCGTGGCGGCTTGTGTGCTGCCTTGGGAATCGTGCTTCTGTGTTTTTCCGTGTGGCCCTTGTGAGTGGCCTTAGTCTCTTGCGTTCCCTTCCCGAGGGAGTGGTCTTGGCGACTTGTGTGTTGTCTCGGTACTCGTGCTACCGTGGTTTTAGACCTAGAGATTGGACTAGATTGATGGCCTTGTGCTGTTGCGTGCAACGGTCTTGACCCCGAGTCTTGTGACTCAAGGACCGTTGACTGTAGTGCGTTTAGAGGACTGTCCAGAGTCCAGTGGCTTAGTGCCACTCGAGTTTTCTCGACTCTCGCGCACGGTGCGTGCGTGGCCGTGGACTGTGAGTCCCGTTTCTTCTCCGACTGTGGTCACCGTGCGACGGGGCCGGTACGTGGGGTGGTCCCCGTACGTCGTCGGATTCGGACGTTGTTTTCCGTTGAGTTGAGAGTCTACTCCTTCAGTGACCCTCCACTAGTCGTATCCCACCAGTACGAGGTGCTGGTCTCACCTGGGAGTGGTGTACGGGCACCCACCTTTCGAGACGGTTTGTGGACCGGTTACCGTAGGCCCCTCGTCGGTAGCCAGAGTCCGGCTACGGGGGAAAACCGGTCAGAGGACCAGACCTAGTGACGTAAGGTCTGTGTGTGCACACGTGGTTGGGGGCGGTTGGACCCACGTCGACGGGCGTGACCCCAGCTAGTTACTTGTTTGTGGTTACTTGTACGGTGTTCGCGCCTCGGGTAGGACCTACCACGTCAGGCGGTTCACCTGCGGTGCGGTGTAAGACGTCAGGGGATGCTACCGGCTGTGCTTCTAGTGGGTGGTACTCCTTGTAGACACGCCATTCCTGACGTCTCCTGAGTAAATCTCATATTACACTATGATACCCCAAGGCGGCCTTCACATTTTTAATTACTCTGGTGATTTCCTATTTTTATGATTTTTTTTACATTTTTTTGAATTATTCCGTGAAAAATCATGGAAGTGTCCAGGCGCCTGGACACCTCCATCAATGACAAAAAAATAATAAAAAAATCAAAATCATGGAAGCGTCCAGGCGCCTGGACGCCTCCATAAATGACCAAAAAAATAAAAAAAATCAAAATCATGGAGGCGTCCACTTGCCTAGACGCCTCCATCAATGCAAAAATAATAAAAATAATATCAATAATCATAAAAAATAAAACAAAAATCAAATAAAAATATATATATTTATGGAGGCGTCCAGGCCCCTGGACGCCTCCATAAAAATAAATATAAAAAAATATAAAATGCCCGTTGGCATAAAAGACAATAAATAAATAAATAATACATATTAATGGAGGCGTCCAGGCCTCTGGACGCCTCCATAAAAACAAATAAAAAAATCAAAAAAAGCCAGCCCTGGTATAAAAGACAAAAGAAAACCAATAAAATATATTTTTGGAGGCGTCCAGGCCTCTGGACGCCTCCATCAACTCACTCACGGGCGCCGGCCACCGAACGACGGTTTGTCGTGTGTGAAAAAAGCCAAATTTAGAGACGTCCAGCTGACTGGACGCGCCCATTTCTGAATCACGAGGCGCCGCTCACAAAACCACGCGTTGTGCCAAACCGCGTGCGGCCGTCGTCGGTTTTCGGTGGACCTGTTAGAGGCGTCCGGGACCCTGGACGCCCCCATAAAAGTATTCTAAAAAAATCAATAAAAATAGAATAAAATATTATTTCGGCCCTGATGAAGGTGTCCAGGGTCCTGGACGCCTCCACCTTCCGGAGCTCTATAAATAGAGGCCCACCCCCTCAGTTCTAGGGGAGCTAAGCAGTGATCCGATAGGCTGCCGGAGCCCAGAGGCTACGGAGTCATTTTTCTAACCCGTGTGGTCTTTTGTAGGTGGAGGTTCTGCCGACTTCTCGGGTGCCCACGCTCGCGAGAGGAAGGTCGTCTTCATCCACCGCGCTTCTACGTCGTCCCCACGCTGCCGGAGCTCCGCCGAATTTCACCACCGACACATCCAATAAGCCAACTCTTTCCTTTTCTTCGTAGTTCTTTTACATTCATCATCTCGCATCCATCATCTCATTTTCCTCCTACTCGAGTCTGAGAGGGGTTTAAAAGATAACACCAACCAGGTGTGTGTCTTCCCGTTATTTCGTCATTTTTATTGCAAGGATATGAATACTACACATTCATCTTTCTAAGCCACTTGTCATTTGTTTGTCGTTGTTTTGCAAGGGTAGCCGAGGAAAGCCCTCTCCGTCGGCCGGCCGGAAGGAGAGGAAGAAGCAACCCGCCATCTCCCGCTCTTGAGGTAGGCGCGATCACTTTCCTATTTTGGGGTCTTTCGGCCCCTGGCGATCACATCTTTTCATCGAGGCCGCGGCGAGTCACTTCCCCAATGGCCGTTTAAATTTCTGTTCTCATATTCTCTTTATATCCTGTTATATTTCGTTCATATCATCGAGGCCGCGGCGAGTCACTTCCCCAATGGCTGTTTAAATTTCCGTTCTTACATTCTCTCTATATTCTGTTATATTCTGCTCATATCATCGAGGCCGCGGCGAGTCACTTCCCCAATGGCCGTTTAAATTTCCGTTCTTACATTCTCTCTATATTCTGCTATATTCTGCTCATATCATCGAGGCCGCGGCGAGTCACTTCCCCAATGGCCGTTTAAATTTCCGTTCTTATACTCTCTCTATATTCTGCTATATTCTGCTCATATTCTCGAGGCCGCGGCGAGTCACTTCCCCAATGGCCGTTTAAATCTCTGGTCTTATATTCTCTTTTATATTCTGCTATATTCTGCTCATATTCTCGAGGCCGCGGCGAGTCACTTCCCCAATGGCCGTTTCAATTCTTGTTATTTAATTTCTGCACCATTCCTGTCCCCCCGAGGTCGCGGCGAGTCACTTCCCGCTATGGCCGTTTGAACCCCATATCTTGCTATATTATACTTGTCCCGCTCGCCCCGCCGGAGCAATCTCCCGTGGTGGCCCCTTCTCTCTCTTCTCTCATCTCTGTGTTGCAGCAAACAGCAAAACAAACAAAAAAGAAGGAGCCCACGCGCTCTCCGCATCCTCTTCCCCGCTCCATCGAACTCCGAACCGCGTGACGTCGCTCACAGATTGGCGATCACGGTGGGACCTCTACTGCTTCCTTTCGGCTACCCTTGCAAGTTCGGCACCGTCCGTGCCTCTCCACCTTCGCGCCCGCGCGCGCCCCCGTTGTGCTCACGGCAGCACCGTCAGTTTTGATTGGTTCTTTGTTTATTATATGTCTGTTATTTATGTTGTTTTCCCACTCCATATATCTGTCAGCATTCCATTGCATACATCCATTCCTCTTTTCTATCCTTTTTTTCATTTTTTGAGGATCACCCTTTCCCGGTGAAGGAAGGACTCTCCGTTTGAGAATTCCTCTCAACGGACTAGAATCTCCTACACTGGGACCTCCGTAAGTCCCCGACATCGAAGAATCTCCTCTTCGTTCACTGGGCTGGTTGTACCATTGAAGTTCCCCGGAGTTAGTCATTTCATTCGTGGTGAGACGAGAGACCCTAGCTGACACGGCGGTGAAACAAATTGGAATTAGGGTCCTTCCTATTTTGTGTGAACTTCTGATCTGGTTAAAAACACAAAAAAATTATCAAAATCAAAACAAAAAAAAGGGACGTAAAGCATTCACTTGTATGTTAATCCATGCTAATTGTTTGCTCGTGTATGTTATTACGCTCTCAAAAAACATGATGGATGGCTGAATATAATTACAATTGTTTCGAGGCCGACGCCTTCCGTTATGGGTCTCAAATGTGTGACCCAGGTCACGACTCTTATGGGGCCTACAACTCAGACTGGGGCTATCATCCTGACCCACAGGTTCATCCCATGGACGTTGGCCCGTCCTATAAGTCCTCATATGGAATACAGGCCACTGTTAGTGGAGCTTCCCCCTCCACTAGTGTTCCCTATGCCTGGGATTTCATGGCTTCTCATGTCGACTCTCTCAGCTCTCAACTTGGAGCCTTACAGGCTGTTATTGAGAGGAAATTTCTTCCTCCTTCCCCTCCTCAAGCCAACCCCCTTCACACTTTCATGAATAACATCACTAAAATGGAGAAGGATTGGAAGGAGAGAAGAGATGAGTATGGCATTGAGAATATGAGTGAGCAAGAAGTTCTCCCAAGTTTTAACGATCAAGTGGACGCCGTCTGCCCACCATCCATTCATCACACTAATCCATACGGCTCTCCGCCTCCACATCCACATCTATATACGCAAATTCCTCCATGTCAATATACGTCACCTCATCTCATCAACACGCCTCCACCACGGCGTCCATTTGAACTTGATGATCATAAAGAATTGGAAATGGCACATGATGAAATTTATGAAGATTTTGAATATACACCTACTCCGAGTTTTCTTCGTTTCCCTCTTCCACTGCTCCCACAAGAACCCCCTGCTCAGGATGAAGCCACTAGTTCTACCCCTGCTTATGAGTCATCATGGTGTTACGATGACGGGTTTACACCCCAACAACCCGCATCAATGCACCATGAATCACCTTCTACCCTTAACCCCCCACGTATCACCAAAATCCGACGTTTCCTACGTACCAAGCCTTCTACTGTCACCCCTTCAATTGTACAAATGACCCCCACACCATTGGCTTCCACTGAGCATTCCACTAACTCTTGTTCCCAACCGAGTAATCCTCCATCGTCTCCACCTAAAACCTCCACTAGCCTTGTAACCCCGAATCCAACCATTCCTATTCCTCCACTCCCCTTACCTAAACCCGTGATTAACCTGGAGCCGGGCCCATTGATTGTTGCACACGAGCCAACCTCGTCTCCTCTCGAGAACAAGGAGAAGCCCGTCGTGTCTCAACCCCCCCTTACCCTTCCTATAGCCCCCATCATTGAATCTCCATTACCCGTTGAGCCTGTTGTCTCAATCTCACTTCCTTCCACCACCTCTCGGAGTGGGTGTCTTTCTACAAATACATGTGCCAAAGATGATGTTCAAGAATCGGACAAGAAGAATTGGGCCACGGCAATGCAATTCAAGATCCAAGATTTTATGTGCCGAATGTCGATTCGGGTTCTTGTGCCGGTCACCTTTGAGAAGGCCGAATTTCCATCTGCACCAATGCCCATCAAGAATGACTCTCAGGAATTGGTGCTGACCAAATCAGGGGCCAAAATAACCACGATCACATTACTCATTGGCCAACATGCTTTCAAGGCTCTTATTACCCCTTGTTCGGTCATAGTCCAACTGACTAATCAAGAGAGGAGTTTCTCCTCCAGCATGGTGATGACACATTCCACTGCAAAGGGGATAATGAACTCTGTACTCGAGGGCAAGTCAGGGCAGTTCTTGCTGGAAGCTTTTGACATCATGTCTACTTCCCACCAACTCCCATGCGAGGGACGAACGCCTATGCTACCCAGCATGACCACGTGTGATATTCCAACAGCCTTGAGTAGTGCCCCAAAAATGAAGCTCCTTATGCCAAGCATCCAACTTCCAATGATAGACACCGTTCATCTGCCACGGGAGTTATTTCCAAGGGAGCCATTTCATGTCAAGATCCCTACTTCACAAGCGGAGCTCTTAAATCTTTGTTTTGATATTTTGCCAAGAGAGTTACCATTCATGTATGAATGTCCAAAGGGCCTTATTAGAAGTCCGTCAAATGAGAGCCTGTGGGCCCTGACCATACTAATGGACCCGATTGGTCAGAGAAAGAAGAGGCCTTCTGCCTGGGCACATCATTGGGATCGGCCTGCAAACCCAAAAGGCCAAGAAGCCATGTTGAAGGTTGAGAGGCCGCACTATGAGAGAGTATCTGCCAAGAAGAGGGAAAAGCATAAAGTGAAGCTTGAGGACAAAAAATCCCTTGCTGAAAGAGCCCACATCAGTTCATCCACTTCCTATCCCAGTTCATCGCTGCTCGTGCTGCTATTCAGCTTCTTTTTATGGGCAGTCCATTGGTTAAGGAGACGCCTTTTGTCACCTAAATCTAAGCCATCAAGCTCCTCTGCTCTAGGGTCCCTGAACCCTCACATTCCTCGTTGTCCGGAGCTTCCGGATCCCTACATTCATCCCTGTCCGGAACCTCCAGACCCCTCCCTATTTTATTCCATGTCTTTATCCATCTCTCACCCCCACCCGGAACCTCCAGATTTCTTATCTTATTCCCCATCTCTCTCAGGGCATCGCGCCCCTCCTTCCCATATCCATCCAGAACCTCCGGATTTCTTATCTTATTCCCCATCTCTCTCAGGGCATCGCGCCCTTCCTTCCCATATCCATCCGAAACCTCCGGATATCTTGTCTTATTCTCCATCTCTCTCAGGGCATCGCGCCCTTCCTTTCCATACCCATCCGGAACCTCCGGGCCTCTCCTTCTTTCGATTTATCATTTTGTTCTTCCAAGTCATCGCGTCCTTCGTTCTTTTCACCCCTTTGAATTGCCTTTTTACATACTTCCCAGGGCATCGGGTCCCTCATGATCTTCTTCCTCCGGAACCTCCGGATTCATTTCCCCATGATTCTCCTCCTTTACGTCCTGACCCTTCGGGTCCGCCTCTCTCGATTCATCAATTTCTGATTCCTCCCGATCCCGCTCCCGGGTTCGACCCGGTTCCTTCCACATTAACTTCCTCGGGCACCTGCCCGTTCTCACACTGTTTCCGAGGCTTTAGTCCTCACTGATTTCTTTGATTTCTTCTCATCCTGTAAATTCTTCTAGGTATCTTTCACCTAAATCTTGTTTTATCCCCTGTGAGCGACGTCACGCGGTTCGGAAGGAGATCGGAGAAGAGCGAAGGACGCGGAGAGCGCGCGGGCTCCTTCTTTTTTTGTTTGTTTTGTTTGCTGCAACACAGAAATGAGAGGAAAGAGAGAAGGGGCCACCACGGGAGATTGCTCCGGCGGGGCGAGCGGGACAAGTATGATATAGCAAAATATGGGGATTAAACGGCCATAGCGGGAAGTGACTCGCCGCGACCTCGGGGGGACGGGAATGATGCAAAAATTAAATAACAAGAATTGAAACGGCCATTGGGGAAGTTACTCGCCGCGGCCTCGAGAATATGAACAGAATATAGAGAAAATATGAGAACAGAAATTTAAACGGCCATTGGGGAAGTGACTCGCCGCGGCCTCGATGATATGAGCAGCATATAACAGAATATAAAGAGAATATAAGAACGGAAATTTAAACGGCCATTGGGGATGTGACTCGCCGCGGCCTCGATGATATAAGCAGAATATAACAAAGCATAAAGAGATTATAGGAATAGAACATTAAACGGCCATTGGGGAAGTGACTCGCCGCGGCCTCGATGATATAAGCAGAATATATAACAAAATATAAAGAGAATATAGGAAACAGAAATTTAAACGGCCATTGGGGAAGTGACTCGCCGCGGCCTCGATGATAAGATGTGATCGCCAGGGGCCAAAAGACCCCAAAATAAGAAGGTGATCGCGCCTACCTCAAGAGCGGGAGATGGCGGGTTGCTTCTTCCTCTCCTTCCGGCCGGCCGACGGAGAGGGCTTTCCTCGGGTACCCTTGCAAGACAACGACAAATAAATGACAAGTGGATTAGAAAGATGGAGGTGTAGTATTCGAATCCTTGCGATAAAAATAACGAAATGATGGCAAGACACACACCTGGTTGGTGTTATCTTTTAAACCCCTCTCGGACTCGAGTAGGAGGAAAATGAGATGATGGATGTAAGAAGTATAAGAGAAGAGGCCCCCTTGTGAAGGGGGATAGATGATGCAATATGATGAATGTAAAGGACTAATGGAGAAAAAGGGGAAGAAAATGCTTATTGGATGAGCCGAGGGTGAAATCCGGCGGAGCTCCGGCAGCGTGGGGACGACGTGGAAGCGCGGTGGATGAAGACGACCTTCCTCTCGCGAGCGTGAGCACCCGAGAAGCCGGCAGAACCTCCACCTACAAAAGAACCCACGGGTTAGAAAAATGACTCCGTAGCCTCTGGGCTCCGGCAGCCTATCGGATCACTGCTTAGCTCCCCCAGAACTGAGGGGGTGGGCCTCTATTTATAGGACTCCGGAGGGTGGAGGCGTCCAGGACCCTGGACACCTCCATCAGGGCCGAAATAATATTTTATTCTATTTTTATTGATTTTTTTTAGAATACTTTTATGGGGGCGTCCAGGGTCCCGGACGCCTCTAACAGGTCCACCGAAAACCGACGACGGCCGCACGCGGTTTGGCACAACGCGTGGTTTTGTAAGCGGCGCCTCGTGATTCAGAAATGGGCGCGTCCAGTCCTCTGGACGTCTCTAAATTTGGCTTTTTTCACACACGACAAACCGTCGTTCGGTGGGCGGCGCCCGTGAGGGAGTTTATGGAGGCGTCCAGGGGCCTGGACGCCTCCAAAATATATATATTTTTATTATTTTTTGTCTTTTATGACAGGGCTGGCATTTTGAATTTTTATATTTATTTTTTATGGAGGCGTCCAGGGGCCTGGACGCCTCCATTAATATGTATTTTTTATTTTATTTTTTTTGTGTTTTATATGCCAAAAAGATTTTTATTATTATTAATATTTTTTTTTTTTTGGAGGCGTCCAGAGACCTGGACGCCTCCATTAATATATATATGTTTTTTATTTTGTTTAGGGCCCTGAGAAAAATAAATAAATAAAAAAAAGAAATTAAAAATATGGGGGCGTCCAGGGGCCTGGACGCCCCCATTAAAATCGACCCGGGTCCTCAAACGGCGGCCGCCCGGCAGAACCTTCTGGGTTCCGGAACCTTCTGATGCGTCCGACGGGTGTTGATGCCGTCCGAATGCCGTGACGAAACGATTCCGGTTGCCGAAAAAGGCAGAAGAAGATCCAAGAAAAGGAAGCACTCGAGTGATTCAAAATGCGTAAGCCGTTGCGGGGCGTTGTATAGTAATATGAGACTTTCTCAAGAGACGTCAAGAATGGCGTGTCTACAGCTGCCCCGCCTTGGCGTCTGCTTTGCAAGGGAGCGACACGTAGTGGAATGGTATCGAAGTGGAGTGGAATGAAGTGGGAGCGGACTGATAAGTTGATGCCAAGGTGTGATGAGACACGCTTTTGACGTTACTGTTTGGAATCTTTCCTGGAGTTTCAATGAGACGACCTTGAAGAAGGTCTTTCAAATATTTGACGATTGCTTGGACGGAGATCAAATAAGGGAGGGTGAGATGTGCACTCAGGCACGAAACAAAAGAAGACCAATCTTCTCGGTGTGGAAGTACCTGGGTCATAAACCGGAGGTTTCACCTTTGGGGAGCGGTTACCAGCCAATGTGGAAGTGCTGCGGCCAAGGTGGGTCAAAAAGGTAAAGGAATATCTGAGGGTCTGTCCAAACAAGGGTCTCCTTTGGAAGAGCAGCGTAGGGCTGTCTCAAAGAAACTCAGTATTTCATTCAGAGTGGAATATCTCACATTTGTGGGAATTGGAGCACAACGGCTTTCACAATCGAATCACTTGAATGATCTTCCGCAATAAATCAAAGTCCTATATGAATGCATGCTGGGTTCAAAGAAAAATTTAAAACAAACAAAAATAGAAAATAGCCAAGGATAATATTGTCAACTTGCGAAGAACGGGTCAGGATACCGACCCGGTGAGCTGATACTGGGCTGGGGCCCGTTTATCCGCGCACCAACTCACTGAATGGAACCGTCGTCCCCATGCTACCACAAGTTAACGGCCTATCCGTACAGCCTAAATTCCTCCGGGATCATCACCGTTTTTGTTGAAGGGGAACTCAGATCCCGGATTCGTTCGGGCCGCAAGGTCCTTGACATGTTCTAGTAGCGTAGGTATCATATACTATGATGCATGAGATGGTGGGACCAACCAATGAAAGGTGGGACAGGACAAAGACGTCCGTTAGCAAAACCTGCACAGATTAGCAAATGTTAACAACATCAGAAAGTAGCAGAATCACAGCAGAATCGCACCACAATGGAAAGGAGATCTAGCCAAAATCCTGACGTGGACAATTGATGTGACATGTTTCGTCCTGTAGCGCCCTACCCTTCCTATAAGAACTCCCCTTAGGCTAGTTCATTCAAATGCACCAAGGTGGGTTTTGGAAACTCAGGAGAGGAAGGAGAGGAGAGTTTGGAGCTCAGGATGGAAGGAGAGTCTTCCCGCGTTATGAAGAGGAGCAGGCCTAGCAGCGAGATTAAGCGACTTTCCGACCTCGAGGGTCATCTGAGTGGGACGATCATGTCGCATATGGTAAGGCGACTCTTTTCAAATTTCTGCACGTGAACTTTCTTCTTACTTCCTTCATTTCTTCTTCTTTCCTCTCCCAGCCATATCCACTCTTCCCAGGCCCGAGGAAGTTTTCCAAGCTGCCATGGCTTTCAAAGCTGACTTCCAATATCTCCATTGGCATGAGGGCCATACTCTCGAAGTGGCATCTGCAGGGGCTCCTTATTCACGCCAAGCATTACGAGAAGATTCGTATGGACTGGGCGGCTATGGGCGCGCTAGTGGAGGTCTGGCATCCCCAGACCCACACTTTTATCTTCCCAACCTTTGAGGTGACCATCCTCCTCGAGGAGGTGGAACTTCTGCTCGGTTTGAAGAAATTCAAGAGTGACGGGAAGGTGAAGGCTATGCGGATGCTGACACGGGGTACTTCTGAAAGCGTCCTTGGAAGCTTCATGCCGCCCGACGCAGCTAGAAAGGTCCGTACTCAGAAGGGGATCGATCTCCAAAAGCTTGCGGAATGGGTCATGGACGCCCTGAGAGGGTCACCAGACGATGACTATTTGGAGGGAATCATGAAGGGGTTCACCATTTGTCTGGCGGGTGCTCTCTTGTTCCCTTATACCGACAACATAGTGGAGGAAGACCAGCTGAGTGCTATCTGCGGGATCTGGCGTGGAAAGAGGGTGGGACCCGCCGTCCTTGCCTATCTTTACAGCGGCCTTACCGCCTCGAGCATGGGTAAGCCTCCATTTGGTTGTGCACTTGTCCTGAACTGCTGGCTGGATTTGCATTTCAAATTCGACCACCGCGAGGGAATGCCAACCGTTTCGAAGCTCTTCCAACAAAGCCCGCTTCACCACATAGCCGACGTGTTAGGCTTTGGTGGTACTGTAGTGAACCGCGTTCCGTGGCTGAAGAAACGTGAAGACTGGCGGTCTCACTTCCGCATCGTGACACAAGGCTTCTTCACTTGCGCACCGGCATGTTTGCTTTCGCTTGATCTCCTCATGAGGCCTTCTCCCGAAGTCGATCTCCAACTGATCGGCGCGACCGAGTTTGTTCTTTACAACGCGCATCGGTGTTGCCTCCAGATTGGCATCCCACGCCATCCGTTCCCGCCACCGACTGACATTGTTCCTTTGAAGAAAAGGGAGTTGGGCACTGAAGCGGACGCGAAGGAAGCGAAGGCCATTAAAGCTCCCTGGAAGACAAGTGTTGCGGGAAAGGCGTTAGCGCACGTGGTGGAAGAATGCGAGCCGTGGAGGGCTTATGTAACCGAACTGGGGAAGTTAAGGCCTAAAGCGCCTAAGCCCCTGATGTAGTTCACTCTGCTTTTCTGATGGAATAAAATTTGGCATTTGGATGTTTCAGACCCTTATCCACTTAAATTATTATATATATATTTTTGTGATTTTTCTTTTTCTTTATGTTTTTTTTTTATTTTGTTTGGGTTAAGTGCGTATTCTAACCCCCCCTTTTATTTATATATATATATTTTTTTTCGAAATTCTTATTGTGGGGGCGTCCAGGAGCCTGGACGCCCCTATCTTTGATTTTTTTTTTATTATTATTTATTATTATTATTATTATTATTATTTTTTTTTATTTTTTGTTTATATTTTTTTTTGGGGCGTCCAGAGAGCTGGACGCCCCTAATTTTTTATTTTATAATTTTTTAATTTTTTTCTTGTAGGGGCGTCCAGACGCCTGGACGCCCCTAAAATTTTGAATTTTGAGAAAAAAATAAAAAAAAAAAAGGTGGGGGCGTCCAGGCGCCTGGACGCCCCAAATAAGATGGTTTCTATATATAAGGGCTGCCCCCCCCCCTTTTGCTCATTTACTGTTCATCTGACGACCCAGTCTCCCAGACGACCTATTCTTAGTCCCCATGGAGCGAGGAGGATCGAGCCAGGTTCCAGGGAAGCGAAAACGACTGGCTCATCGTGCGAGGAGGTTGAGGGATGATGCCGAGGAGGCTGCAGCAGAGGAGATTGCTGCGGAGGAGGGGATGGAGGTGCCTCTCCTGGCCGCGGAGGCTGCTGCGGATGCTGGTGACGCGGGAGATGACGATCACGACCCGGTAAGTACCTCGGAATCCTCACTCTGTGGTTCAATAGGCTAAAATGGGTGTGCGAAAGGCTGTGAGAGAGAGGCGGGTAGTGAGAGAAGGAGGCGTCCAGGGACCTGGACGCCTCCATGTTTTCTTTTGCTTTTTTTTTATTTATTAATTTTCGTAAATAATAAAATAAATTTAAAAAATAAGGAGGCGTCCAAGGCCTAGGACGCCTCCATAATTATATATATATTATATATTTTTTTTTATTTTTGTTTTTTTGGATTTTTTTTGAAAAAGGAATAAAGAATATAGGAAGGAGGCGTCCAGGGGTCTGGACGCCTCCAAAAATATATATATGTATTATTTTTTTTTAAAATAAAATAAAATAGTATATACAGTGTTATTGTTGATTACTGTTCATGATGCTGATGTGTTCTTTGTTGGTTTTGTGGTTTGCAGGGCGTGATGAAGGGCCGGATCAGCTGGTCCTTGGTGGTGGCAGCATACCGTGGGCTGCCGGATTTCCAGAGGGCGCGTGTGGACGCCATGGGCTTTGGAGCTTTCCTTAGGATCGAGCCCTTCCGGCTCGACCTTCCTCTTATCCAGGCACTGAGGGAGCGGTGGCACGCACCGAGCCGGGCGTTTCTGATGCCCTGGGGGCACATGGTGCCGTCACTGGAGGACGTGGCTCGGATCACCGGGCTACGAGTTGACGGAGAGGCAGTCAGCGGGGTCACCTACCCCGACTACCGAGAGAGTGCCCTCGACCTGCTGTGGTTAGAGACGAGCGTGACTGATAGAGACAGCAGGGTAGTCGGCCGAGTGGAGATCATGGAGGCGCTCGGATTCGTCGACCCGCGTCAGCGGGTTAGCGAGACTGGAGCGGAGTTCTTGGCTCGACTGGAGGGGGATGCTCGTGCAGCTTTCACCCAGGATCCGAGCGAGAGGGAGCTGGTGGATCTAGACCTTCGGAGGTTTCTTTTCTTCTTCCTGGGCCGCCTTCTGCTGGGGACGAAGGGGGATGGCATCCACTGCCGTTTCCTCGGGCTCTTGGCGGATCTGGACAGAGTGGGGCACTATGCGTGGGGAGCGGCTCTGCTTGCCCATCTGATTGCCGATCTCTCCCAGACTTCGGAGAAGGAGACGACAGTCAGCGGCTTCGCACCTTTCCTCCAGGTAAACATTTTATTTATGCATTCTCACAGTTAAATATGCAATTATTGTACTAATGATGTATGATGGATGCAGGTGTGGAGCTATTACTATTTCCCGATGGGGAGGGCTAGGCATGGGAACAGGAGGGCCGTGCCTCTGGCGCGGCAGTGGAGGCCGGTCGTGGTTGCAGCACCCCACGGCTACCAGCTGGCGTCACTTCGTCGGGAGCTGAGCGAGTATCCCGAGGCCATGGTATGATGCGTATGATTTTTTTGTGTTTATGCATGTGACTGAATGGTAACTAACATGATGTATGTATGGTGATGCAGGTGGTGTGGAGGCCCTACTTGGGCATGGGCGATGCTGGCCAGCCCTGGGTTGTAGCGGGTCTTCCTCGCTTCAGGCGGGACGTGTGGGTCCATTGCCTGAACGAGATTGAGCCGCTGCGGCTTAGACTGGTCATGAGGACGTTGGGGCTGGCCCAGGAGTGGGTAGACGTAGATGCGCCGGCCCGCATTGGGCGGAAGACCAAGGGGAAGGCGAAGATCGTGGACTGGCGTACGCGCTTCCCAGCACAGTACCAGGACTGGCAGCAGGGCGGGGTCCCAGTAGTGTCCCACGTACAGGATAGCACAGACTACATGAGACGGTACCGAGCTACGTACGGGGACCGCCTCTCCTTGGGTGGTATGGCAGGGGTAAGTGAAATGAAACTGCTCCACCTTTCTATATGTATATGCATGGGATACTAACTTATGTGTAATGCAGGATGCTCGTGATACCATGATTGCCGACCTGCGGGCCCAGTTGGCGGACGCCAGGCGACAGTTGGTGGCCATCCGACAGGAGTTGGAGATCCTGGTGAGTTTATGCAATGCATTTTTTTGTGACCTGGATTTTTGATGCTTAGCCTTTGACTGACGTTTGCCCCGTGTTTCAGCGGGCCCACCAGACAGCGGCAGCCGCGATGGCTGGTGGAGCGGGTTCCAGTTCGCGGGGCCCTCCTCCGGAGGTTTCTGCCCTCCAGGAGCAGCTGGCGTACGCGGTGGCTCGGGCTGAGGAGGCCGAGCGTGACCGCGAGGCTCGAGTGAGTGCCTGTTTGGCCGCGACCCTTTTCTAGCTACTTTCCTTCTATCACTGTTCTCTTACGGTGCATGCGTGCCTTGACAGGTGGCCGAGATCCGAGAGGCCCTGGCGCGTGCTGTTCGTGCTGAGCAGGAGCGCGATGCCCGGGTGGCAGAGCGTGACGTCCGGATTGCGGAGCTAGAGGAGGAGCGGCGACGGGAGGCTGAGGAGCTTCCTCGCGACGTAGTGGATCTGCGGATCGCCCTCGAGCTGTCGAGGAGAGAGGCGATGAGGGAGAGAGAGGAGAGGGAGAGGGATAGGGAGAGCGTGGAGAGAGAGAGGGAGAGGGATAGAGAGAGAGAGAGGGAGGAGCGACAGCGGGATCAGACCGAGAGGAGGGCTCTAGAGGCCCAGCTGCTGGAGCTCCGATTGAGTCTTGGCACGGCGGAGGGGAGGCTTCGGGAGAGCGAGGAGCGGTACCAGAGGGCGAAGGAACGCGGGGCGCGACTTCGTCAGTCTGGTTCTTTTTCCATGGGCAGCTACCTGGTTTCTTCGGCCGAGGAGCGTCGTCGCGCCTTCGAGGCTGGAGTGCCACCGCAGGGCGAGGCGAGCACTGCTTCTCAGGGTTCACAGAGGTCGCGAGGCCCCCTAGGGATCTCCGTCAGAGGAGGGAGGAAGGAGATGACCAGGAGGGTGACGGTGAGAGTTAGAGAGTTGCTTGTACGTCACCCTTCTCACTGTATGATGTACTTTCGGCTATTATATGAAATGGAAATGGCTTTTTTGTGTTGTGTGTACTTTTCTCTCTCCCACACTTTCTTTTTTGCACTGAGTTGTCCCTTGAGGCACGCTTCGCGAGACCTTGCCCTGAACAGCGGGGAACTATGTTTTGCACGGGGGAATTTTGTTTCCTTTCCACCGTTTTGGGCGCGTCCAGGCGCGAGGACGCGTCTTAATCCTTGATTTTAAATTTAAAGCGACGGGTGGTCCTTTCTTCTCCCGTGCCTTACCCGCAAACGAGCCCGCCTCCCGCCGAAACGCGCTCGCCCCTTTTTCGTCTTCCTCCTCTTTTGATCGATGGAGTTCGGTGGGCCCGACCGTGGTGAAGGAGGAGAGGGACGAGGAAATCCTCGCCCAAGGAGGGACGCGCCCGATCGCGGAACGGCGTCCATGGAGGAGGAAGGGCCGCTTCGGGCCCCTGAGGGACCCGAGGGGCCCGATGGCGTGGGAGGAGGTGAACACGGTCCGGTAGGTCCTCCGATCTCTTCCTCTTTTAATTCATTTTGGGTTTTGAAGCGAGCCGGGCGAGGAGGAAAGGGTTCGGAGAGTGTTGCACTCAAATGATGGACGCGTCCTAGACAGGGGACGCGTTCCTTTTAACTGATATGGGACCCCTTTCTTGGTGCAGGACATGGCAAGGACCCTGGGCCTGGCCGATGAGTGGGCGAGTGCAGACGAGCCGAGCCGCGTCAGGAGGGAGAGTCGCGGCAAGGCGAGGCTCGAGGACTGGCCCGTACGTCTCCCTGGACAGCAAGGGGGTGTACTGGTGCAGGACAGTGCCGACTTCCTGCGGCGGCAGAGAGAGAGTTACGCGGGGCTTCCCCAAGCTGGGGACACGCGTGGCATCGGCGGCTCGCGCGCCCAGCTGTCAGAGACTAGGCGGCAACTGGCCGTCGCTCAACATGAGCTGTCGCTCCTGGTAAGTTACGTGCCGCCCTTTTAACTTCAGATTTCGGAGTTTCACTGACGGCCGTTGTTTATTTTGTTCCAGCGTGCCCAGCAGACAGCGACGGTGGGAGCGGCTGGCGGATCTTCTAGCTCCTCGGCCCCTTTTCTCGAGATTGCTTCCCTCCGGGAGCAACTTGCCGGTGCGGTGGCCCGTGCGACCCGGGCGGAAGAGGAGCGTGACGCCTGGGTGGCGACTGTAGCGGAGCTGCGGCACCGTGGTGAGGAGAGACCTTCTCCAGACATCCTGGAGTTAAGGGTTCTTCTGCAGATGATGAGGAGAGAGGTAGAGAGAGAGAAGGCCGAGAGAAGGTCCGAGCGACAGCGGGATCTGACCGAGAGGAGGGCCTTGGAGGCCCAAGTGAGGGAGCTCCAGCTGGGCCTTCAGGCCGTCGTGCAGAGGCTAGGAGGGATGGAGACGTGCTACGAGAGAGCGCGAGAGTTCGGGGAGCGACTCCGCCAATCCGGTCGCTTTGCCGCCAGTGGCTTCTTCGCCACGCCAGGGGAGGAGCAGCGAGTCACTGCTGCGGAGCAGGCGCCCAGAGGCGAGGCAGGTGCTACTGCACGGGGATCCCGAAGGCTTCTGAGGGACCCTCACCTCGGGGGAGAGGAGGAGAGTGCCCAGAGAGACGAGTGATGGTGAGGATTGGCGGGCTAGTGGACCCGTCACCTCTTTATGTTTATGATGTTTTTGACAGCTTACGTAAAATTATGAATGGAGTGATTTGATTTTCTGATGCTTGTTTGTCCTCTTGTGCGTTCCTTCTTCCCTACACTTCTTCTCCTCTGCACTGTTCCCATGTGACGGATCTGTCGAGACTCCGCCTCGAGCGGAGAATCACGTCTTATTGTGACCATTTTCCACGGGAATCTGCCGTCGAAGTCAATACTGACGGCCCTAGTTCCTTTTCCCGGATGTTGTGCCAAATTTTGCGGGCGTCCTCCAAAACATGATAGGGTATCCCTAGACAACATAGGGGCTATTCGTCCTATTCTTCGTCCAGTCAATCACCCTGTGCGAGCGGTGAAGCGACACATGGGGCCGCTTGGCCGGTGTCTTATTGCGAGGGCTATCATCGACAGGTGATGGAGGCAATCTTGGCCCGCACTCCTTCCATTTCTATAAATTCTTGTCCCTTTTATCCTCCCAGGTATATCGAGAGCTAACTCGAGGAGCACAAGTTCTTACGGGAGAAGAGGAGTTCAAAATTCCGAGAGTTGGATGGAGGGCGAATCTTCCCATTCCTCGAAGAGAAGCAGGTCCAGTGGTAGTAGTTCCAGAAGGCTTTCAGACCTTGAAGGGCACTTCAGCGAAAGGGCCCAATCACAACTCGTAAGCCAAGTTTTCTTGCCCTTTTCTCATTTCTTCTTCCTTTCTTGTGATCAAACCTCACCCCCATTCCTTGTATGTGTAGGTTGTGATGAAATCACAAATCTTGTGGGAGTTGGTAGTAGCGGCGTACAGGGGCCTCCCAGATTTTCAGAAGGCGAGGCTAGACGTGATGGGATTTGGTACCTTTCTTCGGATCGAGCCGATCAAGCCCGACCTGGTTCTGATCCAAGCTTTGTGTGAGAGATGGGACCCAGTGAGCCGGGCATTCCTGATGCCCTGGGGGCACATGGTGCCCAGCTTGGAGGATGTGGTCCGGATCACAAGCCTGAAGGTAGAGGGCGAGGCAGTGACCGGAGTCACTTACGCGGACTACAGAGAAGGTGCCCAGAAGTTATTGGGTCTGGACCTGGATGGTCGGAAAAATAGGTCGGTAGCTAGGGCGTCCCTCATGGATGCATTAGGGCTCACCGACACTCGTCGTCGGGATGATGAATCCTCAGAAGAGTTCATGGAAAGGATAGAAACAGGATGCCGCGCCGTGTATTGCACAGATTTCGGCAACTGGGAAAGATGTAACATAGATTTGAGGAGATTTCTCCTCTTCCTTTTGGGGAGATTGGTACTGAGCTCGAAAGGGGATGGTATCCAATGTTGCTTCCTGGAGCTGCTGTCAGACCTTGAAAGAGTAGGGTATTATGCCTGGGGAGCCGCCATGCTGGCACACTTGTTTGCAGGCCTATTCCAAGAAACGGATCGTGAGATGACTGTGAGTGGCTTCACACCATTCATCCAGGTATTTTTTTTGGTTTTGCTTGTTTTGTATATATATATATATATATATATATATTTTTTTTTGTGTTTTTGCATGGTACTGATGACCTGCGCCGAGCAGTTATGGAGCTATTATTACCTCCCCATGGGGAGAGCTCGACATTGGCGACCTGCGATGGTGCCGTTAGCCAGGCGGTGGGAACCCATCATGAGTGCGGCACCCCTAACCTACCAACTGATGGTGCTGAGGCGAGAGCTACAGGAGTTCCCTGCAGCGATGGTAAACTGGAGACCCTACTCAGACATGGTCGATGCCGACCAGCCGTGGGTTCTAGCAAGTCGTGCCCGGTTCGGACGTGAACTGTGGATGCACTGCCTGAATGAAATCGAGCCGCTCCGGCTACGATTGGTTATGAGAACCTTAGGACTGGCTCAGGAATGGGTGGATACGGCCGCGCCACCTCGTGTCGGGAGAAAGGCGCGAGGACCGGCGACCTGCATTGACTGGCGCGTGCGGTTCCCTGAACAGTACGAAGACTGGCAACGGGGTGGCACGATTGTAGAATCGCAGGCGCTGGATAGCGAAGACTATTTGCGTCTATATAGGACAAAGTACGCAGAACGGTTCCAACCCCGGGGACTTGTGGAGGTAGGTTTCCCCTTTTCTCTTCTCTTCTTTCTCTTTTCCTTGGTTTTCTGGTGAAAATGCTGACTTGTAAGGCCGCAGGATGTCCGGGATGCCATGATTGCGAATTTACGGACTCGCTTGGCAGAGATGGAACAACAGTTGGGCGATACCCGCGGAGCTACGAGCGCCTTGGTAGGTGTACAGTACGTTCCTAGTTAAAACCCCAGATTCCAGATGTTGGCTGCTAATTCACATGGTCGCAGCATGCCCAGATTGGCGCAGCCTCCCCAGCGATGGGAGTAGGTGGTTCCTCTTCCAGCTTGTGGATTCCCACCTCAGAACTTGACTCGCTTCATGAGCAACTTGCTCACGCCACGCAGCGTGCTGCGGAGGCAGAAGGAATGCTTCGTGTACAGGTAAAAGTTTCAGCGTTGAGTTCTCTTGTTTACGCCTTATCGCGTATCTGAGATGGTTCACTCGGCAGGAAAAGGAGACGGAAGAAGCGCTTGCCCAAGCTGTGCATAAGGAGGCTAGGATAGCAGAACTGGAGAGGGAACTACGGCGTCATCCTGATGACGACTCATCCAGGGATGCTATGGAACTGAGGATCACTCTCCAGTTGGAGAGGGAAGACCGTGAGAGAGAACGGTCAGAGAGAGAAAGAGACGCAGAGAGAGAAAGAGCCAACAGATTGACTGAAAGGGAGGAACGAAGGGCCATGGAGGCCCAACTATTCGAACTCCGAATCAGCCTTGGTCTTGCTGAACAGTGGCTGAGAGAAGGTGAGGAGCGCTACCGAAGAGCACGAGAGCGTGGCTTTCGTGTTGGTAGCTTCTCTGCTGCTTCCGCGGATCAACGCCGGGATGTGGGAATAGGAAGAGGAGTACAGAGTGGCAGGAGTACCGCTTTTCGTAGTTGGGTAGCGCCTTTGAGAGTGTTTTGCCCGGAGAGTAGTGGGACGAGTAATGCAGAGAGAGAGAGCGGAACTTGATGTAATTTTTTTGGTTTTTTGGAATAAAAAACAAGGTTCGGTTTGTTTGTTTTTCACCTTTGCTTCAGTTACCTGAATCCCTGCACATATCACTGAAACAAACAAATCAGAATTTCTGTTCTGACTTGGCCCCTTGCTCAATAAGCAAATGGTCACTGTGACTGTCCTTGATAACTGGTCAAGGGGCCAAGCCTTTATTTAACGAAGGCAAGGGAAAGATGCGGTGATGATAAATGCGACAGGCAAGCACACGAATGCAAGCGGTATTAAAGTGAGATGATGCACGTAAATGCAATCATGCAAAATTGATTTGTTTTCTTTTTTATATTTGACATTTTTTTTTGTTTTATCATAAAAAGATTTTTTTGTTTGCAAATATGTACATTTCTCTTTTCTATTTTTTTTTTTTTTTGCTTTTATCATTTCAATTTTTTTATTGCTAACGCCCAGCAAGCACCCAAATGGCACCTAACCTACGTGAGACAGGGGTTTCTTACTAACCTCCCAGGTATCCTAAGTGCACATCTAGGTTGATTTGGGCCTCTAGACCCCTCGAATGACGATCCCGCCGGCTAAGACTTACCCTGATGACAATACCGTCATGCCATGCTTAGGCTCCCAGTTGCTTTCGACCACAGGGATTCACCCAAAAGGTGTTTGAGGTAGATGATTTGCCCGACCCGGGTCTGTTTCCTCACAACTCTAGATGGTATAAGATGGAACACCCTGGAACCCTAACGACCAACCGCGCGACGCTGACCCGGAATCAGACGCCGTCGTACCCATAGGTGACGCGCTTGCATTGGCCTAAGCCCGAGGTTAAACAAGAAGACATCAAGGTGGTAAACAGGGGTCTTGACCAGCCAGAAACACAGAGACTCCTTCGCAGCGATAGTTTTTGCTTTTCAAAGTAGGCAACCAAAATGTGTATATTAAAATAAGGTCGCAGACCCTGGGCAGTTTTCACCTTTCAGAAACTCCATCGAACCTTCATCTTTAGAGGGAGAAGGAAGAGCGTAGGGGATAAACCTCCTGAGAGGACCGGCAAAGCCGTTAACCCGGCGAGCGAATAAGGGCCTATTAACTCTTTCCTTTCGGACAACTTCGGACCAAATCTCGAGCATTTACATTCCACGGCCCCCCCCTTTGTGGATTCAGACTTTTGCTTTGGGGGGGTCCCGTTTATCGTACCAGGCACGGTCACGACCAGGCTTTTCTCTTGATTTTGATTTTGTATTTCTTTCTGTGAGGGAGATATAGTCGTTTGACATTGGTGGGCTCCCTCTTCGTATGCCTGCGGGGACACTGCCCTCTTCTCGTGCTCTGATCGATGCTCGAGGAAATGGGTCCTACTCTTGCCTTTGGGGTTTGAGTTTCGGTTTCTCATGCTCAGCGTTTTAAGGGCGCCGACTGTCTCATTTGGTCGAAGAGAAAAGAATAAAGATTACAGCTTCCGGAGATCTTCTAGGTGTGGCCCTACCGTAGGTGATGCTACCAACTTTTTTTGAATAAAATACATAAGTGAACACATGTTAGCTTCCTTCGAGCGAGCATAGGCCGACGTGGCCGGACAGGGATCTCCACGGTTCTGGCAAACCAAGACCCGGTGCCTACCAAGCCTTAATGGGCCCTATCCTAACATGAAGCTTAGATGCAGGGACTTAACTACATGGTGACTGCCAGGCATCGGCGTTTTGAATTTTCCATAGAACTAACATGGCGTTTTGTATTTCTGAGCCACCCTTCTTATGGCTTTCTTGTCCTCTGTGGTGGCCCCTTCAGGATAAGACTGATTTTGGCAATATTTGACAATTTCATAGAACCATGGTTTCTCTTCATCAGCCAGTTCTTCTTCGGCCTCTGCCAACATGATTTCCCTCTTCTCAAGGATATCTTCCTGCAGGATCTTCCTTGCTATCCTGTCTTTGATGTTTACGTAGGAAGCATCATCGACTGCAGGGGCGTGAAGTTTGTAGATGGAAATGAACTTAAACCATCTCCCTAGAGGGAACCTTATGGATGATGCCAATGAGGCGAGGGCATCGGCGAGAATATTCTGATGACGAGGGATATGAACAAAGATCAGTTTTGTGAACAGTTTGGCAAAGGCAGCAGTGAGTTCTTGGTATGGCTTGAGTTTGGGATCGCGAGTGCGATACTTAGTGAGTACCTGACGAAGGATGAGCTGACTGTCACCTACAACTCGCAACTCAGTGATACGTAAAGAATGAGCGAGTCCTAGGCCAGCTAGAAGGGCTTCATATTCGGCTATATTGTTGGTAACTGGAAATTTGAGCTGGTACGCCAATGGGAATGTGAGGCCTTCCGGTGACAGGAGGGCGACGCCGATTCCTTTCCCTTGAGAATTCAGAGCTCCATCAAAATATAGTGTCCACATTGGCTCATCTGATTGGTTGATGGACATTAGTTCCTCATCTGGAAACTCTGATTGGACGGGGTCGAACTTGGGAAGAGGATGGTGAGCGAGATGCTCGGCTATGGCATAGCCTTTAATCGCCTTTTGCTGGATGTAGGTGATGTCGAACTGGGAGAGAAAACTTTGCCAGCGTGCTAGCCTATCCGTAAGGACGGCTTTCTCCAGAAGGAATTTGATAGGATTCATCCGAGCAATCAAGTGGACTTCGTGAGCCAAGAAGTAGTGCTTCAATTTCTGCACTACCCAAACGAGGGCAGCACAGGTTTTCTCCATGCCGGTGTACTTCTGCTCACAGGGATTGAGAAGTTTGGACAAGTAATAGGTTGCCCGTTCCTTGCCTTCTTCATCAGCTTGTGCGAGGACGGCTCCCACGGAGTCATCCAAGACTGAGACGTAAAGGATCAGAGGTTTTTCTGGTTTGGGTGGAATGAGAACGGGTGGACTAGCCAGATATTCCTTCAACCCTTCAAAAGCTTTCTGACATTTAGAATTCCAGTGGAATTCTACTCCTGGCTTGGTCAACTCGTAGAGAGGTCTACACCTTTGTTAATGTTGAGACACAAACCGACGAATAAACTGCAACCTCCCGATTAAACCTCGGACTTCCCTCAAATTCTTGGGGGGCGGCATATCCCTGATAGCCTTGGCTTTGTCGGGATCAATCTCGATCCCTCTTTTACTCACAATGAACCCCAACAATTTACCTGATGACACACCAAACACACACTTTTTCGGGTTCATTTTCAATTGGAACTCTCTGGACCTTTGCAAGACCTTAGCCAAAACTTCTGGATGTTCTATCCTGGTCCTTGATTTTACTAATAAGTCATCCACATACACTTCCAGATATATGTGCATCATGTCATGAAATATGGCCATCATCGCTCTTTGGTAAGTAGCTCCAGCATTCTTTAACCCAAACGGCATGACCACGTAACAATATGTTCCCCAAGGGGTAGTGAATGACGTCTTTTCCTGATCCTCTTCTGCCAAACGAATTTGATTGTATCCTGAAAATCCATCCATGAAAGAGAGGGTTTCAAAACCTGCCGTGTTATCAATCAACACATCAATGTGAGGTAAGGGAAAATCATCCTTTGGACACGCGCGGTTAAGGTCCCGGAAGTCGATACAAATCCTGACTTTCCCATCTTTCTTCATGACCGGGACAATGTTCGCCACCCATTGAGGATAAAGAACGACTCTAATGAACCTGGCTTTGTGGAGCTTATCGACCTCTTCTTTCATTTTCAAAGCCATCTGAGGGTGGAAACGCCTTAACCTTTGTTTTACCGAGATGGACTCTGGTTTTAGGGTTAAACGGTGTTCGACCAAGGTTGAATCCAAACCCGGCATATCCTCGTAGCTCCATGCAAACGTGTCCTTATATTCCTTGAGAACCTCAATTAATGCCTCTTCTTCAGAGGGTGGTAGGTTGTCACTTATGAGGATGATCCTAGGGTCTTCCTCAGTTCCCAAGTTGACTTCCTTGGTGGATTCTTCTACGGCGGTTGACGGCTCGTCGAATCTCCTCATTCCACTAGCGTATGCGCCCGCCACATCCTCATATTCTTCACCCTCATCTTCAGTGGGGCATTCTTCATTCGTGATCTCGTAGACCCCATACCCTTCATCAGATGCACAGTCGCCCTCGCATTCTATTTCGGGTAGCTGGATGGGATTTTCTAACAACTGGGGGATGGCAAGAAGGACCTGACACCTGGCGGCCAAATCCAGAAGGAATCGACGAGGGATCTGCCTACCCTTGGATTTCTTCCTAGGTACTACCCTTGGCCTGTCATTCCTAGATTGACTGACAATATTTACAGACGAAGAGGAAGATGAGGAGGATGGTGTAGAATGTACAGGAGAAGACCCCTCAGAGGAGGGGTAGAAAAGGTCGCTCATCGGACCTTGGACGGGTGGTCCGCAAGGCGGTACGCACCCGTGGGAGATGTAGGAGGTTTCCTCAACGAAGATGTGTTGTTGGAGAGTTTGAAAATTGACGTTTTTTTTTCGTTTTCATTTTTAATGACAAAGCAGTGAAAAGAGATTGGAGGAGAGAGGAAAGTGGTTATGGCTAGAGGATTGTGGGGCTCGTAGAGCAGATCATGGTTGAAGGCCTGGCGCGGGTTGAAAAGCCCGCGTAGGTATGTAAGCAAAGAAGGGGACCTGGGAAGATCATCAGACAATTGTCTGGCCCAGGAAGAAGATATCAGCAAAGGCTGAGACGAGTGGATGGAGAGGATGGCGGCTAATGAGCCGTCGATGGCAATGTTGAGGACAGATGAAGATCCGTCGACGACAGAGTCCTTCTGGCGAGGGCGAGGATAGTTTGGAACCTTGGCAAGAGTGGTAATATTCTCTGGTATTTCGGAGATCAATGGTGGTCCTTCAAGCTGTGGGGACGAGAACATCCTTTCCAGTGCAACAGAAATGTCCCGTATGTCGAACCATTTGTCCCACTCGCATTCTGGATCTTTGATCTTGCCTCTTTTGGTGATCCTCGGACATTTTTCAGCCAAATATACAGCATGTGATCCTCCATATGCTTCTCGTGGGTGATCTCCCATCTGAACAACGGGCCCTCTGTTGAAGTGGTTTGATAGAGTCCATGTGAGGGGCTTCCAATCTGCCTTGAACGGTCCTTTGAAGCCTAGGCCAAACCTACGGTTCGGCCTAATTTCTTTTGGCGGCTTGAGCATACCCTGTAACTGTGCGCCCAGACCTTTTCCCTGTTGGTAGCCGATGTTCCTCATAATCTCCCAACCTTTGGAGTGAAGAGGGAGACATGATGTTGTGGTTGCCCTGACCGGCTCCTTTGGTGCTAGTGGAATGCGAGATGGATCACGTACATCCAGCAGTGACAATATGGGCCGATGAGACGGCCAAACAGATGGCAGAGAGGTGTTGATAGCATCCACTGTGTGAAGGACAGGTGTACTGACCACTTTAATAATTCTCCCATTGTAAGGAAACTTCAGGCATTGATGGTTGGTGGAAGGCACAACGTCCATGGCTTCGATGTAAGGTCGACCCAGTATAGCCTTGAATGTGGGGTCCATGTCGAGGACATGGAATTCCGTGGGAATTGACATGGGGCCTAGTTCTGCCTTCAGAATAATCATCCCCTGCGGCGGCCTTTTGCTATTGTCATAGGCCGTGACCGTGATCGAGGAAGGTCTTATTTGTTCCTCGTCGATCCCACACAACTGAAGAGTGCTCATGGAGATCACATTTATGGACGCACCCGTGTCCACAAGACACGGGTTTATGGATACCCCATTAATTTTTATTGAAATACACAGTGCATATTTCCGAGCCTCCTTGGGAGCGAGCTCGTAGTTGTGGAACATGATGGCCGGTTGTGTGTCTGTTGGGGTCAGGACGGTCGAAATCTTCTCCACGGGGAGGTCTTCATTAACCATGACCTTTTGAAGATATTCCATCAAGGCCGCCTGGTGGGATGTGGATCTTTGAAGTAGCTCTAGGATGGAGATCCGGGCAGGCGTCTTGTCCAAGTGTTTCAGTAGATCATACTGTGTTCCAGGGATAGCTCTTTCTGGTTGTTCTGCATCATCCTTCTCTGGCTGAGATTGCTCGGGATTCTGACTGTTGTGGGGGAAAACCCTGTGGAAAATCCTTCCACTCCGGAGCACCATTGCCTGTGGCTTTTGTACCTCTGTGGGGGTAGCAGTGGGTTTTAACAGGGGTTTGAGGGGTAGTAGTGGAGGAATGGTTGATGAAGCAGGGGTGATGACGGGAGCAGGGATTCTGATGAGGGGTTTGTTAGGTGGAGGCATGGTGGAGGTAGAGGGGATATCACGCGGATTATGAAGGATAAGGGGTTTGGAAGGTGGAGGTGGGGGTAAGGTTTGAAACGGGTAAAGGTTTTGAGGCGGACGGTGGGTGATGAGTGGTTTTGAAGGCATTAGTGGTGATGTGGTGGAGAAAGACGGGGTTATGTATGGTGTACGGATGATAAGGGGTTTAGAAGGCGTAGGGGTAAATGTGGTAGAGGTGGATGGTAAAGTGGGGGAGTGGGGGAAGGTGAGAGGGTGTGAAGGCGTAGTAGAAAGTGTCGGTTGATAGGAGGTTGGGGTGCGGATGAGAGGGCGTAATGGTAGTGGAAATGGCGAAGGCGATACCGATGCGGGTTGATGAGAGAGAGGTGCTACCCGGGCAAGGTGAGGGGGTTGCATGACGATAGGGTTGGAGGTATAAAGAATGGAGGTACTTTCCTGGTGCCACACCTGCTCTCTCCCGACTTCCGGGAAGGAGGAGATGGGGTTAACCTGATGATTGGGCTGTTGGTGCTCCGGTAGTGGATTCTGGATTATGCCCATGTCGGGCTGTTGTTGTGGGGCCTGCTGAGGCTGTTGTTGTGGTTGTGGTTGCTGTTGCTGTTGCTGTTGTAACTGCTGCTGTGGCCTTTGAGGAGGTCTCCTAGCCTTGAGAGCGGCGACGTATCGTCTCATCTCATCCCAATCTATTTGATGTTCATCGTTCATATCATGTATGTAATCTTTGAAATGGAAGCAGTAATCTACTGTGTGTCCCGGCTGCCTGTGGTAAACACAGTATTTGGAGGTATCAACATTGGGGGGCCACATGAGCCTTTCTCTGGGTAAGGCGAGTTGGTTTGATGCCATGAGGGCATTAAAAATGTCTGTTAAAGTTTCTGGCAATGGTGGATAGTAGGCTCTCTTGGGACCGAGCGGCCTCCTTTGTTGCTGTTGGGGACCATAGTTCCCTGGAGGTGGAACTTGGTTGTACTGAAGCGGTGGTTGTTGTTGCTGAGGTTGTGGTTGTTGTTGCTGGGGTTGGCGTAATGGAGGCATATTATCCTGGGGTGGATTATTTTGGGGTGGAGGACGGAGAGGGAAAGGACCTGGTTGAAGGGGAAGTCGGGGCATTTGTGGAGGCCTTGGATTGACTGCATAGTTGGCATTGTTGACCGCACTGACCTGCTCATTTGTCACGACCCCTTCTGTGGCTCCGCCCGGGACACCAGCGCCTGTCTTTCTGACCACTTTGGGCTTCGGCGACTCAAACATATTCATAATGGGGGAGTCCTTTAGCTGAGTTTGGATGTATCGGGCTCTTTCATAGAGCTCCTCCATTGTAGTGAGTTTATTCATGGCCAGGACATGTCTGAACTGTGGGGTTGCATTAGACACAATCATCTTGACCTGTTCGGGCTCGGAGAGGGTATCCCTTATTCTCTCCGCCAGAGACCTCCATCTATCAGCATATCGGACAAAATCCTCGTCGGGTTTCATCTTTTCGGCCACTAGGTCGGTAATGGAGAGTGAGGGACCGACCCTATCCCTATATTTCTGCAAGAACCTTCTCTGAACTACTTCAAAATTCTCGGCCTCGCGGGGCTCCAGAGAATAGAACCACTCAAGCGCGGGACCATCCAATGATCTCCGAAAGAGGTACGCCAGGGACCTCTGATCATTTTGCCAATAGGAGGACTCATACATGAAGTCCTTGAGGTGAATGAAGGGGTTGCCGGTGCCGTTGTATCTGCGGTACGTGGGCATTTCGGAAGGAGGAAGATGAATGACAGGGAGGATTGGCAAAGCAACCTCCGGGGTGGCTTTCACGTCCACCATCCTTCTTAGATTTTGAAACTGCTCGTCCATGCGGTTGAACCTATTGAGGAGCGATTGGGCGAGCTCCTCTGGGGGTGAAGGTGGCACTTGCCACTGGGGGAGAAACTGTCTCCCGGAGACTTGAGGGGGGAACCCAGAATGAGAGGGAACTGTCGGACCGCCGACAGTTGGCCCCGGCTGAAGCGGTGTCTGGGGAACAACGGGAGTTTGAGATTGTGATGGGAACTGGAACGAGGGTGGTTGTTGGCTCGCCTGACCTTGAAGCGAGGGAGACTGGATGGCTTGCGCCAATGAGGGAGATGGGATGGCCTGCACGGACTCTTGGAGAGGTGCGATGGCCGGAGTTGATTCCGGGGGCGTGGGGGAAACAGATTTTCCCTTTAGAATGGCCTGGAAGGCCCGGAGCTGTTCAGAGGTAAGCTCCGTGTTGGCGAGGACGCCCAGTAAGGAAGTGATATCCTGTGGCGGGGACGTGTCCCCGGTAGTAACATGCACCTCATGCGAGGGGTCATGAGAAGGACCCGAGTCCATAGCATAGACTCGCGGGTCGGCTGTCAAACCACGGCTAGGGTGGTTCTCCTCAGAAGACTCGTGAGACATGCTCACAGTTCTCCCAGAACGCAAAAACATACACTAGCAAGTAGGTAGCAGAGATTATCAAACAAGTGGATGCCTTTACGCCCCTTTTTTTTGTTTTGATTTTGATGATTTTTTTTGTGTGTTTTTAGCGAGATCCGAAGTTCACACAAGATAGGGACCCTAGTTTATTTTTTGTTTCACCGCCGTGTCAGCTAGGGTCTCTCGTCTCACCACGAATGAAATGACTAACTTCGGGGAACTTCAATGGTACAACCAGCCCAGTGAACGAAGAGGAGATTCTTCGATGTCGGGGACTTACGGAGGTCCCAGTGTAGGAGATTCTAGTCCGTCGAGAGGAATTCCCAAACGGAGAGTCCTTCCTTCACCGGGAAAGGGTGATCCTCAAAAAAAATGAAAAAAAGGATAGAAAAGAGGAATGGATGTATGCAATGGAATGCTGACAGATATATGGAGTGGGAAAACAACAGAAATAACAAACATGTAATAAACAAAGAACCAATCAGAACTGACGGTGCTGCCGTGAGCACAACGGGGACGCGCGTGGGCGCCAAGGTGGAGAGGCACGGGTGGTGCCGAACTTGCAAGGGTAGCCGAGAGGAAGCAGTAGACGTCCCACCGTGATCGCCAATCTGTGAGCGACGTCACGCGGTTCGGAAGGAGATCGGAGAAGAGCGAAGGACGCGGAGAGCGCGCGGGCTCCTTCTTTTTTTGTTTGTTTTGTTTGCTGCAACACAGAAATGAGAGGAAAGAGAGAAGGGGCCACCACGGGAGATTGCTCCGGCGGGGCGAGCGGGACAAGTATGATATAGTAAAATATGGGGATTAAACGGCCATAGCGGGAAGTGACTCGCCGCGACCTCGGGGGGACGGGAATGATGCAAAAATTAAATAACAAGAATTGAAACGGCCATTGGGGAAGTTACTCGCCGCGGCCTCGAGAATATGAACAGAATATAGAGAAAATATGAGAACAGAAATTTAAACGGCCATTGGGGAAGTGACTCGCCGCGGCCTCGATGATATGAGCAGCATATAACAGAATATAAAGAGAATATAAGAACGGAAATTTAAACGGCCATTGGGGATGTGACTCGCCGCGGCCTCGATGATATAAGCAGAATATAACAAAGCATAAAGAGATTATAGGAATAGAACATTAAACGGCCATTGGGGAAGTGACTCGCCGCGGCCTCGATGATATAAGCAGAATATATAACAAAATATAAAGAGAATATAGGAAACAGAAATTTAAACGGCCATTGGGGAAGTGACTCGCCGCGGCCTCGATGATAAGATGTGATCGCCAGGGGCCAAAAGACCCCAAAATAAGAAGGTGATCGCGCCTACCTCAAGAGCGGGAGATGGCGGGTTGCTTCTTCCTCTCCTTCCGGCCGGCCGACGGAGAGGGCTTTCCTCGGGTACCCTTGCAAGACAACGACAAATAAATGACAAGTGGATTAGAAAGATGGAGGTGTAGTATTCGAATCCTTGCGATAAAAATAACGAAATGATGGCAAGACACACACCTGGTTGGTGTTATCTTTTAAACCCCTCTCGGACTCGAGTAGGAGGAAAATGAGATGATGGATGTAAGAAGTATAAGAGAAGAGGCCCCCTTGTGAAGGGGGATAGATGATGCAATATGATGAATGTAAAGGACTAATGGAGAAAAAGGGGAAGAAAAGGCTTATTGGATGAGCCGAGGGTGAAATCCGGCGGAGCTCCGGCAGCGTGGGGACGACGTGGAAGCGCGGTGGATGAAGACGACCTTCCTCTCGCGAGCGTGAGCACCCGAGAAGCCGGCAGAACCTCCACCTACAAAAGAACCCACGGGTTAGAAAAATGACTCCGTAGCCTCTGGGCTCCGGCAGCCTATCGGATCACTGCTTAGCTCCCCCAGAACTGAGGGGGTGGGCCTCTATTTATAGGACTCCGGAGGGTGGAGGCGTCCAGGACCCTGGACACCTCCATCAGGGCCGAAATAATATTTTATTCTATTTTTATTGATTTTTTTTAGAATACTTTTATGGGGGCGTCCAGGGTCCCGGACGCCTCTAACAGGTCCACCGAAAACCGACGACGGCCGCACGCGGTTTGGCACAACGCGTGGTTTTGTAAGCGGCGCCTCGTGATTCAGAAATGGGCGCGTCCAGTCCTCTGGACGTCTCTAAATTTGGCTTTTTTCACACACGACAAACCGTCGTTCGGTGGGCGGCGCCCGTGAGGGAGTTTATGGAGGCGTCCAGGGGCCTGGACGCCTCCAAAATATATATATTTTTATTATTTTTTGTCTTTTATGACAGGGCTGGCATTTTGAATTTTTATATTTATTTTTTATGGAGGCGTCCAGGGGCCTGGACGCCTCCATTAATATGTATTTTTTATTTTATTTTTTTTGTGTTTTATATGCCAAAAAGATTTTTATTATTATTAATAATTTTTTTTTTTTGGAGGCGTCCAGAGACCTGGACGCCTCCATTAATATATATATATTTTTTATTTTGTTTAGGGCCCTGAGAAAAATAAATAAATAAAAAAAAGAAATTAAAAATATGGGGGCGTCCAGGGGCCTGGACGCCCCCATTAAAATCGACCCGGGTCCTCAAACGGCGGCCGCCCGGCAGAACCTTCTGGGTTCCGGAACCTTCTGATGCGTCCGACGGGTGTTGATGCCGTCCGAATGCCGTGACGAAACGATTCCGGTTGCCGAAAAAGGCAGAAGAAGATCCAAGAAAAGGAAGCACTCGAGTGATTCAAAATGCGTAAGCCGTTGCGGGGCGTTGTATAGTAATATGAGACTTTCTCAAGAGACGTCAAGAATGGCGTGTCTACATCCCCCACTTATTTAAAATAAACCGCCCTAGTTGGAGGATTGTTGTATAGAAGGAGCCTTAGTGGTATTCTGTTAAGATGTCTTGATGACGATGAGGTTTGGAAATGTGTAGAAGAGACGCACTCGGGTGTGTGCGGTGGCCACGTGAATAGTCAGATGCTCGCCAAGAAGATCATTCGTCAAGGTTTTTATTGGCCCACCATGGAAGAAGATTGTGCTGTCTACGTCCGTAGGTGTGTCAAGTGTCAACTTCACGTCGATAAAATCCATTCACCATCTTCCTCACTTCATCCAATATCCTCCCCATGGCCTTTCTCCATGTGGGCATTCGACATCATTGGCCCCCTAGGTGATCCCAATTCCCTCACCAAGCAGAAATCCTTCATCCTTACTGCAACGGAATACTTCACCAAATGGGCCGAAGCCGAAGCTTACGCGGAGATCAAGGCGTCAACAGTCTGCAAGTTCATCATGAAGAACATTCTCGCCAGATTCGGCGTCCCAAGCACGATCGTCACCGACAATGGGCCACAATTCATTTCTCAGGACCTACAGGACCTCTGCAAAAGGTACGCAATTGCATTGCATCATTCATCGCCTTATTACCCACAAGGTAACGGCCAAGCGGAGGCCACCAATAAAACATTGCTCAAAATCATCAAAAAAACCTGCGAGTCTAGTAAGTTTTCAGACTGGCCAGAAAAGCTTATCGAAGCCCTATGGGCCTATCGCACTTCAATCCGTACCCCCACCGGGCAGACTCCATTTGCCCTCACTTATGGTATGGAAGCGGTAGTCCCGTACGAGACTCGGATCCCTTCTCTCAGGGTACAATTGGACGAGGAATTTCCCCTCGACGATCGTCGTGATTCACTCCTCGTCCAGTTGGAACTCTTGGATGAGAAGCGGCTGGTCGCCGCCGAAGACGCGCGTGTGTATCAAAATAGACTCGCTCGCTTTTACCAAAAAAAAGTCGTTGAGAGAAAATTCAAAGTCGGTGAGATGGTCGTAAAAAGAATTTATGTCAAACCTAGAGGGCCGCGTTCTAAGCTCCAACCCAATTGGGAAGGACCATTTGTAATTCAAGCCGTGTACCCTGGCAACGCCTACAAGCTAATCAACGCCGAAGGGACCGAGTTATCCCACCCTTGGAATGGGCTTTATCTTAAGAAATACTACCCTTAGCACAAACAAAAAAAATGATGAAAAGATAAAAACATCAAAAAATAAAGAAATGTTGAAAACCACTAAAAATATGGAAAATTCAAAATACCGATGCCCGGCAGTCACCATATAGTTAAGTCTCTGCATCTAACCTTCATGTTAGGATAGGGCCCATTAAGGCTTGGTAGGCACCGGATCTTGGTTTGCCAGAACCGTGGAGATCCCTGTCCGGCCACGTCGGCCTATGCTCGCTCGAAGGAAGCTAACATGTGTTCACTTATGTATTTTATTCAAAAAAGTTGGTAGCATCACCTACGGTAGGGCCACACCTAGAAGATCTCCGGAAGCTGTAATCTTTATTCTTTTCTCTTCGACCAAATGAGACAGTCGGCGCCCTTAAAACGCTGAGCATGAGAAACCGAAACTCAAACCCCAAGGGCAAGAGTAGGATCCATTTCCTCGAGCATCGATCAGTGCATGAGAAGAGGGCAGTGTCCCCGCAGGCATACAAAAAGGGAGCCCACAAATGTCAAACGACTATATCTCCCTCACAAAAAGAAATACAAAGTCAAAATCAAGAGAAAAGCCTGGTCGTGACCGTGCCTGTTGCGATAAACGGAACCCCCCAAAGTAAAAGTCTGAATCCACAAAAGGGGCCGTGGAATGTAAATGCTCGAGATTTGGTCCGAAGTTGTCCGAAAGGAAAGAGTTAATGGGCCCTTATTCGCTCGCCGGGTTAACGGCTTTGCCGGTCCTCCCAGGAGGTTTATCCCCTACACTCTTCCTTCTCCCTCTAAAGATGAAGGTTCGATGGAGTTTCTGAAAGGTGAAAACTGCCCAGGGTCTGCGACCTTATTTTAATATACACATTTGGTTGCCCACTTTGAAAAGCAAAAGCTATCGCTGCGAAGGAGTCTCCGTGTTTCTGGCTGGTCAAGACCCCTGTTTACCACCTTGATGTCTTCTTGTTTAACCTCGGGCTTAGGCCAATGCAAGCGCGTCACCTATGGGTGCGACGGCGTCTGATTCCGGGTCAGCATCGCGCGGTTGGTCGTTAGGGTTCCAGGGTGTTCCATCTTATACCATCTAGAGTTGTGAGGAAACAGACCCGGGTCGGGCAAATCATCTACCTCAAACACCTTTTGGGTGAATCCCTGTGGTCGGAAGCAACTGGGAGCCTAAGCATGGCATGACGGTATTGTCATCAGGGTAAGTCTTAGCCGGCGGGATCGTCATTCGAGGGGTCTAGAGGCCCAAATCAACCTAGACGTGCACTTAAGATACCTGGGAGGTTAGTAAGAAACCCCTGTCTCACGTAGGTTAGGTGCCATTTGGGTGCTTGCCGGGCGTTAGCAATAAAAAAAATTGAAATGATAAAAGCACAAAAAAATGGAAAAGAGAAATGTACATATTTGCAAACAAAAAAAAATTTTTTTATGATAAAACAAAAAAAATGTCAAATATAAAAAAGAAAACAAATCAATTTTGCATGATTACATTTGCGTGCAGCATCTCACTTTTAATACCGCTTGCATTCGTGTGCTTGCCTGTCGCATTTATCACCGCATCTTTCCCTTGCCTTCGTTAAAAAAAAAAAGGGGGCTTGGCCCCTTGACCAGTTATCAAGGACAGTCACAGTGACCATTTGCTTATTGAGCAAGGGGCCAAGTCAGAACAGAAATTCTGATTTGTTTGTTTCGGTGATGTGTGCAGGGATTCAGGCAACAGAAGTAAAGGTGAAAACCAAACAAACCGAACCTTGTATTTTATTCCAAAAATAAAAAAATTACATCAAGTTCCGCCCTCTCTCTCTGCATTACTCGTCCCACTACTCTCCGGACAAAACACTCTCAAAGGTGCTACCCAACTACGAAAAGCGGTACTCCTACCGCTCTGTACTCCTCTTCCTATTCCTGCATCCCGGCGTTGATCTACGGAAGCAGTAGAGAAGCTACCAACACGAGAGCCACGCTCTCGTGCTCTTCGGTAGCGCTCCTCACCATCTCTCAGCCACTGTTCAGCAAGGCCAAGGCTGATTCGGAGTTCGAATAGTTGGGCCTCCATGGCCCTTCGTTCCTCCCTTTCAGTCAATCTGTTGGCTCTTTCTCTCTCCGCGTCTCTTTCTCTCTCTGTACGTTCTCTCTCACGGTCTTCCCTCTCCAACTGGAGAGTGATCCTCAGTTCCACGGCATCCTTAGAGGAGTCGTCATCAGGATGACGCCGCAGTTCCCTCTCCAGTTCTGCTATCCTAGCCTCCTTCTGCGCAGCTTGGGCAAGCGCTCCTTCCGTCTCCTTTTCCTGCCAAATGTACCATCTCAGATACGCGATAAGGCGTAAACCAAGAGAACCCAACACTGAAACTTTTACCTGTATACAGAGCATCCCTTCTGCCTCTGCGGCACGCTGCGTGGCATGAGCAAGTTGCTCATGAAGCGAGTCAAGTTCTGAGGTGGGAATCCACAAGCTGGAAGAGGCACCACCCACTCCCATCGTTGGGGAAGCCGCGCCAATCTGGGCATGCTACGACCGCGTGAATTAGCAGCCAACATCTGGAATCTGGGGTTTTAATTAGGAACGTACTGTACACCTACCAAGGCGCTCGTAGCTCCGCGGGCATCGCCCAACTGTTGTTCCATCTCTGCCAAGCGAGTTCGTAAATTCGCTATCATGGCATCCCGGACATCCTGCAGCCTTACAAGTCAGCATTTTCACCAGAAAAACCAAGAAAAGGAGAAAGAAGAGAAGAGAAAAAGGGGAAACCTACCTCCGCAAGTCCCCTGGGTTGGAACCGTTCTGCGTACTTTGTCCTATATAGACGCAAGTAGTCCTCGCTGTCCCGCGCCTGTGATTCTACAATCGTGCCACCCCGTTGCCAGTCCTCATACTGTTCGGGGAATCGCACGCGCCAGTCAATGCAAGTCGCCGGTCCCCGCGTCTTTCTCCCGACACGAGGTGGCGCAGCTGAATCCACCCATTCTTGAGCCAGTCCTAAAGTCCTCATAACTAATCGTAGCCGAAGCGGCTCGATTTCATTCAGGCAGTGCATCCATAGTTCCCGTCCGAACCGGGCACGACTTGCTAGAACCCACGGCTGGTTGGCATCGACCATGTCTGAGTAGGGTCTCCAGTTTACCATCGCTGTAGGGAACTCCTGTAGCTCCCGCCTTAACACCATCAGTTGGTAGGTTAGGGGTGCCGCACTCATGACGGGTTCCCACCGCCTGGCTAGCGGCACCATCACGGGTCGCCAATGTCGAGCTCTCCCCATAGGGAGGTAATAATAACTCCATAGCTGCTCGGCGCAGGTCATCAGCACCTTGCGAAAATAACAAAAAAAATACAAAACAAGTAAAACCAAAAATACCTGGATGAATGGTGTGAAACCACTCACAGTCATCTCACGATCCGTTTCTTGGAATAGGCCTGCAAACAAGTGTGCCAGCATGGCGGCTCCCCAGGCATAATACCCTACTCTTTCAAGGTCTGACAGCAGCTCCAGGAAGCAACATTGGATACCATCCCCTTTCGAGCTCAGTACCAATCTCCCCAAAAGGAAGAGGAGAAATCTCCTCAAATCTATGTTACATCTTTCCCAGTTGCCGAAATCTGTGCAATACACGGCACGGCATCCTGTTTCTATCCTTTCCATGAACTCTTCTGAGGATTCATCATCCCGCCGACGAGTGTCGGTGAGCCCTAATGCATCCATGAGGGACGCCCTAGATACCGACCTGTTTTTCCGACCATCTAGGTCCAAACCCAGTAACTTCTGGGCACCTTCTCGGTAGTCCGCGTAAGTGACTCCGGTCACTGCCTCGCCATCCACCTTGAGACTCGTAATTCGGACCACATCTTCCAAGCTGGGCACCATGTGCCCCCAGGGCATCAGAAATGCCCGGCTCACTGGGTCCCATCTCTCACACAAGGCTTGGATCAGGACTAGGTCAAGTTGGATCGGCTCGAACCGAAGGAAGGTACCAAATCCCATCACGTCTAGCCTCGCCTTCTGAAAATCTGGGAGGCCCCTGTACGCTGCTACTACCAACTCCCATAAGATTTGTGATTTCATCACAACCTACACATACAAGGAATGGGGGTGAGGTTTGATCAGAAGAAAGGAAGAAAAAATGAGAAAAGGGCAGGAAAATTTGGCTTACGAGTTGTGATTGGGTCCTTTCGCTGAAGTGCCCTTCGAGGTCCGAAAGCCTCCTGGAACTACTACCACTGGACCTGCTTCTCTTTGAGGAGTGGGAAGATTCGCCCTCCATTCAACTCTCGGAATTTTGAACTCCTCCTCTCCCGTGAGAACTTGTGCTCCTCGAGTTAGTCCTCGATATACCTGGGAAGATAAAAGGGACACGAATTTATGGAAATGGAAGGAGTGCGGGCCAAGATTACCTCCATCACCTGTCGATGGTAGCCCTCGCAATAAGACACCGGCCAAGCGGCCCCATGTGTCGCTTCACCGCTCGCACAGGGTGATTGACTGGACGAAGAATAGGACGAATAGCTCCTATGTTGTCTAGGGATACCCTATCATGTTTTGGAGGACGCCCGCAAAATTTGGCACAACATCCGGGAAAAGGAACTAGGGCCGTCAGTTTTGACTTCGACGGCAGATTCCCGTGGAAAATGGTCACAACAAGACGTGATTCTCCGCTCGAGGCGGAGTCTCGACAGATCCGTCACATGGGAACAGTGCAAAGGAGAAGAAGCGTAGGGAAGAAGGAACGCACAAGAGGACAAACAAGCATCAGAAAATCAAATCACTCCATTCATAATTCTACATAAGTTGTCAAAAACATCATAAACATAGAGAGGTGGCGGGTCCACTAGCCCGCCAATCCTCACCATCACTCATCTCTCCGGGTACTCTCCTCCTCTCCCCCGAGGTGAGGGTCCCTCAGAAGCCTCCAGGATCCCCGTGCAGTAGCACCTGCCTCGCCTCTGGGCGCCTGCTCCGCAGCAGTGACTCGCTGCTCCTCCCCTGGCGTGGCAAAGAAGCCACTGGCGGCAAAGCGACCGGACTGGCGGAGTCGCTCCCCGAACTCTCGCGCTCTCTCGTAGCGCGTCTCCATCCCTCCTAGCCTCTGCACGACGGCCTGAAGGCCCAGCTGGAGCTCCCTCACTTGGGCCTCCAAGGCCCTCCTCTCGGTCAGATCTCGCTGTCGCTCGGACCTTCTCTCGGCTTTCTCTCTCTCTGCCTCTCTCCTCATCATCTGCAGAAGAACCCTTAACTCCAGGATGTCTGGAGAAGGTCTCTCCTCACCGCGATGCCGCAGCTCCGCTACAATCGCCACCCAGGCGTCACGCTCCTCTTCCGCCCGGGTCGCGCGGGCCACCGCACCGGCAAGTTGCTCCCGGAGGGAGGCAATCTCGAGAAAAGGGGCCGAGGAATTGGAAGATCCGCCAACCACTCCCACCGTCGCTGTCTGCTGGGCACGCTGGAACAAAATAAACAACGGCCGTCAGTGAAACTCCAAAATCTGAAGTTAAAAGTGCGGCACATAACTTACCAGGAGCGACAACTCATGTTGAGCGACGGCCAGCTGCCGCCTAGTCTCTGACAGTTGGGCGCGCGAGCCGCCAATGCCACGCGTGTCCCCAGCTTGGGGAAGCCCCGCGTAGCTCTCTCTCTGCCGCCGCAGGAAGTCGGCACTGTCCTGCACTAGTATACCCCCTTGCTGTCCAGGGAGACGTACGGGCCACTCCTCGAGCCTCGCCTTGCCGCGACTCTCCCTCCTGACGCGGCTCGGCTCGTCCGCACTCGCCCACTCATCGGCCAGACCCAGGGTCCTTGCCATGTCCTGCACCAAGAAAGGGGTCCCACATCAGTCAAAAGGAACGCGTCCCTTGTCTAGGACGCGTCCATCATTTGAGTGCAACACTCGCCGAACCATTTCCCCCTCGCGCGGCTCGCTTCAAAACTCAAAATGAATTAAAAGAGGAAGAGATCGAAGGACCTACCGGACCGTGTTCACCTCCTCCCACGCCATCGGGCCCCTCAGGTCCCTCGGGGGCCCGGAGCGGCCCTTCCTCCTCCATGGACGCCGTTCCGTGCTCGGGCGCGTCCCCCCTCGGGCGAGGAGTCCCTCGTCCCTCTCCACCTTCACCGTGGTCAGGCCCACCGAACTCCATCGATCAAAAGAGGAGGAAGACGAGAAAGGGGGCAAGCAAGTTTCGGCAGAAGGCGGGCTCGTTTGCGGGTAAGGCACGGGAGAAGAAAGACCACCCGTCGCTTTAAATTTGAATTCAAGGATTAAGACGCGTCCTCGCGCCTGGACGCGCCCAAAAGGGGGAAAAGGAAAAAAGATCCCTCCGTGCGAGGCGTAGTTCCCTGCTGTTTAAGGTAAGGTCTCGTGAAGCGTGCCTCGAAACAACTTGGTGCAAGAGAAGAAGTGTAGGAAGGGAAGATCGCTACAGGACAAAACGTGTCACATCAGTTGTCATTGTCAAGATTTTGTCTGGATCTCCTTTGTACTGTGGTGCGATTCTGCTGTGATTCTGCTACTTTCTGATGTTGCTAACCTTTGCTAATCTGTGCAGGTTTTACTAACGGACGTCTTTGTCCTGTCTCCTGTCCCACCTTTCAATAGTTGGTCCCACCATGTCATGCATCATAGTATACGATACCTACGCTACTAGAACATGTCAAGGACCTTGCGACCCGAACAAATCTGGGATTTGAGTTCCCCTTCAACAAAAACAGAGATGATCCCGGAAGAATTTGGGTTGTACGGATAGGCCGTTAACTTGTGGTAGCATGGGGACGACGGTTCCATTCAGTGAGTTGGTGCGCGGATAAACGGGCCCCAGCCCAGTATCAGCTCACCGAGTCGGTATCCTGACCCGTTCTTCACAAATTGACAATATTATCCTTGGCTATTTTCTATTTTAGTTTGTTTTAAATTTTTCTTTGAACCCAGCATGCATTCATATAGGACTTTGATTTATTGCGGAAGATCATTCAAGTGATTCGATTGTGAAAGCCGTTGTGCTCCAATTCCCACAAATATGAGATATTCCACTCCGAATGAAATACTGAGTTTCCTTGAGACGGCCCCGGCGCTGCTCTTCCAAAGGAGACCCTTGTTTGGACAGACCCTCAGATATTCCTTTACCTTTTTTGACCCACCTTGGCCGCAGCACTTCCACATTGGCTGGTAACCGCTCCCCAAAGGTGAAACCTCCGGTTTATGACCCAGGTACTTCCACACCGAGAAGTTGGTCTCCTTTTGTTTCGTGCCTGAGCGCACATCTCACCCTCCCTTATTTGATCTCCGTCCAAGCAATCGTCAATATTTGAAAGACCTTCTTCAAGGTCGCCTCATTGAAACTCCAGGAAAGATTCCAAACAGTAACGTCAAAAGCGTGTCTCATCACACCTTGGCATCAACTTATCAGTCCACTCCCACTTCATTTCACTCCACTTCGATACCATTCCACTACGTGTCGCTCCCTTGCAAAGCAGATGCCAAGGCGGGGCAGCTGTAGACACGCCATTCCTGACGTCTCCTGAGTAAATCTCATATTACACTATGATACCCCAAGGCGGCCTTCACATTTTTAATTACTCTGGTGATTTCCTATTTTTATGATTTTTTTTACATTTTTTTGAATTATTCCGTGAAAAATCATGGAAGTGTCCAGGCGCCTGGACACCTCCATCAATGACCAAAAAATAATAAAAAAATCAAAATCATGGAAGCGTCCAGGCGCCTGGACGCCTCCATAAATGACCAAAAAAATAAAAAAAATCAAAATCATGGAGGCGTCCACTTGCCTGGACGCCTCCATCAATGCAAAAATAATAAAAATAATATCAATAATCATAAAAAATAAAACAAAAATCAAATAAAAATATATATATTTATGGAGGCGTCCAGGCCCCTGGACGCCTCCATAAAAATAAATATAAAAAAATATAAAATGCCCGTTGGCATAAAAGACAATAAATAAATAAATAATACATATTAATGGAGGCGTCCAGGCCTCTGGACGCCTCCATAAAAACAAATAAAAAAATCAAAAAAAGCCAGCCCTGGTATAAAAGACAAAAGAAAACCAATAAAATAATATATTTTTGGAGGCGTCCAGGCCTCTGGACGCCTCCATCAACTCACTCACGGGCGCCGGCCACCGAACGACGGTTTGTCGTGTGTGAAAAAAGCCAAATTTAGAGACGTCCAGCTGACTGGACGCGCCCATTTCTGAATCACGGGGCGCCGCTCACAAAACCACGCGTTGTGCCAAACCGCGTGCGGCCGTCGTCGGTTTTCGGTGGACCTGTTAGAGGCGTCCGGGACCCTGGACGCCCCCATAAAAGTATTCTAAAAAAATCAATAAAAATAGAATAAAATATTATTTCGGCCCTGATGAAGGTGTCCAGGGTCCTGGACGCCTCCACCTTCCGGAGCTCTATAAATAGAGGCCCACCCCCTCAGTTCTAGGGGAGCTAAGCAGTGATCCGATAGGCTGCCGGAGCCCAGAGGCTACGGAGTCATTTTTCTAACCCGTGTGGTCTTTTGTAGGTGGAGGTTCTGCCGACTTCTCGGGTGCCCACGCTCGCGAGAGGAAGGTCGTCTTCATCCACCGCGCTTCTACGTCGTCCCCACGCTGCCGGAGCTCCGCCGAATTTCACCACCGACACATCCAATAAGCCAACTCTTTCCTTTTCTTCGTAGTTCTTTTACATTCATCATCTCGCATCCATCATCTCATTTTCCTCCTACTCGAGTCTGAGAGGGGTTTAAAAGATAACACCAACCAGGTGTGTGTCTTCCCGTTATTTCGTCATTTTTATTGCAAGGATATGAATACTACACATTCATCTTTCTAAGCCACTTGTCATTTGTTTGTCGTTGTTTTGCAAGGGTAGCCGAGGAAAGCCCTCTCCGTCGGCCGGCCGGAAGGAGAGGAAGAAGCAACCCGCCATCTCCCGCTCTTGAGGTAGGCGCGATCACTTTCCTATTTTGGGGTCTTTCGGCCCCTGGCGATCACATCTTTTCATCGAGGCCGCGGCGAGTCACTTCCCCAATGGCCGTTTAAATTTCTGTTCTCATATTCTCTTTATATCATGTTATATTTCGTTCATATCATCGAGGCCGCGGCGAGTCACTTCCCCAATGGCCGTTTAAATTTCCGTTCTTACATTCTCTCTATATTCTGTTATATTCTGCTCATATCATCGAGGCCGCGGCGAGTCACTTCCCCAATGGCCGTTTAAATTTCCGTTCTTACATTCTCTCTATATTCTGCTATATTCTGCTCATATCATCGAGGCCGCGGCGAGTCACTTCCCCAATGGCCGTTTAAATTTCCGTTCTTATACTCTCTCTATATTCTGCTATATTCTGCTCATATTCTCGAGGCCGCGGCGAGTCACTTCCCCAATGGCCGTTTAAATCTCTGGTCTTATATTCTCTTTTATATTCTGCTATATTCTGCTCATATTCTCGAGGCCGCGGCGAGTCACTTCCCCAATGGCCGTTTCAATTCTTGTTATTTAATTTCTGCACCATTCCCGTCCCCCCGAGGTCGCGGCGAGTCACTTCCCGCTATGGCCGTTTGAACCCCATATCTTGCTATATTATACTTGTCCCGCTCGCCCCGCCGGAGCAATCTCCCGTGGTGGCCCCTTCTCTCTCTTCTCTCATCTCTGTGTTGCAGCAAACAGCAAAACAAACAAAAAAGAAGGAGCCCACGCGCTCTCCGCATCCTCTTCCCCGCTCCATCGAACTCCGAACCGCGTGACGTCGCTCACACTCCTGTCGAGTACGGAGTGTCAGACTATCAGTCTCTGTGTCTTTGACCTTCGGGTTTTTGGTCGTGTTGACCGGTGAGTTCGGTTGTTTCATCTTGGCGCGTGTGTCGGTTCTTGCGCCGTCAGATTAGTGCTAGTGGCTTTACCGAGGTTGGGTCTTGTGGTGCGGTACCCGCGATCGGATGGTCGGGGTTGCACCTTGGACAGCGTGTCCAGGTTGGCTGTCCGGGGGACAGGCCTCTACGGCGTGGTTGCCGTGTGTTTTTACTTCGGTAGGTGGTACTAGCGTAGTTTGGTAGCTTCGACTGCGTGATCGAGGTCTGCCTTCTGGCAGTAGGAGTAGTTGTAGTGCCGAGTTTTGACCGGCTACCGGGTTGCTGTTCCTGCTGTAGTTGTAGCTTCCTTTCCGCTACCGCCGTTGTTTCCGGTTGGGGCTCCGCGGGATCCCTGCTGAGTCTCTGTTTTGGAGACTCATTCCCTGCTTTTCAGGTGTAGCGGTTCTTCCTCGTGGTTCGAGGGTGCGGAGCGGAGGTTCTCTGTTGCCAGTTTGCCGGGCCTAGTGTTCACTTGGCATGTGGTACGCTTTACTGCTTTAGACTGTACTTTCTGTTGGACTGGACTCTGTTGTAGTTGTTTTATTTATTTCTGTTATTTGTTGAGTTGTCCTGCTTTATTTCCTATTTCTTTGTGCCTCCACACTCCTTTTAGCCCTTCCGAGCCCTCCCGGCTCGTGGGCGGCAGTGCGAGTCTCGGGTTATCGGGCCTTCCCGGTAATCGGATTCTCGGGTCGTTACAGTAAACACCCCATTCCACCCCCCATTCTCCCCTTCCCACACCTTGAAACCCCCCCTCCTAGACCCCCTCACAGCTGGGGGTTGCCCCTACACACAACCACCTCATTTCCCCTCCCATCTACCCCATTCCCCATTACCTATCTCCACCCTCTCAAGTTCTGGTTGCAGGTAGCAGATTGACCACAGGTTGTAGAGGCCACCCCGTCGTCCCCTGGGAGCTTCAGGTGGCATACCATATATCGACGGAAGCGTCTACCTGTCTTCTTCGTAACGGTGGTGGTCCCGTCCCATTCCGAGTTCGTGGTCGACCAGGAGAGCCATTCTCTCACAACTGCGCAGATCCCCCTTGGCAGGAGACCAGAGCCGGATTGGAAGCTCGACTGTGACGATCGTATTGGGAATCGGATCGAGAGTTCTACTTCAAACATCTTCTACTATGAGTCTTCTAACATCTCCAAGAAGCAGAGCCCCATTTGGTGACCGGACCTGAAAGTTATCAATTTTCTCCCTCGGGTGCTCGGTTCTGCATCCACTTAGTCTGCACCGACTCCTTCTCAGTGTTTAGAGCCTCCCGGTCGACCCTGACATCAGCTGGCATCCCCGTTGATTTTGCTTCGAAGAGGACTCGTCAACGGTTCCAACGACTCCGGCGGCACCTGATTCTAAGCTCGGGAGCGACCGTGGCAACTTCTGCTTCCTGCTGTTGGGAACCTAAAGCTGTCAGATCCGAGGGTCTGCCACCCTGTTCAAGCCCCTACCCCGACCAGCAGCGGTGCCCGAAGAAATTTACAAAATTCAAGCATCATCCAGATCTAGCTACAAAGAATCTCCAAGTGGTTTTATCTGCAACAAAATTCGGGGCTGACCACAGCATCCAAATACCTGACGGTCTGTCTTGAGACACAGTCAGCGGGTAGATTCGGCTTCGACTTCCCTCTCTTCACTTCTAGCTTGAATTCCCCTCCCCGCTTGACCGGCTGAAGGCCCCTCCCTGCGTGAAGGTCGTATTGAGTGTATTCATTGGCTTCCCTTCCCCGAGATCCCCCCCTTGTATGGTGGTAGTTCATGTATTATTTACACTCACAGGTCTGAAGCTTCATCGACGCGGCGTGCGGGTGCTTCCCCTCGCCTCCCCGCTCGCCCCCGTCTCCGACCGGAGTCGGTTTCTTCAAACCGGCTAGGTGAGAACTCGTCCCTTGCTCTCAATTATTCTTGTTCATTTAATATTCTCCAATTGCGCCGTCGGTAAGGAAGAGAGCGCCCGATCTTAAAGCTCCACCGCACTTGTGCGACCCCCGTGGGTGTGAGTGAGTGATCCGCGTCCCTCGGCCAAGGCCAACACATTAAGTTGAATATCCGCACCTCAAGGGGAGGTTTTGTGACGACCCGAGGATCCGAGTACCGGAAAGGAACCGGCGCGTCTCGAATCTCGGCCCGCCAACCCACGAGCCCGAATACTCGGAAGGGTAGAAAGGAGTGGTGTGGGGTATAAGAGAAGCTGCAACGTCCACAGAGATAGCACAATAATCAAAAGGAAATGCACATAATAATAAATAATTCAAACTGCTACAAGGTCCACAGTGTCTCATGTCCAAAGAAAGTACAGTCAACAGGAAAGAGAGTACAACCACACGGGGCATCCCCCGGCGTACAACAACACGGGGCATCCCCCGGAGTACAACTACGCGGGGCATCCCCCGGCTCTGGCAGACTGGCAACTAACCCTGGCTAGAAGAACCACGCTGAAACTCGGCCGCGCCTCCCGTCGACCCCGCCTCACCTGAAGAGCAGGGGTGAGCCTCATCTCATTGGCCCAGTAGGGATCCCGCGAATCCCCACCTCGCACGAAAAACGAGGAAGAAGAAGACAACCCTACCAACCGAGAGTACGGTAGAACCGACAAGCTAAAGTAAATAAATGGAAAAGTCACCTACTCTAACGGTACCGTAGTACGGAACCTCGGTCCAACAAAACACGAGTCCACGCCTGCCAGTGAACAGGAGCACCATCCACTAGAAGAACGACCGGATGCGTCCCCTGACGTCTTACCCCGCGTCACAAGTGTCTAGCTACAACGCCCCGGGCGCGAGACTCAGACACACAACAAGTACCACACCAAGGACTAGCTGGGGTCGCACTCGTCAGTGCGTGCCCTAAGCCCCCAACTACGTGTGCACACACAGACCATCTGCTCTAGGTCGGGTCCTCTGGCTGGTTTTCCCCCCCACCGGACTCTGGTGGCAAAGGCAAGGGGCCCTACGGTAACCAGCCTAAAAATCGCGTCACACTGGGTCTCGCTCTCCACCACTCCCAGGTGGGTCCGCACACGCGTGCGCAGAAAGCTACGACTAGTGGACAGGTCACTGGAAGTAAGGACTAACCCACGGAAACCACCGACCAACACTAACACAGACTCACGATGATCATACGATAGGCATAGATGCCGGGGACATGCATGAGGTCCAACCGTCCCTCAAGTCACGCGGCACCCTTACCGAGGTAACTGACTCTCCGGGGAACCCCGGGCGCCCCTGTGGCTCTCACTGGGTGCCCACGGCATCCCTAGGGCCACACGCCACAACCGGGTCCACAACTTGCCCAACCGGAGGTCACGCTACCCGCAAAAACACGGTTCGGGGGAGGGGATGGTCGCGCTAGGTATCCCTAGCGCGACACCGAAGAACGCGCTAGCTAAGGCTAGCGCGATCTTCCATGTCGCGCCGCCCAAAGCCAGCGCGTTCACACCTGAACGCGCTAGTTTTGGGTAGCGCGATCTGGACATCGCGCTACCTGAACCAGGCGCGTTCCCCACCGCCTTACTGTTCGTCTTCTCAGACGGACACGCTCGGACGACATGGCGCGTTCATCAAGAACGCGCCACTGGACTATAGCGCGACAACGGGCCGAGCCCGGTTCGCGAACTACGGCCGGAAATCACAAAACCACGCCCATTCACCCCCTTTGGTGAAGGGAAAACAATGGGGAAACACCCCATAACGACCTAGCATGCATCTAGGACCCCCAAATCGATCAAAAACCTCATGAATCGACGGATCCGGCGCTCAAACCCCAAACATGGAAATAACCCTCCCGGCATGAATCTAGCCCCTCTCGACCTCTCCACGGCCTAGAAATCGCGGGGGAATGCTAGAAAGAGGGTAAGGATTCGTCCCCCTACCTCAAGGAAGCTCGAAATCCACCGAATCACCGCCGAAATCAAAGATGAAGCTTTTACTCCCACGAACGCCCCGCCTCTCGCCGCGAGAAGCACGCCACCGGGACCGCCTTGCCGCCGCCGCCGCTGCCACGCCGTTGCCGGAGTGAGGGGGGCCGCGTCTCGGTCGCCCGGGGGAAGAAGATCGGCCGCGGGGGAGGGGGAGCTCTCACGGTGAAGGAAGGAGGAAGAAGAAGAAAAGAAAAGGTAAAAGAAAAAGAAAAAAGAATTGATATATATAGAAAATCCGGAAAATCGGAAAAATCCCGAAAAATAGA